>VXAA01004981.1:15996-26392 GCA_013399115.1 Anseranas semipalmata | reverse complement strand
CCCCCCCCCCCCAAGAAGGCTGACATTTTAACAGTCTTTAAGACCTCTCTTTTTTTCTTCTTTTTTTTGTTCCCAAAAACCAATGTTGTCCTGCCAGTGTGGCATACTGAAACCTCTTAGGACAGAGTATTTGGGTCCAAATATTCAGAACTGTCCCTCAGTCATGGCTCTCTGTTGTGACCACTAAACCACTATTCTGATAGTATCAGGAAAAAGGGGGACAGAGAAAAGGAGTGGAGCAGTTTCTTGAAAATACCTAGAAACAGAAAGCCATTTTCCTAAAAATGTGATTTTCTGTCAGTAAGACATGGCTGTCAAAAAATCCTGACTGGTTTTGAGTGTAGGCCTGGTCCAGTCAGAACTAGTTAGTAACTGGACTGAGATGCCAAACTGTTTCACAAACACCACCAAAATGTCTGTCACGAGTCACAGGATTCTTTTTTTTTTTAATTTCCCCGGGACATAACAACCTGGCACAGTTTCACATATTACAGATGAATAGTGAACGCTTTGCTATAAATCTTGGTGAACTGTCTTTCAAAATATCTGTTTTATAACATTTAAAAATGTACAAAAAAAAAAAAAAGATTTAATGTCAATATGATGTAGCTTCTACAGAAATGAAGGAGACTTTTGCTAGTCTTATGTGTAACATTATTACCTTATATTGTTTATTATTATTCATTAAATATTTGCTGTAGTTACTTAACAACTGTCAGTTTTCATTCTTCTAACTCTTTATTCATTGTCAGCTGTGGATAATCTGCCAGCCCACATGAGAGGACAGGTTACATCCAGAGGAATTTACTTTGGTTTAGGGACATGTGCAAAATCTGAGCTAATTGCAGTGCAACTTTATACTTTAACAGCTTCTTATTAGCAACTTAACAGATGTCTGTGACTTCGCACTCTGATGTTCAGCAGGTGCTGGGAACCTATAGGACTTAGTGAGATGTAAGCTATTCTCTGTGAAGGACTTGTTAGAGCCAAGCTCCTGTGTTCCCAGGTCATGCCTTTGAAGAACATAAGAAAAGGTGATGGTCAGGAGCTGTTGCCATTTGATGGAATTGTAGGCCCAGCATGTGACATGTATTTATTGTTTGGGCCCACACTTGGGTCTGGTGAGAGGCAATGCCCACATCTATCAAGTATTAAAAGAACTATGACCCACTGACTGTGATCCACTGTCAGCCACATCTGGGAAGGAGATGACTGCTATGTAAGGCAGAGAAAGCAATAACAGAAGAGGCAAAAGCATGGGAAGTAGTGAGAATATAGAGGCTTGGCAAGGTATGGAATGGCTTTCTGTAGTCTTCTTTGGCTAGACAAAAAGCTCCATTTTATAGCATAAGTAATACAAAGCTTAACTTCCAGGAAAATCTTCTGATCCAGGCTTGACGTGTAGTGATCTCAATTCTTCCTATGCCCGGTGAATGGACAAACAGCTTGAAGAACACTTTTCATTTACTTCAACAAGTTTTGTCCTGCTAGAAAACACCCACGTTTTTAAATGGAGGGGTGGCTTTACAAGCAATAAAATGAGGGATCTTTCTGTGGGTTGTTCTGTTTCAGATCTCCCCAGTTAGGTTGCAGTGAAATGATCTGTATGTTTCAATGTGCAGTCTGGTTAGGTGCACATCCCCCTATATGAAGAGAACATGTGGATGTCTTTATGTACCACTGTTGCTCTTCCAAGCTTACAGGATGAAGGCTACTAAAAGATGATAGAGGCCATGTGAATTTGAGCTGGCATTCCTGTGATTGTTCTATTTTCTGCGTTTTCTTTGAACAAAATAGTGTAAAATATATTTGCATAAGTGACAGATATATAAGGGCATTTATTCCCTTTTGGCAAGGACTGCCAAACTACGATCTTCATCCACCTCCAGCCTACCTAGCATACACATACACACTGGACAAACTTCTGGTGGTGCATATAAAGCAGAAAGGAACAAAAACAAGAGACAGAATATATTCAACACCCAGGCAACAGGGAGAAATGAGACATGTAATAGAAAACAACTTGAGGGAAAAATTGCAAATTACAATAACTTTTGTCTTACAGAGACATGGGGAAAATAAGAGAAGGGAGGCCATTAAGGAGCATTTCCTTATGTTTTTGTATCCAAAATGCTGAGTGAACCAGAAGACGAAAAAGTACAAAAAAGTGTTGGTTTGAATGGCATTCCTGAAGTATTGAAGAGGAGAGGAACAAGGTGACTTAACTGCCAAACAAGTAAAACAACAACACCACGCATTCATTCTTTCTTTTATTCTCTAGCCTGGTTTGGCTATGTGTCTCTCAGAAGGGACAACAGTGCAAGGATGTAATTAGACTGCACCGTGGCCTCAAAGACTTTCTTAAGACTTTGCTAAGACTTTGAGACATTTTCATACAATGTCTCTAAAAGGATATGCCTCTGCAACAAGTTACACATTCCTGGCATAAACCCATGTCACGTATTCACCTGAGGTACCCTTGTGCTGCAATCTGCCATAGGACAGGACAGCTTTCCCTCTCCCAGGTCCCATCCTTCACACCCTTCAAAGGTCCTGATGACTTTGTAGAGATTAGGAAAGAATTAAAATTTTGGGGAAGAATGGATAGAGCAAGCAAGTATCATTTTTGTTTGTACTAGGCATGATCTACTGTTGCCACAACCTTTATGCATGCCATCAGAAACTGAATGGTATTTCCACCTCTACTCAGCAGTGGTGAGGTCTGTCTGCAGTGCCTGGTCAGTTCTGGGCTCACCAGTACAAAAGAGACGGGGACATACTGGAGTGAGTTCCCTGAAAGACCACCAAAATAATTATGGGACTAGAGCTCCTCCCATAGGGGAGGGGCTGAGACAGCTTGAGAAGAAAAGGCTCAGGGGGGATCTTATCAATGTGTATAAATATCTGATAAGAGGGAGTAAAGACTGAGCCAGACTCCTAGCGGTGCCCAGTGACAGGACAAGAGACAACAGGCACCACCTGAAATACAGGGAATTTAAACATTAAAAAAACTGGTTTACTATAAGGGTGATTGAACACTGGAACATGTTGCCCAGAGAAGTTGTAGTTGTCTCCATTCTTGGAGATACTCAAAACCCAGCTGGACACAGCCCTGGGTAAAATGCTCTACTGACTTTGAGCAGTGGATTGGATGAGACAATCTCCATGGGTGACTTCCCACCTCAACCATTCTCTGATTCTCTGATTTCACTTGCACTCAGTCTCATTTCTTGAAGCCATTACTTGAAATTACAATGCAGGTTGGATTGTGCCTCTTACATTCCACTCTATATTTCTGTGAACCAGAATTATAATTTATATATTTTAACTGTTAAAACACCTCCTTTAAAGAGACAAAATCAAACTTCCAGGACAGTTAGTAAATACCAGCCCATTGTTTCTAAAAAAGTAATGTTTAGCATTGAAAATGCCTTATTCAAAAATAAAAACATCATATTGTAAGATGAAATATTGACTTGGCTTTGTGGCAGGGGAAATCAACTGGAGAATGAGACATCAGAATTAAATTACCAGTTTTCCCATTGTCCTTCCTTTTTAAATCAAAATTATGGGATCTTTAGGGTGCTTTCTTATATGATTTTATGGAGCTTAGAGTAATAGGCCCTGAGTTTGTTTAAAGATAACAGCTACTATAATAATCCAAATAAGAGAGTAATAATGCAGAAGACAGATTTCATGGTGCCTTACTCTGCGAGGCACTTATTTTAACCCTTTGGTGAGTGCATAAGATGCTTTTCTGAACTTCATATTAGTTGGTAGGATAATTGCAGTGCTTTGAGCATAAACATATACTTTGTTCTGTCTTCCTTTCATGCACATATTACTTTCTGCTGCAGCTTCTGAGGTGAAAAACATGCCCAAATGGAAGCAAGGGAAGAGAAAAGAGGAAACCAAAGTGAATCAATTATTGTCTTCAGCCTTGAGAAACTCACACATTTGACATCTAACAGTGCATGTGCTGTGGCGGTTCGGCTCTCCACACAGTGAAAATACACTCAGGAGGTGAAGCAAATTGCCAGAACATACTACAGGAATGATCTATCATTCATTCCCTCTAATGAGCCATCATATAACCAAGCAGGTATGTACTTAGAGTATTTTGAGTAATCTCCAGGCAAAAGTCCCTTCCCAGGATCTATCGATTTTAAACAACTTGTTAGTGAAAAGCTAAAAGAAGATACAAATCACACTGCATATAGGTTGCTATCATGCAGGTGCCTTTAGAGGAGAGACTGATCTTTTGATAGGTTAACTTTTCACTTAAAAGTATTATGTTTAGTGGTGGTGTCAAAAATCAAAAGTCAAAAGTGAGTTCAGAAAAGAGTGGTGAAGGTATTAGGAGTGTTTTCCTAAGTAAGGTTTGAAAATTTGATTATTTGGATAATAAAATCACAGATGTCTTGCAAGAAGTGTAGATATGGTCAAAGGGATTCAGTGGGTAAATTCACCAGAGAGGGAGCTTTTTGGTCACGTTTTGAGAAAGTCAAAGAAGTCATCAGCCAGCATCTCAGAGCAGAATTCAATTTACATTGATAAATAGCTTATGCAGGTACAAAAGGGCATTTCTAGAGTAATGAGGTAAAACTATTAATGGAAGATGTTTTGGAAAAATGTTCTGACAGCAAATACAAAGCAGTCTCACAGGAAAAGCAGAGAAATTCATCTGCCTGGGAAGTTTATGCTGCAAGTGGACAGAGAGCTAGAAATCTGTGATAGAGCACTTTGTTTCAATTAGAGAGATGAGCCAGAAGAGCTTCTAGCCTTTCCCATCTTTGTGTTTTACGAGTACAGGTGTTACAGGCATGCAAAGTAGCATATCTTAATTGTCATCTCCAAATCAGACCAGTTCCACTTGTGTTTAGTTTAGCATACTGTATTTTGATGAAATTTTCATCTGATTTCCCTTAAGGACAACAGCAGCATTTCCATTCATTCAAGAAGTCAAGTTCTTATGCTATTTCATTTAATACGGGTGTAGAGAATTTAAAGTGTGAATTAAAACAATGGAAAAGCCTTTATAACATGAGGCAAGTAGTCACTGGAGAGCAAACCTAGAACTTTGACAGTACAAATAGCTGTTGACTGCTAGAGCTTTACTGGTAAACTTCACTCTGGGAAGAAAAAGCTGCACAAAGCTGGCAGAGCCTAAAGACTTCAAAGTGAATAACATGGAAGTGCAAATCAATAGAGTAACCACACGAAACTTTTCAAAGGTATTTGATGCCTTCATATGTTCATTTTGAAAAGTTACCTCGCAAATTCCCACTAATCCCATCTTTCTTAAACTCTCTAGCTATTTCCTGGAAAAAAAAAGAAATCTAACAAGTCCTAGGGAATTGTTCTTATAACACTGAGATTTTGTCAGAATATGCTTGGAGAATATGAAAAGCTTCATTTGAGCTGCTTTTTCAGTAAAGTGCTTCCCATGGGGAAATGTTACCAAACTTCTGTCGTGCACCTATTGTCTAAGTTCTTCCAGTGTAGTCGTGCTGAAGCACTCTTCTGCAGGTCTCTGCAGGAGACTCAACGCATGTATTATCTGTAACATTTTTTTTTTTTTGAAATGTACTCTTTTTCAAGAAATCTGTACCTTGTGTATATCCTACTGTTATCTTCTCATTCATTGATTGGAATTTTGCTTTCGTTATCTTTTGCTTCTGCTAGTACAATAATGTAGACATAGTGCTCTTAGTGCTCCATAGAGTGGACGCCAACTAGTGTTTATTTGTTTTCTAGCTTTGTGCTTTGTTAAAAGTTGAAAATACTGTTCTTTTGCACTAGTCAGTAATGATGAGATATGATTTGCTGATGTTGTAATGCTTTTCTGTAGTACGGATCTTGGAGTCCTTAGTCAAATCATCTGAAGAACAGTATTTCTGATTTTTATTACTGAATAATTATTTCCTGTGATATACTAGCTGATATACAGTCATAATACGTTCACTTCACAGTTCTGATATATAAGATATTTTAGTAAAATAACTTTAATCTTTCCGAAATGACCGTATAAAGTATATCATACTGTGATTTGAACACTACTTTAAAGAAGCATCATGCAAATGTTGCTGAATTCCTGTAAGGCTCCAGTGACTTTAATAAACTTTGAATAAGGCCCAAATTTGCTAATATTAGCGTCTCAGGAAAAAATGCTATAATAAGGTTACTATAATAGCATCCTTTCAACTGTTAAAATGCTTTTGATAAAATATATTTCACAACATTGTCATACTGTTATAAGTAATAAGAAAGCAGAAGTGTTTTAAAGTAGTAACTCCATAAAAATGTTCTGTACTGTTCTAAATGCTTGAAAATACAAATGAATATATTTCTTTCTAATGTTGTGAACTAAGAATTCACTTTCATCTTCACTTCTTCATTTTGTCAAGTAGAGACACTTGCATTTTTCTATATTCCATACCCTTGAGAAACCAGACACGGTCCCTTTATTTAATTAGAATAAACAACAGAAATCTTACTTAAAAATGTTTATTGTAAAAAAGTGGCTAGAAAAAAAACATAAATTTCACTTCACGCTTTCTTCAAGTTATCTATAGATGCTGCTATAGGCAACAATTCACTTTCATTCATAACACATTCGGTCATATAAAAATAAAAATATTTACATTATGTCCACATACTTTACAAAATCATCAATAAAAAAGGCACTTGGAGGGGTAATGCTGAAAATATTGCATTTCCTTTGTGCATTTAAAAAAATAATTGTCAAACTCCCATGAGCCCCCTCTCTTGCACTTATTCCCGTTTTTAAAAAAAAGATTAAAGTTTAGAAGAACTATTCCATGTTAAAAGATGGTCAGGCATGCACCAGGAATGTTTGAAGCTACAGTATTTTTTTAAAAGGCACATGCAGTTAATTTGTGGCTTTCAATTTTTCGTACATTCTGTTACATGTTTTCTTTTTCCTCTCTTAATTATGCAGTTTTAAAGCATTTTAGATCATTAATGAAGGCCTTGGCTTTTAATAAAATAAAATAATAATAATAAAAAAAACACAGCAATGAATAATATTAAACATTTACTAAGGTAAACTTGGAATACTTTTTAAGGCACCTGAGATAAATGGTGTCTAACAAAATTAACTTGGGTAGTATTTTTACCAAAAGTTCCACTTAAAATACTGTTTCTTTGGTTGAAATGGCTTGGCAGGAATGTATTAGTAACTTTGCAGCCTTTTCTAAGCAAGAAAAGACTACATACATTTGGCTTCATCTCTAAAGAAAGCTGATAATGCTTCTTCCTTTTGATCTATTTGAAATGTCATGCATGGTGTCTTTCCCCATATTTCAGAGTTCACACTTAAGAAGGTGAATGTGTGACTGAATAGAATTACTTAAAGCTCATTTCTACTGACATTCTAAGTTCTTCCACTTTTTTATTCGTTTTCTTGTTTTTGTGTGTGTGTGTGTGTGTGTTTATTTCTGGTTGGTTTTTTTTGTGTGTTTTTATTTTTTATTTTTTTTTTATTTTTTATTGTTGGCTGAAAAGTAGAAGAGAAAATGCCTTTGGATTTCCACTTATCATTTGGAACAGGAGTGGAGAAATGCATTGAGTCCAGGTAAACATTGACTGCATGACTCAGTGTGCTACACAGCAGCCAGATTCCTCGTGTTTGTGCAGAAGAGACATTCTGGAGAAAGTTTTGGAGCAATTTTTGCACTGATATTTCTTCACATCCGAGTGGGTCTGCAGATGAGCCCTCAGATTGGATCTGTCTGCAAAAGCCCTATTGCAGTGAGGACAGGAAAACGGCTTCTCTCCTAAAAAGGAAACATCAAGTAAAAATACAAAAAAGCTTTAAAAATTAAGTACATGTTTAGGACAGGTAAAACTCACTTTTATCCTAAGAAACAAACAGAAATTATTTGTTATCATAAAGAACATGTGCAATAAAAAGTTAATCAGGCCACAGATACAACAGCTTTCAGCACTGCTGATTGTACTTGCAGAACTTTCAGGCTTTTCAGAATATGCTGCTAAGCGCAGTCTCCAAAGACAAGCTGCTGACACCTTCTGCATCTACAGGTGCAGGCAGTATTTCTAGGTTGGGCTCCTCCCAACATTTTCAAATATTTTAATGGAGCTTTTTCTGCCTGGCTCTGTGTGAATGACTTGGAACAAGGGCTTTGACTGAAAAGCAGCAAACAGCTGTACAGACATTACATTGTACCCAGTGTTAGACTGAAAATCATGTTTTTACCTCAACACAAAAAAATGCTTTGGTGATGAAGTGTTTCTAATTCTTAAGGACTTGAGATAGTGCATGCAAAACTTGCCGTTTGCTTAAGGAGTCAGAGATTAGACCCTCATGCTTTGCCTTTCTCTTTTGCTACTTCAGAGTCAACTGAAGCCTTCTCAAAGTTAGCATTTTCCAAAGCCTGAAAATTAACATAAAATCCTTAAAGCAAAACCTTCAGCTAGTGGAAACAAGCTAAACCATCCTGGAATTATCAGAGGAGCAATGTTGATCTATGCCAGAATCTGTCCCACAATTATGAGGCCATGCTACACTCCCCTCTCACCCAGGCCCCAAAAAGGGAGAATTTGGCCACTTAATGATATATTTGAAATTGCACATATGCATTTCAAGGTTAGTCAAGAAACACTGCTGTTTTTTCTACCTGTGGAAAAAAATTCGGAAAGACATTCTAAAGAGATAGCAACAACAGCTTGCAGTTGTAATGGTTGCTCTTACCAGTGTGGGTTCTGATGTGTCCTTGAAGTAGCCAGGGTCTGGAGAAAGCCTTGCCGCAGATCTTGCAGACGCAAGGTAGTGTGTGGGTCCTGATGTGCATCTTAAGCGCTCCCAGGCTGACATACTCCTTGTCACAGTACTTGCAGCTGAATGACTTCCTAGACTGGGCATCACAATGCAGCTGCTTATGTTTGGCCAACCCAGAGAAAGTTGAATAGGTCTTGTTGCATAAACTGCACTGAAACTTTTCGGCTTCGATTGCATGGGGGTCTGAAAGCTTTGACTGGATTCTCTCTTCTTCATCGCTAATGGGACTTTCTGAACCGCTGTGATCTTTGGAGGAGGTGTCAGAAGGTGGAGGTGGGCTGACTCTTCCCAAAGATGAGGGGTATCCAGAAAGCGGAGAGAGGTCATTGGGTAGTGGAGACGGTAACAGCCCGGTTGTAGTCCACACAGTAATGGGGTTGTAAGCTACAGAGCTCAGGATCTCTGGCTGTGGTATGATAGGGACTGGATAGCTTTCATACAAGTATGGGGATATAATCACTGGAGAAAAAAGAAAATATTAAGGTAAGAGAACTGAAAAGTGTTTCAAAAGGCAGCAAAATTAACATTTTGGGGATTAAAAAGTGCGCAAGTCAAACACACAGTAGGGTCATCCTAATATAGGGAGGATTAAGGAAATACTATTTGATACATACAGATGGGCAGAGCCAGTGCCCTTGAACATATTACAGTCTGAGAGTCTCTTCAAGGCAGCATGCTGTTTCTAAATCTATGCAGCCTGATACAATGAAGCAGGGAAACTTCCTGAAGGATTTGTATAAAAGTTTCAATTCCATTTCCAACAGATGTAGAACAGGAAAACTCCAAACCCTCTTTTAATAGGTGAGTTCAAGTGGATGAGCAAACTTCATGATTCATTCTGAGCAGCATTGACAAATTTCTCAAAACTCCCTCATTGTAAGCAAAAGATAAAAGAGCTAGCAGTGAACTAACCCATTCTCCAAAGCCTGGAAAGCAATCCCACCCCTCCTCTTTACCGCCACGCCATAAACGCAACCTCAGAAGCAACGGAGCAGCTGTAGATTTCATTTTGTTACCTGTATGAGTGTCCAGTTCACTGTAATTTGGCTTCTTGGATGAATTGAAATGTTTCTTGACCAGGAAGGAGCGTGGCATTTTGAATGCAGGGTTTCTCCTTCTCCCAGAGTTTCCTTTCGGGTTCGTGTAACGGTGCCCGGCTGGTGTGCAGCACACACGCACACTATCACTGCTGGTGCATCGGTCCCTATAGCATTGTCTGCCCCGCGCCGTCCATGCACTCTGGTTGTGTAGTGGCAGTGCAGAGGCGCCTTGAAAAGTGCTGTAAATACCCACAAGTCAGGTGCAGGGGGGAAGGGTTTTCCGCTCCTCCAATCACTTCTGGATGTTCTCAAGCACTTTTCCAAACAGCCTGTTTTTCTGGGAGGGCTGCTCGCAGGACGGATCCAATCCCTGCTCGGAGGGTTTGCTTCAGGTTTCAGCTCCTCCCGCTGGAGACAGCTGTGAACAGAGGAGCAGTCTGTTGTCAGAGCACATTATCCTGCTGCAAAGTGGGTGTACGTTGCTCTTCAGAATTTCTGTCTAGAAAAAAGTGTCGGTCAAAGTGCTTTTTTTTTT
>VXAA01004981.1:1215-15910 GCA_013399115.1 Anseranas semipalmata | reverse complement strand
GGGGGGGGACATTACAAGACAACAAGTTAGCCAGCAGAGCTAATGGAAGGCTTTGAACAGACTGTGTGCCTGCTCTGTTTGGGAACTGCCTTTGAAAAGTTGTGTTCAGGAAATGCTGGAGACTAGCAGCATACCTCCCTAACCTGGCCCTTCCAGGCAGAAGTGCCAGCAAGATACTGCGAGTGAGTACAAGCAGAGGGAGCTGCCCATGAAAAGGTGACATTTCAGAGCAGGCTGACGGTTTTTATGTGTTACACATAGGCATACTGCTTCAGACTGTCCATATGAAGGATACTTTCATTTTTTACTTTAAAAATCTGCAGAATGCAAAACCTCAACCTTTCCTTCCTTGGGAGTAGATATGTCACTATTTTGCCTATCCTCTTAGAGCACTGCCAAGGAAATTTTCCTAATTATCCAAAGCAGTTAAAAGATGCACAGATAAGCAAAACCCCCAAAATTATAGACTGGGTAATTTAAATGTCTCTTAAACATACTTCTCCATTAGTATATTTAGGACCTCTTGATTTCCTATGAAGGTATAATCTGAGTTATGTATTTCATTTAGGATGAAAGTCTCTCAAATGTGCCACAGAATTTTCTGGTTATCCAGATTGGTTTTGAGAAGCCATTTAGTCACTGATACATTTTTTAATTTTAAGGCATTTGCATTTTGAAAATGTGGATGGCTTAACGCTGGTGGATTTCTAACACAGACCACACTCTGGCTGACTCCTGCTCTGTCCTCCCCACTCCTCTCCCCCCCTCTTTGCGTTTTAACTCCACCTGCCTGGGCACATATCGGTATGCTGTGCCGGTGTGCTGCTAGGGCTCTGTCCTGTTGGGAGGGGTGTTGCACAGAGACCACCCCAGCCCATTTTTTTGCAGCAGGTGTTGGAATAGAGACGTGAAAAAAAAAATCCCTCTGGTTCTGTTAAGACACGTAAGAGCAAAGTGCTTTGTCAAGCTGCATGACTTCTTAATCTCGGGGATGCCAAAACAAGTGCAGAGAAAGTTAGCCATTTTCAAGAACTGATTAAAAACTCTCAGCTGTTCAGCGTCTAGCTCTGGTGTGTGTCAGTGAAAGGTGTCACATGGATTTCCAAGCTGTGGGGAACACACCCAGGCTAGGAAAGGAAAGGAAAGGGAAAGTGGCAATGAAAGGGACTTCCAAGTTACCTGCTTTATAGCTGGAGCGGAGGAAGAAATGCAGCTCTTCACAGCACAGAGCGCAATGCTGGCAGACACACAAGCTGTGGCTTTCCTTCTCTCTACAGAAATGAAGAAATGCACAACACATTTTTGAAAGGGGCATTTGTGGCGCTGGTCCCCTCTCAGCTCTCTTCCATCTGAGAAGTCCCTGTCCCCTGCCAGCTCTGGGAAAGCATTGCATTTCAGGATGTGAGGCATTAGTCTGTATCTAAATAGTCTGTTACATGAGCTGTGATTCAGACCTTGAGCTGGTTTAAGTTTGTGTGTTGAAATGAATGGAGCCATGCAGATTTTCACTGGCTCGAGATCTGTTCCTTTGTATATTTGTTAAAAGTAAAGGGTCTGATTCACCAGTGAGGTACTCCCTCTCGGGGCATTTTCACCAGCATAACACCGGAGTGATGCAGTTTAAATTAATTGCACTTATATAAATCACAGAAGCATAAGCAGTTAGCCCACTGGCTGAGCTGATTGAAGGATGTTAGGAATTGGATAGAAGGCATGTTATTACACGGTCCTGAAAGGATATTAGCAGCACATAGTACCTGAGTGAGGTCTGCTGTCAAAAAAAGGGAGAGTCTGCATGAGGGGTGGGTGAGTCAGAGTAAACAGGTGTTCTGGGTGTTTACGGCAAATGTGGATGAGAGGGCACTCATAGACGTGCAGCATCCATCCCTGAGTAAGAAAGGAAACACAAAGGTCGAGCACAGAGGGCAGGAGAGTTCCCCTCAATCGGGGAGCTGGAGAGGCACAGGGACGGCAGCGGGCAGCAGATGCTCCTGATGGATCCCACCGCCTGCGGGCAAAGCCCTGCATCCACCTCCGAAAAGTCAGGCCGAGCGCTTCCCCTGAGTGTTTTACAATTAATTGGTCTTTTGGGGCTTCTTTCAGTTGTCACTTTGAAAGCTGGTGTGAAGCTGTCGTGCTAATGCCACTGTACTGCTAACTGCTGCTCTGTGAAGCGGGTGGGAAGTGACCTGAGCACATCCTTTCGTTGCCTGAAAGCCTGGTATGTGCTCTGCACCGGCAGCATGGTTAGGCCCAAAGTTTCAACTGCGTAGCAGAAATTGCATTTTTTATTTTTTTTAAAAGATCAAGACACTTGTTTATGTGTCTAAATAACAACCTGTGAGCCTAAGTTTCTGACAGCTCCACCAAATCCCTTTCCTGTCAGGCTTTCTGAGAAGGGCAGCAACTTTTGTTACTCAGCTTTCTGGAAATGGAAAGGTGCCAGAAGTGCATTTGTTATCAAAGAGGGAAGAAGGACCCAAGCTAAGCCAGCACCAGTTCAGTTTTTTCTCATTAGAGAGTTTATGTCCTTACCAAGCATCAATTACTAGCAAGATCATGGATTAGAAAATAGTAAATATCTGGATAAACCACAGCAGAATCAAGAAAAATAGTTTTAGAACATTAAATGAGTTATGCTGGATCACTGTTCCCAGAGCAGACTACATTTGTCTGGCAGCAGACACAGCACTGTTGAGCACATTTTGCCTGGGCCTGCCATGGAGCCCATTGAAGGCAGTGCAGCGAGGTTCAGAGGAACCCCCAGGAGGCACTGAGCCCAGTGGAGCACAGCAAAAATAGCTCTGGAGGGTTACTGGTGCAGGTGACGGCTTCATCACAGGGGGGGTAAAAGCAGAAGTAACTCACACTTACGGTGTAGCTCTTTCAATCTATAAGCCTCCTACAATTCAGAGGAAAGTATGAAATGGTTATTATGGAGGAAGAAAAAAGAAAAGGAGGTCAGTTTTCAATAGCCAGTTGAATGTAGAATATACCGGCTAATCTTCAGCTTTATTCTGAGCTTTCATATTTCTCCCTTAGTGACAGCTGGTATAACCTGGGAAAGTACAGCAGTGGTGTAACTTTTGGAAGCAGTAAAGGTTTAGTAGAGCTAAAAGGTGAGGAGTACCTCAGCTGTAATTATGTTGGATGGCTGAGAGGGATAAGCCTGAAATTAACAGTGTAGAGGGAAACAATTAGGGAATGGTATTCCTTCCCATTGCCCCAACATACATACCTTAAGAAATTTTTTTGAAACACATTTTTAGGAAAACTTTTCTTTCATGTTTTACTTCAACCTTCCAGTTCGGACCAGAACTATCAGCAGAAATGGCAGTAACTTTAGAGGGATTGGTATGAAATCATGTTGAACTCCAGACTTGTATGCTTAAAGTTCAATGAGTCAGAAGAAATCTCTGCATTTTGGAATGTTTTCTGAATTCAAGCTAAAATTCTTCACATTTTGAATGTTTCACACCAATAAATGCATTTTTTTAATATAAAATCAGTAGCTTTAAGTCAGAGTTATCAAGTTCAGTTATGTAATAGTATCTAAACTTCTGAGATTCAGTGAGATTAAAAAAAAAGTTTGCTTTTAGGACATGTAATAGAACTGTGTTCCTATGTGTTTTGGTTAATTCAGGTTTGTAATTCCAGTTTAAGCCTATTAAAGAGACAATCACTGAACCACAAAAGTCTGATTCAGTCTCAACTTCCAAAGTTTTCAAAGTCAAGAAGCTTTGAAGAGGGTGCCTTAGAAATCTAAGCCCATCTGCAATGGTTTTTTCTTTTTCTAAATATGCATATATATATATAATGTTCATTGTGAAGAAACTTGCCTTCATTGATAAGATGCAAAATGGTCCCTTTTGGACCAAGTAGTTCAAATAAGGCCGGCTTCTGTGTGCTCTCCTTCACACCTGTGGAGCTTCACTGACTTAAGAGGGTTCAATTTAGAGTCAGTTTAGCCCGTAATGAAGGAACCTGGTCATAGTTCAATTTTCCTACATTGTTTCTACATGAAGATATTTTAACAATGGGCCAAATTCCCCTGTCATTCCCATCTGTAGTATCTCCACTGGCTACAGCTGAACTATTTCAGATTTACTCGAGCAGAACTGAGATGTGATTCCAGTCCAATAAATACAACTCTGTTTATGTGTGTAGTACTGTGACAAGTATTCACTAAACGAAAGTGTGTTACATCCCCGCTAAGCTATTGCACTCCGAAGAGCAATGCTTTCTGCATCGCACTGCATTTTACTGACCTTCCAGTATGCCGCTGGAATTATTCATGAGAGGAACAAAGGATGCGAAGGCGCCGGGCCGGGGAGGCTGCCGAGCGAGCGTTGTGCGGGGGGAAGGAGCCATCTGCTGGCGCTGCCGTGGCCCGGGGATGCGCGCTCCCGAGCCGGACCCGCTCCCGCCGCCCCCCCGTGTGGCCGCCGAGTGAACTGGGGACGTGGGGCAGCGATACGGGAGCGCGGCCGGGCAGGTGTCACCACCGCGTGGGTAGGAGGGACGTCTGGGAAAAGTAACAGGCTTGTCCTATGCTTTCTGGAATTTATTTTATTTTATTTTATTTTATTTTATTTTATTTTATTTTATTTTATTTTATTTTTAGTCATTATTGTTTGTTGCCTACATCAAAGTGAGACACAAAATCTCCTTCGAGACTTCCTCTGGGGATTGCATGTCTTTGTGTGTGTGTATGGCAGACGCACACTTGTCTCTCATGTATTTTACATGTATGTATGCATATATTTATCTATCTACATATACTTGTACATTTTCTTACGTATAATTGTGAGACTGTATTTCAAACATGGACACTTCAATCACATGACAAGTATTTGTGGGAGAGAAAGTATTGTCATCCCTATTTTACAAATTAGTAAATTAAGGATGGAGCGAATGAGACTGACATTTTCAAAAGCTTAGTTCTTAAAAGTATTTTTAACTATGCTTTGCGGTAGCCTCCTCTCCAACAGCCTATGCTCCTCTCCAAATGCTACACAACATGGTGCATCATTTCCTTCATAGCAACTGTTACTGCTTTTGTTTAAAGAATTTGCTGTTGATAAAGGATTACACAGAGAATAATTTGTATTATTAAATTATCATTTATATTGAGGACATGACCTTTATCCGCAGCCCACTGCAGTGTCGTAGATTTTCAAATATAATATAAACTTATTTCCCTTGTTCATTATCTGCTTGTCCCTTTACTCTAGTTGGTGGACTATGGTACTTGGATTTGACCACCTACACTTTGCCTAGATGTCAGTTATTATGTTCATGCCAAATACTTCATAATATCATTGAAGTGTTTTTTTTTCTTGTCTTCCCAGAGATGCCTATGGTCCTCTCTGGTATGCCCTACCTCACTGACCACATCTTCAAGTTCCCCACCAATTTGTTTTCTGATTGAGTGTCCTTGAGGTAGTTATTGCCTGCCAGAAACTATAAATGTAAGCCCCATCATTATATACTCTCTGATGTTAGATTGTCTGAGTCAATACCAGCAAGTTCCCACCTTTGGACTGGGTTTAAATGTCTATATGACACCTCCTTTTCTTGGTCACTCTTCCTCCATACCTACACAATCAGCTACTTCACACTTCTTCTGATTTCTTCCTTTACCAGTGCAGGAAACTGCTTGCTGTCCAGTAGACAAAACTGGTTCACTTCCCTCCCCATCAGGTGTAACAGGTGTAGGAAGAGATAGTAGTAGACATTCAGTTTTATACCGTGGCTGCCTGGCAGACATGGCTGTGTCAGGGCTCCATCCCACAGCAATAAGTGCATGGGGCAGTGTGCTGTGCTCTGGGGGACAGCAGAAATGTCTCCTCTGTTTCTGAACCATCTGTTCAGTATTCAAAAACATATGTGGCATATCTGCAACAGAAGGTAACTTTCCTGGGCTGTATCTTAAATTAGTGCATCTATGAGTGTTTCTTGCTGTTTACTTATCAGTGCATACCTATTTGTTCAAATGAGTCAGACACCCAAGTTCTTTTCTATGTCTGTTCAACTCTTGGCATCTCAGTGGTATGCACTGGTAACAGTTGGGACGTTTGATCCAAAATGAACTGATGATGTCACTTCTTAGAGCCAGCATCTCTCTTTCAGTGTAAATTCATCATTTGGCTGTGGCAACAGAATGTGGGATGTTGGGATTGTTTCAGTGTTACTTCTCTGTTTCATCCTAAGGCCTTCTGTACCCTCTGCTTCTCAAAATCATAGTAGTGTTATAAGGCTGGTTCTCCACCTGTGTTGCTTATTCTTAATTCCCTCATTTAATATTATGCATCACTTGCACACAGGATCCCAGGCAAATGCTGTAGAAGGCTATTCTTGTAATTTCTTGGACTGCCCTCAGGAACTTGGTCTTTCCATTTTGCAGGGTCTGTTTGGAAGTTCCCAGGACCCCAGAGATTTCTGATAGTGAAGACCTGTGCTGTCCTGAGCTCCAGCTTCTTTGCATTCAGACTAGTACTCTGTTTCTGGCTCTGTTAAGCTTGATAAAAACATCCTACACTACCTTCTCCTACCACCTTATACAATAACTGTTGCCAGCTACAGGCCTGATGTCTGAAAGTCCTGTTCTGTTTTTATCTGTTATCACTGGAATAGCTTTGACGGTAGGCTGATGTCTGGAGACTTGTTTCTGCAGTGGTACCTGGCAAAAGGCGCAGCACAGATTGTCAGTGGCTGGGTGATTCAGCATGCCAGAACCTATTTTTGACATCTCAGTCAGTGACCTTTTTAGTCACAGACAAATCAAGCAGCATATCTTCAAGACTACCAAGTAGCAACTCCTTTGCTGTGCTCTGTTCCTTGATGTGAGGTTTCCCAAACATCCAAGACATTCTTGAAAGCTTTTCACCACTGGAAAAATGCTCAAGGCTGCAAAAATGAAAAGGCACAGCTGCCAACTCTGGTTTCTGTGAGCATGAGGGTGTCTGGACTTTCTACTCTCCCTGGTTCCTTCCTCAGCATTTCCACCAGGCCTGATGGATCTCTGCATTTCAGGTTTCATACCAACTCTTGTGAGAGCCTTCAGCTGATTACAGCATGTACTGGAGGAGTTGATCTCATTACAGTACGTCTCTGTTGGGCTGCTGCTCGAGAGAGAACCCAGGGTGACTACTACATTTTTCTTTCATGGTGGGGACAGTCAGAGGTTGTATTTCAACCAAACTGGTAGATCATAGAATATTCTGAGTGGAAGGGACTCATGACGATCATCAAGACCAACTCCTGACTCCACCCAGTGCAAACTAAGAGCTAAACCATATATTGACAAGCGTTGTCCAAATGCTCCTTGAAGTCTGGCAGGCTTGGTGCCGTGACCACTTCCCTGGGGAGCCTGTTCCAGTGCCCCACCACCCTTCCAGTGAAGAACCTTTTTCTGATATCCAGCCTGACCCTCCCCTGTCGCAGCTTTACTCCATTCCCTTGGGTCCTGTCACTGTCACCAGAGATCAGAGACCAGCGCCTGCCCCTCCGCTCCCCTCGTGAGGAAGCTGCAGGCCGCCATGAGGCCTCCCCTCAGTCTCCTCTGCTCTGGGCTGAACAATCCAAGTGACCTCAGTTGCTCCTCACATGTCTTGCTCTCCAGACTCTTCACCATCTTTGTTGCCCTCCTTTGGACACTCTCTAATAGTTTTATGTCCTTCTTATATTGTAGATCCCCAAACTGAAACACAGTACTCGAGATCACTTTGATAATGTTCTCTGGCAATGGCCTTTGCCTCAACTCCTGTACATTAAAATGATAGTGATAGTATCTCTCTCTCTCTCTCTCTCTCTCTCTCTCTTTTTTTTTTTCCTATGTTAACAGCCTGCGTCTGCCTGCTGGCTTCAAAACTGTTTTACTGTGTATTGCCAGCACTTGGCCACACTTCTTCACTCCCATGTTGTGCTGCTTCCCGGTATTGGTGGGAGTGAGCTGCAGCTGTCTCAGCACATTGGCTGGAACTGGATCCATCATTGATCCCAAAGTCTAATTACAGCTGCAGTAGTGTGGCTGATTTTTGAATCAGCTGAATTTTTGCTGAACTATCTCTAACTTTCTTTTCCATGTTCCTGAATGCTTTCTCTGCAACAGTGGCTGTCATTGCTTATGTACTTTTCCTGCTCTTCCTCTTTAGAAGCACTTGTAAAAGGATCACTGTTTCCCTCAGTAATCATCTCTGCAAGGTGGTATGAAGTGCACTGTGAATTAGTTGATACACTAGTTCTTGCTTGTGCTTTAGTTCTTAGTCAATTACATCTTTTGGTTTCATTGCTATAAGAGAGAGGGAGATCTTTCCTGTACTGACTGCTGCCATCAGAGTTTATGGATAATTTGCTGGATAATAACCTTGAGAAGACTGCGTTGCCATAGATAAATTGTATGTATATAGATATGTATGTTACTACATGAAAGAGGCTGTGCCTTGAGGTTCAACATCACAGTTGACTCATGTCTGCATGTGTAAACTGATGTTTTTTCCCCAAGATAGGGTGGCTACAGCTGAGCCGCCTATTAGAAACAGTCATGAAAAATGCTAAACCATGCCTAGGCCTTAGATGGTAGGATGCTGATGCTTACAGGCCAAAACCATGCCTGGGAACACACTGGAAAGGGAGCAGTGTAGACAACTGCAAGCCTATGCCTTGGCTCCGTTTTATCTAATAATTCAGGGATGGCTCATATTTCTGAAATTAGTCTGATTCTTCATTAAAGGAAATATTTGCAAAGATACTGAATAGTGATATTAAAATACAATAAAACTTTTCCCTAGTTCTTCTTCTACACTTGTCTTCAGAACAGTTCATTTCCTTCTCCCAGGTTATATAAATTGTAATGCCTATTAAATCCTGACATGTATCTGTTGGGGGGGGGGGGATTGATATATTTTACTCAAATTATGCTGTACTTTTATTATGTGTAATTTCAAAATTTCTAAATCAGTCAGTGAACTTCTAAAATCCAGGTCATAGATTTTCCCACTGGTAACCTTGCTTTTCAAAATTTTATGTCAGCTTCATTGGCTCATAATGAAGCATCCATCTCGGTTTATTTTGTACCAGTTTGGTCCTAGTCTCGTATCCAATGCTATACTCCTATACTCTTACCCATGCAGTTATTAAAAATGCCCTAGGTACTTAGAAAATGACATAAAGAAGATTTAGATATTCATAACATCAGGGAAACAATTACTGTTGATCTCAAATATCTCACTGTTCTCCACTGCAGACACAATAGATGAAAATGTTGAGTCCCATATTATAACCATCACCAGGAAGAAGAATGAGTAACCATTATGACCAGCTGATATCTTCGGAAGTGGAAGTAATAAAACCTTGCAAGAGGAGGTGATCTAATGCAAAATTAAAACTAACTAGCATTCTGTGACTGATCATAATTCAGTAAACAAAACAATTTTTTTTGTGGGGACGCTATATACATGATAGCCTACATTTCAAACAAAAATATGTTTGATCCTCAGAAGAGTCACATCCTTAAAACTCTAAAGATTACTTTACACCCTTTTCACTCAAGATAGGGCAGGAGTCCAGACAGTAGAATTTCAGGATGAAAGGTAACTGTGGTTACTGCTTGATTCTCTCCATTCTGAGAAATGTGCTGAAATCGCAGTTCTGCAGCAGATTACTTCTGCTTGTGCTTCAGCTGCTGTTTCCCATTTGTAAAATTGGCCTTATGGCATTTCCATATCTTCTAAGAAGGTCTCAGAACTACTGCTTTAAAGCACAGAGGTTATTAAGGAGGAGATTAGCAGTGTGTTGGACTGGATTGAAGTCTGGAACAAAATTCTGAAATGGAAGACAGGGAAACAGAGGGAGGACAAGGAGGCAGATGCAGCTGGAAGATGTGTCCTGGAATTCCTTCAAGGCTGCATCATTTCCCACTGCAGAAGCAGAAGGCGGTGCCATGTTACCATGTGCTTGTCCTTTCACCTCAGCTCAGCCATTCTGCACCTGTACCTTTTGAGCACATGTCCTTATCAATTTGTAGAGTAATTCTTTGAGGTACCATTTTGAAAGATTGTGCGTTGGACAAAAAGAAAAAAAAGTCTGAAGCTGAAACTGAGGGTTTTCATTTCTCTGCTTCATGATAAAATATATTAAAGAATTATTCCTGTCATGGGTTATCGTGTAATTCATAAACTGAAATAATGATGAAATGCTTTGCTGAAATTTTAAAGATCTACAAAGAAAATGTCCATTGCAAAATCCAGTGTAGACAATTTGCAAACACAGAATATAGAAAAAAGAGACCTTCAGGGCCTTTAAGAAAATGTTTTTTCACTTTTTTTTTTCTTTATTGCAGTTTTGTTTCCTCATCAATTACTCTTAATATATGAGTCAATATTTGTGTGGGAGATAGCACTGGCTATACTAGCTGCTCAAAATTGCTTATTTCAGGCAATTATCTATTCTGAATTTGTGTAATTCCCTGTTTATTTATGACCATGCAGAGTAGACTGCTCTGAAGTGACACTCAGGCTTTTTCAGTGACATGAACATGCTGCAGAGGCTGCTCCTGTGGGAGGTGAAAGGTAACTTTGCCTGAAGCTTAATTTGGTCTGTGCCCCCTTCAGAAGTGACCACCAAATTACCTACATTCCACATGCTGATTTTTCTCACTTGATTGCTTTTTCCTTATGGAACGAATTGAGGTACCCCAAAATAACCTTGAGGTCTAAGGCAGGGAAAAGGAGAAAGAAAAGAAAACAAAACAAAACAAAACACCACTATCACCACCATCAACAACAAAAACAAACAAACAAACAAACAAAAAACCCTAGTACTGAAACAGCTTTAAAGCCTACTAAAAGTCAGACTGAAAGGTATAGCATATAAAAGCAAACATTTGCTGTTCTATGCAGCTCCCAGCTACCACAAGGGTTCGATGTGCAGATCAGATATTGCTTAGGTTTATTGTTTGTGGATTGCTTAGTTGTTCATGCAGACTTTTTGTTGGGGATTCTCTGTTAAATATATAATGATAAGAAAGTTTCGTGTAGGGAAGTCAGAAAAAAAGGAGACAAGCATATCTGTGAGAAGAAAGAATGAGCAAACCAAGTAAATGTCAGATATCGATCTCTCAGAACATGAAAAGTCTTTGAAAAATATGGAGTCTCTTTCAGGCAGAGAAGGCCTTTCTATTCTACTTTACTGGACTCTAAGTGCCAGCATAGTGCTGTGGTAGCTGATGGGACTATTTGCCTCCTGAATTGCTTTAGGAGCCTTGTTTCAATTTCTTCAGATTCTCCCTGAGAAAAACATTTTTTTTTTAATTTCTTTTTATTTGAGCTTCTTTGTCAAGAATTTTCCATGGCTTCTCTATCCTAAACTTTCATAAACCTTTTAAACTCATTTCCTTGATTCCTTACATTCTTTTTCTTCCAGGATTGGTTACAGGTTTTCATGTATGAAGAAGATGACAAATGAATGTGAAGCACTGTCTAAATTACTAAAACCTCCAAGTCTTGAGGACTTAGGTGACCTTCTTTTACCAGAGTAGCCAGGTATTTCTGCAATGTGATGGGAGGGTAATGCAGCAGGACAGTTTAGGGCTGTTTTGCAGATGCTTGGAAATAATGCC
The DNA here is from genome assembly GCA_013399115.1 of Anseranas semipalmata. Classification (NCBI taxonomy): domain Eukaryota; kingdom Metazoa; phylum Chordata; class Aves; order Anseriformes; family Anseranatidae; genus Anseranas; species Anseranas semipalmata. Next base: position 4,290 of record VXAA01004981.1, on the reverse strand, counting down.
AAACATGTGCAGTAAACGACTAAATCTGGCATTTCTGAAAAATGTGGTGCATTGACATGCCAGCACAACACAGCTGATCTGCATGTGCACTGCAAAAATATCTGGGATTGGCAGATGAATTGTGCAATTTGTCCTTCACCATCCTGGAGGTTGCTGATGTAAACAAGTGTAAAGTCCTCGCATTTCATCCAGACAGAGATTCCTTTTGAGAAAAGAGGCTGTATCTGAGAGGAGCATGCAACATCTGGTAGGCAGGGCTGGGAAGTCAGCTACCTCCATTTTAGTGATGGAGTACTGAGGCACAGGCGAGCTAAAAACCACATTCAAAGCCATTGAAAAAACCTGGATAGGAGTGGAACGAGTCTATTGATAACAAGATCAGTTGTGGAATAATCCTTCCTTCTCTCAGCATCAATTTTGAGCCATCGCTGAAAGAAGGAGATTTCATTAGCAGGCCCTTGGTCTGTGAGCAAGAGGAAAGTCCCAAAGTATAAAGGCTGGTGAGATGAGCAGTAACTGAATAACGCATTTTGCTGTGTTCTGCCACGGAACCACTTAATCAAGTTATTTCTCCAGTTACATGCTGTGTCAACTGAAGTTATACCTCAAGTCTCGTTAAAATCTAGAGAAGTAAGCTACCTGGAGAATTTGAGTAACATTTGAGAAGACATAATAATGCAAAAGATCAAGGGGATTCACTGCTAAGTACTGTCAGGGATGTTAACAAAATTACCAGTGAAGAAGAAAAAATGAATCAATGATGAATAATCATGTACTGTATCAGGTAAGTCAAGCCATTGTCTCTGCAGTAATTAACTGTTCCAATGATATGGGCTGGCAATGTAATGAGAAAGCAGCAGTGAACACGCACTAATTACATTTGCTTTCAAATTCAACAGAAGCTTAACAGCTGTTTGGTGCAGTAGGTAAATTAAGTGCACTAGTCAGAACCAATTTTGAAGTGAATCCTTGATGTCACTCAATGATTAATGTGTAGGCTGAATGTTTAAGGGCATGATTCAGCTAAAAAATATCGTCACTCAGGATCTTATTACATCTTGCTGCCTTGATCACACCTGCCCTCTGTAAAAGTGCATTTGTGTGTGTGGAGGGGTGTGGAGGAGGAAGCATCTGAGGAAAGCAGCTTTTGTTGTGCTCCTTATAAAATTTTATTGTCAGATATTTGGCTGGGGGGAGCAGAAGGATAGAACAGGATTTGTCCTCTCCTACTGAGAAAACAGCTGCTAGGACAGTTTGTAAGGCTTGCAGTTATAGCCTGTACCTGGCATCTACTGGATTGGAGGTAAACTAGGGCATTCATCAGAGGAAAGAGCTGTCCCCACTCATTGGATCACTTTAAGAAGCATTTCAAGCCAGAAAGGAGAATTTAGAGTTGAACTGGATTATGGTTACACATGACCTCCTCAGGGAGTAACTGCGTGGCTCCATGCCTACGCTATTGTGTCTTCCCAGGTCTTCTATTTCACAGCCAACACCCATATTAAGGACTGGAACCCTGGGCTGGTGTGATAAAGTATAACAATATTTCTTGCTGTGTTCTTGCTGTGTACCTGACAAATACATTCTGTACATTCTGGTATTGCACTCTCTTCCTCTCCACAAAAAATCCTGATCTGAGATTATGGTGAGGAATGGGTTGGCACTTATCTGTAAGAGCTGAAGAAATACCACAGCTGCTTCTTCTCCACGTAAAGGTTGACAAGACAGTCAGAAATCAAGAGAAAACACATTTACTCTCAGCCAAGTGTCCAGTTATAAAGAAACAACCAGGATTTACTTATTTAAGGTCTTTACTTATTTAAATTCAGCTTCTCATAATACATGAGGTCTGTTTCGCTTCCTCAATCTTTTTGAAACCCAAAGTAAACCTGTAGGAAAAAAGCTAAGTTTAATGAATAGGATAATCTATTATCATAGTATTTTCCTGGTGAGTGACGAGTGACAAGTCATTGCCTTTTATAATCTGAAGTTTAGGTCTTTGTCTTTCCATGCCTCAAGTAGCAAGTGCATTTCCTTTATCAATTTACTTCTAACAGCTGTGTTCTTTTTGACATAGTGATAGACTACCTTTGATGGCTTAAAGTATTATATTTAAAAGGAAAAAAGAATCTGTTTGTTTGGTCAATGTTGTTTTTGAAAATGAATTAGCCTTTTAGTGAAATTCTTCTCTCAGGCCAGTGCAGGGAATGTGTAAGGAGTTATGTTCAGCTTTCATGCCAGGATACCATTTCCCTCATATCTCATCAGCAGTCCTGTTGGGAAGTAGGGCTTTGCTGACTTTGATTTAGATGCATGTGTTAGCTGCATACAGATGAAAATTAGTTTTAGGATTAATAATGAGTCTACAAAGACAGAATCATGGCAGTGAAAGACAGAAAACAGCCTGTCATCTCCCTTTCCATGAAAAATTAGTATCGTTTTCAGAAATGAAGCAACTTGGGTGAGCCATATAATCATACACACAGGGTCAGATGCAAATTGATGGTCCCTAAGTCCTTTCTAAATGCAAATACTGGTGCTAGAACCAGTACTTTGCTAAATAATCAGGTATTGGCAATTTCAGCATGGACTGAAATAGACTTAGCTAAAACACTTTTAGTGGAACACTTTTAAACTAGAGTTGCCAGGGGAGGGGAACCTCAATCCATCCCGCTTCTCTCAGTTTGATGCCAGTGTCAGAGATAGGTGCCCAGAGCCTGGAGAAGGGTCACTGGTCAGCAGGAGAGCACCTGAAGAGCAGCACAAAGGAATTCCAGCCACTCCAGCCAGTCAGCTTCACCAGGGGCCGAACTCAAATGTCTCTATGTTAACGCACATAGCATGGGGAATAAACAAGAGGAATTAGAGATGTACGCCGGCAGGGCTATGACCTCATTGGTAGGGCTATGACCTCATTGGCATTGCAGAGATGTGGTGGGATGGCTCCCATGACCGGAGTGTTGGAAAGGAAGGATACAGGCGCCTTAGGAAGGACAGGTGGGGGAGACGAAGAGGGGGCATTGCCCTCTGTGTCAGTGAGCAGCTGGAGTGCATGGAGCTCTGCCTGGGCATGGA
>VXAA01004980.1:6613-21159 GCA_013399115.1 Anseranas semipalmata | reverse complement strand
CCTCTCCTCTCCTCTCATTTTGTTCTGTTCTGTTCTGTTCTGTCCTGTTCTGTTCTGTTCTGTCCTGTTCTGTTCTGTTCTGTTCTAAAGGCAGGAACATTTTCCTCCATATCCATAAGGAAATCTCAGAAGCTCTTTTTAGTGGTGTTACAAACCCAAAATTAAAGCTACAGCCAGTGGGAGCTGTGGTACTTACATAGAAGATCAGGCCCGGCAAACTGTTTTCCAACGCTTTCTGCCAGCTTCCACTCTTACATCATTATCACTCTGCCCTCTACTGTGCAAAAAATTTATGTAGTTATTGTAGCTAAATACAGTTATTTAAGTATGCCTCTATATTGCACTGAGTAGTTTTCCTTTTTTTTCCCCATCTTGTCTTGCTGGAGAAATAATATTTTATTACTGTGCTTTCAAGCAATCAATAGATTTGTTTCTTAGAATCACAGAATCATTTGGGTTGGAAAAGACCTCTAAGATCATCAAGTCCAAGAAGATTTCCAGACTTGCAGGAGTACTTTTCCATAAAAAGACATTCAACAAAACACCATCCACCATCCCCTCCCCTCCAACAAAATTTGCCCTCCAAACATTGCAAAACATTAATTAGGAATTTAGAAGTCTGCAAGGGCACCACAACAGGACACAAGTATTCCAGGAGACTTCTGGAGTGCATTAATAATAACCTCGTAATGGATGTGACTGAGGATCTGATGAGGGTATGCTGGGCCTCATATCTACAAATGAGGAAGAAGTCGTGGGGAATGCATGTGAAAGCTGGGGGCAGCTGCCGTGATCATCAGATGATGTTCAGGATCCCGAGAAGGTGGAACAAGAAAAATTACATTACATCACTGGACAAGGCTCTGAGTAGCTGGCTCTAGCTGACCTTGCTTTGAGCAGGGGGATATGACTATACAATCTTCAAAGGTCCATTTCAACCTCAATGATTCTTCGATTCTAGCAGTAATCATATTAGTAATGGCACAGTAATAATTTCACCATCTTCTGAAAGGAAAATCTGGAAGCAACCTATTTTTGTAGTATTTGCACCAGTGTGCTAGCAACCAGGTTGACAGCAGCTCTGCAGCATTGTCAGAGGCATGTAGCAGACCTATAACTGACTGTCACAAACATATGTCTAAATGTCTGTATGTCTAAAACATGTCTAAAACATGTCTAAATATGAAGTAGTTTTCTTTCTCTTTATATGTGCCAGGATTGTTATTTGTCATCATCTACTGACATATTTCTGGGAGAGGAGAGACAGGAGTCCTCTGTACACCCTTTCAGTAGAAGTAGTAATGTGACACTTAACACTCAACAAATTCCTCAGACACATACAATCTATCATGCCTAAAACTTTTTGCATGCACTTTGCATTCTTGGTTAACATGAAATACATTCTAGTTGGTCAGTTCTATCTTGATCAAACACTATGACTGATTCAAATAGCTGACTGTAACCACCTGAAGCCTATTACTAACCTATTACTAAGCTGATGAAGCAGTAGTACCAGATGGCATAGTAAGGATCAAAAGCCAGAAGTTGCAGTATGGAAGGATGGAAGGGAACAGAGTTCTGGGGGGGAATTGGAGAGACCAGTGCAGAAGGACTTGAACTGCTGAAGGGTGGGGGGGATTCAGAAGAGACAGGGCTCGGGATAAGCAGGAGCAGTGAGGGGTGCATCTGATTCAGTGCAAGGTGGTATAAAAAAACAGAGAAAAGTATAGGTTTGAAAAACTCAACAAATCTTTAGAAACAAAGAAAGTCAGCATTGAAACTGTTTTTGTGTAGTCTTTGAACTCAGAACAATGCAAAGCTGCTATTTTATCCAGCCTTGTTCAGATATAGTGGGTGTGTGTATGAGAGAGAGTAAGAGCAGGCTTCTAGGACAGCCACCCTCGTAAAGATAACTGGACAAAGCTAAACTATATAAAGATTACAGAATCTGTATTGAATATTGCAGCTGTCCAATAGTATGCATCTGTGGCAAGCTTGGTTGCTGGCTTTATGGAATGAAAATTGTGTCTGGTGTAAATACGTAAATTACATAATCTGTGATATGGTGATATTGTTGCCAGATTGAGGGACAAATGGTCTTTAATGATTGCAAAGGAGCAGAAGCTTTTACATTTCACCACTAGGCAGCAATACAGCTCTTCATAAATCAGATCAGAGCTTTAGTTTAGGAAAGGAGAGCATTACTTATGAATCACCAATGTCAGTGTTTGCTGTAAGTGCTCTTTCACAACATCTAAGCTAGTATATGCTTAATTTCTATTTTGTTCATAACAAAACAGATGTGAATTATCACCCTGTCATTTTTGTTTCACAATAACCTTGGAAATCAGACAAAATAAAATTAACTAAGTCTACTGTGTATTTTCATGGGGAAAAATTACATTGCTTTTCTCATTTTGTCTTTACCTCTCTTTTTGTCTCCTGAATTTTAAGGGAGCAAATTCTTGCAAGGCCATGACCAATGCCCTCATTAACAAAATATGTTTTTCTAAGATGATGAAGACAGTTCTCTTTTAAAGTACTGGGAGAAACTTCTGACACTTTTGCAGACTTAGTTGTACATGCCAGCAGAGACTCTCTGCCCAAATGAGGAAAAACTGACACCTATTTAAAGATGATGAATATAGTCTGGCACACTGACCTGGATCTAAATTCTCATCCCATATAAAGAGATTTAATGGGAAGCCAGGACAGTGAACATTTAATCAGAAGCTCCTACTGTTGCTCCTGCTGTGTTTGCTAGCCCCTTGTTGCACTACAAGATTCTGTCCTTGGATCAATGGTGTGAGGAGGACAATATGAGCAGATAGGATTTGCAGGGTTACAATTCACTCTACGAAAATTATAAAACTTCACCCAGAAATGCTAGTTCCCTCCTCACACGTACCACATTATATCTCTTAGCTCAGTCAAATGATCTGAAACACTGTCTTCTCCCTGAATTTTTCGTAATTAATTCAGTATGCTTTTCAACTTTTCCTCTGACACCATGAATGATCCAGGATTCTCTCCCCCGACAGAAGATGCTGCTTCAGATTGCCACTCACATGGTCAGCACTGCTGTAAGAAAACAGATGAGATGTTCCGTGCTCATACCACTTTCACGTCATCTATTCTGTCACAGTATTAAGAGCCAGAGTCTGCGTTGTCTAGTGAGGTTTGCCTTCTAGCCAAATCTGTGTGCTCCATGCAGTTTGAGCTCGCAAGTGGAGCCTCAAAGCCGACACCCAAGGGCAAGAGGTACTCCAAATATAGCTGGAAAAGCTGCCTGCAGGGAGTCTCTGAATGGGAGGTGAGAGAAACAAATAACTGACATATTTGTGTATCTTCTACAGTCTGGTGCAGTCTCTGTATGATAGAGGCTGATATATCCAAAGGATATCATCAGAGGTCTAGGTGAAGCTTTTACGCAACCTTCCACTAATCTGAGAGTGGAAAATCTGCTTAATCCCAGGTCAGGTTCAAAACAGAAAAATAAAAATATTGCAATAATTAGTATATTTATCTATTTATTTATTTATTAATCAAGGGCTATGGACCCAGTCACATAATGAAAATGAAAAGTTTGTTTATGCATCATCAGCTGTTACACTTTACTTTGAGACCTAGGGGGCTGTATTCTTCTCTCAGGTGACCAAGCTATCCATTCTTTAATGTTGGGCAAGGGAAAGTGATGCTTTGTTACTAAAGTTTTCCTTTTAAGTCCTAAGTAGGAAACATTTTTTTGTTGTTGTAATCTAGACAAATCCCTTCCATAAATGTTCTTCATTTATGTGCCTGGCATTTCTTATTGCTTTTTATTTTTCTATGTAGTCTTTCTTTCATTATTTATTCTTTGTATTTGTCATATATTCTCTACACTGTATGATTTAGTAGCTAATATTAAAAAGGGTTGGGATTCAGAGAAGTTGAAAACTAATTGTGAGGTAGAGGGTATGGGAACAGTAAAATCTAAAAGTATGTTTTGTATTGGACATTAATATTTCTCACAGCTAAATCCTTTCACAGCATAAGTACACTATTAAAAATATAGAACAACAACAACAAAAATCCAGCTAGTGTAATCCTATTTCTTCCATCTTACTTTTCCCAGGAGCTTCATTTCCCAAGAGCTACATTACACTACATTTATTTCTTGGTGTAAATCACATATGCTTTTATTATGAACACTTTCGTATTTCTCCAGCATATGCATTGAATGGGTTAAACAAAGTATCTTAAAAATGTAATTTTTGGTATAACAAGTTCTGTGCTAAAATCCTGGCTAAAGTCCTAGCTGAAAGACCTTCTTGTTTTAAACTGACTCAGTAAAATGATCACATCCCACAGCCTGCTGCTAATGGTAGCCTACGGCCACAGCTTTCACAGTCAGAAACAGTACACACAAGAACAGTTTGCAGAAGCACACTCTGCAGCTGTGGCAAATTCAGTCAGGAAGCAGTAGGACCAGATCCAATGAAAGCTGTTTTAGGTACACTTCTGTCAAAAAGCTTGTACCACTTTGTCCATTACATCGTATTTTTCTTTATTTGTGACAACATCAGTTTTCTAAATGTTGACCAGCTTAACCTGCCATAGCTTTCAAATTGCTACTTAAAAGGCCAAGAAAGCTGGAATGGAAATAAATGTGCAGTTCAAAGGCCACTTTTCATATCAGGACAGATTTCTTTATGTAATGGATCCCTTAACAGTAATGATCCCTTAACAACAGATCACAATTACTGAAGGAAAAACACCCTCATCTTGCTTACAATGTCAGCTAGTTTCAGAGTTTTGTCAATTTAGTTCAACGTGTTCAATCAACGTGTTAGTTCAATCCTGACACTTTAGACTGAACTTGAAAAACACCTCTGTGCAGGAGTCTATCAGCTCTGTAAGAGGGGAACCTTCTTCTATAATCTGTTGTGTGTGGAAAATGAACTGGCCACTTTTATCTTCACTCCAGTGGAAAGAAAAATCCAGTGACCACCTAAATAAGAAACTGCTGTGAGCAGCAGTGTTGCTGAAGCCTCATTTTAAATAGCTTTTTGTCTTGTCATTGGATTCTGTTGCTGTGAAAAGGTAAGCACTCAATGAAGCTTTTCCAGCACTTAAAGCATCTCATGCAAATTCACTGTTTCTCCAAACAGTCCCGCTCTTAGTGGGGATATCAATAGGGTTTTGCACCCTTACTCTGTTCCTGTTCCATAAGACTTGTAAGAACTTAGTGGCCATCAGGCCTGTGTCATTGTCAAATTTGATGTATACAAGCTTAGACTCAAAGCAGACTCAGAAATCATTGCACAGACACATGGTGCAATTATATACATCTTGTTTCCTTGTGAAAACAGGTTAAACTCAATGCAGCACTGTAGTGCATGACTACAGCTCTTGTCTTGAATGCAAATACAGCAGATTCTTTCTTAAGTTCAGTGGAATAACTGGTTTTACTACTTACAAACTACACTGTTGACCTCACACATTATCCTATGCAACAGTGGACTAAGCAACTCTGATTTTAGCTATGTGACTTCATAAACAAATATAACAAATATTTTACGAAACACCTATTAGGACAATTGTTATTTTCATTAACAAGAGCTCAAGAATTTGCTTTAGAGGAAAAATGAAATAAAAAAGAAGTCTACTTGAACTTAGCATAAGACATATTAATGGGATGCTAGATACAGATATTTCAGACTTCGCAGTCCATCCATTCATATAGAGGAGGTAAATTAGTGCAGTGCCTTTACTTTCAATTGGTTTCATAATCTCACAGGCTCAGACATTACATTAATCATGTCTGGGAGACTTTCTTCACAACCAGGAAAACTACAAGTTTAGAATAAATCTTCGGCTGTAGATCTGTACTGGCCTCCGTGCTAGCTTTGTCAGATAACTCTGAAGAGGCCAATACATTCATGACAAGTTCTACAGACAAGGTTTACCGCAATTTCTGATTTTCACCCTACACTTTTCACTGAAGTAATAACATGAGGCACTAAAACCTGCAGATTTTTTCTTGCGGACCTTCTCAGGGATAGCTTATATGCTGCTTTGCCTGAGAGGTATTGTTTTGTGCTGATCCATACCAGTACAGTTCCATAAAACACAAAGAGCAGATATTTATGATGCTTATTATCTGTGATTAAATAAATAGATAATCTGTTAAAGACATACTTGTTCCATTTTTGTTCATTTACTTAACACAAGAAGAAAAAAAATTATCATGCTGGGAACAGGAAAAAAGCCCCAGAACTAAGTGGTTATGTGCACCTTGGGATACAAAAAGGTTCCATGCAGAAAGGGACCATGCTATGAGATGTATTTTTCTATGCAGCTGAAGGACAGGAGCCTTTTTTCATAATATAGCCACATGCAGGCATGCACCCCTGCCTGACTCCATGCATTCCTCATCTGCCCCCATCAAATGACCAAACACGTAGTCTCAAACAGCACCTTGAGAAACCTGAGAAATCTAAAACATTTTTTTCTCTCTGATTCACAGCTACATCTCCTTTGCATTATTTCTGAGGAAATATGATAGGAACAGTATCACAACATTAGAAATACCATACAGATCAGATATTTCATTAATGCAGTTCATTATTTTAATCAGACTGTAGTACATAAATAAGATTTTATATGTCTACCTAAGCTAGAGTTATCTACCTATGACATCTTTGATCACTGCTTGGTGACTAAATCATTTACAGCAGATTATGAGGTAGATAATATAGATAGATAGATAGGCAGATAAGACCATTGACTTAAAGTGATATAGTAGGTAATACATTTTCCAACTTGCTAACATTCACTTTAACAGTTCTACTATCATGTTGAATTACTGAACTAACTCTTTTGTCTCTGCAACATATTGCCACTCAAGAGCAGATCTTCATGGCTTGTCCACAACATGGAAAAATCAACAGATTATGTCTAGCAAAGCCAAGTTGTCTGTTATATTTTATTTAAGATTTAAAGTTGTATGACCAAAAGTAAAGAAAACAAAATTGACCAAGAATATATTATGTTTTGAACATGTATGGCCAAAAATAACTTAATTTCCTCAAGAATACACATCGAATAGCAGAAGTCTTATTTTCGGTGTTTATTATATTTTTAGTTCACTCAAATATTATTTGATCTAGGAGCTGAAAAAGACAGAAAGGTAAAAGTAGCATACAGCAGTTATTCTAAAGTCTGTATGTTTGATATACAGTTGAAAGTCTTTCTGAGTTGTCTCAATTGCATGCTGAACCAAACTTGGAAGACATACCTCATTTGCCTCTGACTCCAATATTTATAAATCTATGTAAAATGTGTTTGATTCCTCTTTTTAAGAAATTAGTTCACAAAAATGTTTGCACTTCTGGATAGAATTTCAAAAATTACTTTCTCAAGGCATCTCTTGATATCTTTGTGACATCAAGAAGAAAAAGTAACATCTTTAGAATTTATTGCATTTTTGTTAATGCTTATTTCAACTCAATATTCAGAAAGTCAAAAAAAAAAAAGTAAAACATAATAAAAACAAGAAACAACAAGGTTGTTGACATTGTTTTGGCTTTGATTACAGGTTTTACTCTATTTTTTCTGTCTGAACCTTCAGTTTTATTGTAAGACAGTTGTGATTTCTGGTCTTATCAATTTCACTGGTGGTAAGCACAGATGTATGTTATGAAGTAATAGCATAACTATATGCATACAGTTTAAGCCACAGGTTATTGTTCTGTGGCATATGCCATGCAAAGTACTGATAGACCTGTGCACACTAATGAGCTTGTATAAGACCAAGTCCTCCAGGTCTTCAGTCTCTTCTGAATGTGATGTCATTCTTGTCAGCAAAAATGCCACTGTAATCTTGCAAACCTCCACAGCTTTCTCTCTCTCTCTCCTGTTCCCTACTAGCATACAGCTATCAAGAAAATCTAAAAGTGAACAGGATCTAGACATGTAATCTCTCTTATCAGTCTGTCAAAAGAATATTAAATTTGTATTGTTGCTTTTCTATTTGTTTGTTTTACAAACAGCCTAGTAATTGAATAGTAATACCAATGTACACTTTTCTAAGCATGTGTCAGTTAGCACTATTGCTTTGGAATCAACAGAGATAATCTATTTTTCTGGACAAAGTCTTTGAGAAATAAATATATTCCACAAATGAGTAGATTAACCTTGCATGTTTGTGCATACGTGCATACAATACGTGGTTATGGTGGGAAGATATAACTTCAGCTAAGATTACATTTCCAAATTGATTTCAATGTGAGAAACCCAGAAACTTACACAGCTGGATAAAGTTTTGCTATATTCATAAATTCATTTATTGGAAACTCTACAATCAAATTACAACTCTTCACTTGTAAAAATATGTCTTAAAAAAAGACTAGGTATCATAAAATGTGATTAATGAGAGAAAAGCAATTGGAAAAATCCAAATCTGTCTCAGTCAGTTCTCCTTCAATGTTAATGATTCCATAGACAAACATGGGTTGCTTAGAAAACAGAGTAGGTGCAGTCCCCTAGTTCACAGTTTTACAGTGGGTAGCTTCACTGATTTTGCGCTGGCATCCAGCAAGTCAGAAAAGTCCTGCAAACAGAAACAGCAAGCTGCAAATAAGAAACCAACAAAAACCCCAACATGTCCAGGTTCATCCCCTGAAGGCCAAATGTTAGGATTTCTGATGGCACTCTATATACAAAATGGAGCAGTAACAAAGAATACTGAAGTAATAGCAGAACCATATTGTGATAAGCTAAAGCTGAAACAGTTCTGAAAATTGAAGAGGAAAGACTGGTTTTAAATTGTTTTCTTGGGTCTCAAAATCTCTGTAGTTTTTAGAAAAACAAAGTAAGATAACATTTTCAGATGGGGTGAATTATGGTAGTTCTGCTGTTTTCAGGATAGCTGTAATAATTTTATACAATATAGTAGCTACCCCCAATACACGAACTGAAACATTGCAAATGTAGTTTGCAAATATGGTTGATGGCAAAACCAAACTTGTTTTCATCAGTTATTTCTTTACTCTCTTGTTTAAATGCTAAGTACGTTTCAGAGAAATATAAATTACAATTTTACATGATCATTGTAGCTAAAAGTAGAAGGTATAGCCAGAACACTGAAATATACAACACAGAGATCGAAAGTATCAATTCCCTTACACCCTCTCCAAGAATGTCACTTGCTCATAAAAATTAACTTTTTTTATGAGCCTGGTCAGTTCCCAGTGATCTACTTGGCAGCAGCATCGCTTGATTTGGAATGACACCAAGGAACTAGTTGATAAGCCTGTGGTGTCCTATGTAGGGTTTTTAATGTTATTTTAAAGTAAGGAAAATAATCACAAAATGTTTTTGGCTTATAGAATGCAACTGCAGAACCTCAGACTCAACAGGACAAGACATTTTTCTTGGATCTGACAGGATGTCTCTTTCAATAACTGGAATTTTATGGTTTTGTTACATGACCACATAGCCTGAGTCACATAGATGTTAATGTATCTGGCCACACCCTCATATCTGGTATGTGAACACCTACAGTGACCTGAAGTGAACTAGAAAATTCTGATAAGAACGAAATAAAGACAGGTTTTTAAAACAGAGCGTGTATATATCTAGAATTGTGTCCCAGACAAGGGGTCTGTGCCTTCTCAAAGGGAACCAACAGAGAGATACACATTCTGACTTGCAGGAAAAAAAGCATTCATCAGAAACATCAGCTGCCACTAATTTTATCCTCCCATGTTGCTTTGTAACTTTCAGTAGTTAATAGTAACTACTACTAATCACTAGAAGTAATAGTTACTTAGTAACACTGTTCAAGGCAGCTTGTCTGTTAATAACAATCTTCTAATGAAGCAGTGTCATGTATATATTTATTTTCACAGGAAATGTGACTGGAATAAAAAGAGCTTGGGTCCTTTGAAGCCTCATTTTTCCCTAGCTATTAGATGCAATTTTCTCAACTGCACTTCAAGGACCTGACACACAGGACCACGAGACAGGAGGATTACAACAGATACTCAAGTCTACCTATTTACAGTTCCTCCACCCTTTACCTCCATCCAGAACTGATTCTAATGGTACAACAACAGAAGAGTTATAAAATCAACAATTGTAAGAGATAGGATTAACTCAAAAAAAAAAAAAAAAGAAACCCAAAGGGAACAGAAAGTGTCCAAACACCATATTTTGCAAGAGAGGAAGTTATGTTTTTGAGAGAGAAAAAAGATGAAAAGTGATCCAAATAGGCCACATATTGATAAACATTTAAAAGAATCTCATATATATAAAATAGTATCAATGAACAGATTCTAAAGTATTTCTTTCTTCTATTTTTTCTTATCCCTTCATTTCAAAATATCTTTCACAGTGAAGAGAGACACCAATTGACTTCCAGCTTGGCCATTTTATTTTTCACAAAATATGCCACTAAGGAATCTGAGTCAAAAAACACAGCACTCATGCTGTGCTAACTGCCAGACTGCTTTAGTAGTTAATTGTTTTGGTGATGTACCAAAAGCCTATAAGCCTGTACTCTGCTCTCAATCAGTGCTGTTGAGATAAATATATATATGTACCCTTTCTTTTTTAATTGAACTTATCCAGTTGTGACTATAATGATAATAATTTTCTGAGACTAGATGATCCAAAATGCCCAGGTATGCAAAATTCATTCAAATTATGCAACCACCACGGAATCTCCATAAACATTAAAACAGTATGTTTTTTTTTTTTTTTCCCCCTGAACAAGAGCTGTTCAGTGTAGCTTCGAAGCAGTTGGTGAAGTGTTTGCTAACGGCAGACCTTATGCGGTTTGATCCAGCTTTGACTATGTAGCAGCTACAGATATTTCAGACCAAAGACTGCATATTTAGTGTCCATTTATTTCCATTAAGAAAAGTCTGAAATAAGCACTTGTAATTTTACTTAGGCCAGTACTGGAACAGAATGAAAATCCAAGTCTAATTCTCCAGCATGTTTGCTACACCCAAACATAACAAGCACCAAGAAGATACACAACACTTTGAGTAGGAATGGTTGTCGTTTAAGCTCTTGAAGAAAAACAAATTGTGAACACAAGGCAGAGGAGTAATCTGCTGAAATAAAAAAAAAAAAAAAAGCAAAAAAAAGCAAAAAAAAAAGCACAAGTCCTCTCTTGACAACTGAAAAAAAATAATATACTTCCCTTTGGGAAAGAAAATTTATTTTAATGATGGATCATTAACTGCTGACAGGGCTGTAACATTTACTTACCATAACTTCTAATGAAATTAACTAACTGTACCATATTTAAGCAAAAGGGAGACTTTATATAGGTCAGAGGAAAGTTATATCACCAGAGACTGAAAATGCCTTGTGAGTTATGATTATTTTCATGGACCCATTTTGTTTTTGTTTTACAACAATTTTCTATATATTAACCTTTTGTAAATTATGAAAGCAGTAAAATAGAATTGTTATGATATACAAGTAATTCTTTTAAGAGACGCATTGATGCACATTATCTCACAGTAAAATAAAACACAAAGGCATGTCAAATGCATTTCAGTTATAATTCTGGAATAGTTTAACAATGCAATCACTTTAGATTCCAGGGCTTCTGGATTAGAACAAAAACATCACTGAAACATAACAGTAAGGCTAGCTTACCTCTGTATGGAATGCCTTTACAGACTGTCAGGAGCTGTTTGTCTCCTTACTAGTGCTACAAAGCCAATATGATAGAATGGATCCTTGAACATTAATTTTTTATTTCTGGATAGCCCAGTTCTATTACTTGGATGTGGATCAGACACAAGCATACAGCAAAATTTCATCTGAGCCAGTGAAACAGCCTGCCTGACTGCTATCAGGTAAATACATTTTCACATCTGGGTAATATACAAGTGAGCTATCAGTGATTGTGGAACAACAGTCCTCAAAATTACTGAAGCAGAACATTTTTATATAGCTTATTTCCAACACAGGTTTTAATTTTTTTTCTATTCAAAAATCTTTGCTGTTTTTCAGCACATCTTCAAATAAGGTCCCAGAAGTTTATCTGATGACTTCTCAGCTATCTTTTAAATGAATACTTCTTTAAATTGGAGAGTTCTTGGATAACTTGTTAATTCTACCTCAAAAGATATTGATCACTGTTAATTCTCCTTTACCATAACACACAAAAAAGTTCTTGCATCCATCTAAAGGTATATACACTCATGGTTATTCAATGATTCAGCTGAATAGATTGGATTTTGACTATTTTTAAGCCAGTTAGTTTGATGACCTTTTTTAATGCACAGACACAAAGTTATCCACAAATGTCTCCCTCCTATGTTACAAACAGTTTGAATCAGAGAAAATTACCTCCTACCAACTCTGTATATAACTTTCCAGACTGACTCTTCTTTTATACATTAGAGTATATCAGTGAAGTCTTCCTAGTCTGTAAATACTTTAGCCATTTTTTCTATGATGGAAAAATACAGTAATAAAAAGATACTTTCTGAGCATCCTGAAAAAGTGGAATATACTGATTGGGAGGAATAAACAGCAATTGCTTCTTTCATTAGTCACTTTCCATGACTCATGTAATCGCTCATTTCTGTATGAATAACTGTGTGATGTATTTTTGTCACTTTTTATGGTCAGTGTAGAAATATTCCAATATTTGTAACTCTGATGTTTGAAACATATGTCAGTGTTTTCTGTGTAGGGATGAGTTAAGAAGACAAGTAATGCCAGGTATGGGTATTTGTTTATTTCCAAACCATATTTTGATATTACTTTGTAACCTGTTTGTTTAATATCACAAAATTTTGTTTAGTTCACACAGCCCAACTTTTAAGTTGAATTATGAGTCTTTCATCTTGAGCTGAGGATTGTTTCCTGACTGCTGAACTTATTCTACTTTACTGAAAGACTTTCAGTCTTTTCTTTCAATTTCTTTTCTGTTGAAAACTGTCATATCTAACCAAGTCCACAGAAGATTTATACATGATACATACTACTCCATCATTTATATATTCATGTAGTAGGAACATTTCCAGAGTTCACTTTGTTTAATGAACTAGACATCCTCTACTACAGAAAAGAAACAAAATATATCATTTGAGCTTTTGGAAATTTAGAGCCAGGGAAAGGTAAATTGAAACTACATTTGAATACTTGTCTCATCTTTCTATTTAACTTCCAAGAGGATCCCAAGGTGAGAGAGGAAGAAAATTAAGTATGCCTAAACATGATCCTTCTCCACTTTTGATTTCATCTCTCTATATTTTTATAACAAATATTTTTGACAGTTGTGCTCTTGATGAGTAGTTTTAAAATTTCCTTCTAAATCTTCATTTTAAAGGTGAAAATGAATGGGAATTTATTGCTTAGCTTGTGAATCAAATTCACTTCTGACAAAATATGTTGTAGCTCTCAAAGTGAAGACCAGCAAAATATCATCTACTAAATATATCATCTAAATGCTAAATGCCTCAGACAGCATCATTTCTAAAACATAGCTACAAAATAAAATGATGTTTTCAAAACACACACTCTTAGACTGTTTTCTTTATATAAACTGCTGTAGTGGCTACCTTTTTTTTTTTTTTTTTTCTAGTTTCCTACATTCCATAGGAATTTCTTTCATTCCGTAAGCTGATCAATGGAGTTACTGTTTGAATTACAGTGGTGTGGATTCACAGTTTGTGAAAGAAGTTTTTCTAGGTGCAGGCCTGTAAAAAAAAACTATCACTGCCATGCTCTAGCATTTTTTTGCACAGCTCCACTTAATTTATCCCCAGCATACTAAGGGTTATGAGAGGCCATAAGGAGTGAAACAATTTTAGATTCACATTTTAATAACTCTCATATTTTTATGCACAGATTTTTCAAACCATATTTAGAACCCAGAACAGCCAAAATTCTGTGCTTATTCAATATACTCCTCATATATGCATTGCACAACAAATTGCTTTCTAACAACATTGGAATGAGTACATAATAAAGGATTATCTGATTAAAACATAATATTTAAAAATAATCCCTTAAAATAGTTCACTTATGTATCTAAGACATGAGTGTCCTGGTTTCGGCTGGGATAGAGTTAATACTTTTCATAGCGGCTGGTATGTGCCATGTTTTGGATTCAGGAGAAAAATAATGTCGATAACACATGATGTTTTATTTGTTGCAGACCAGTACTTACACTAAGCCAGGGACTTTTCAGTTTCTCGTGCTGCCCTGCCAGCGGGGAGGCTGGGGGTGCACAAGAAGCTGGGAGGGGACACAGCCAGGTCAGCCAACCCAACTGGACAAAGGGATATTCTATACCATATGACATCATGTTGGACAATAAAAACTGGGAGGGTTGGCCAGAGGGGGACTGCTGCTCGGGGACTGGCTGGGCATCAGTCAGCGGGTTGTGAGCAATTGCATTGTGCATCACTTGATTTATACATGTATGTTTATTTATCATTATTATTGTCATTATTATTATTCTTTTCCATTCTGTTTCTATCCTATTCAACTTTTTTTATCTCAACCCATGAGTTTTTTTTTTCCTT
>VXAA01004979.1:115116-130740 GCA_013399115.1 Anseranas semipalmata | reverse complement strand
TCTGATCTAGGTGTTCCTGCTCCGGCAGGGGGATTGGACTAGATGATCTTTCAAGGTCCCTTCCAATCCCTAACATTCTGTTTTGTTGTTGTTGTTGTTGTTTTTTCTGTTTTTTTTTTTCTTTTTATTCTACACACAGCTGAGTTTTGGCTGCAGCTCATAAGCAGAATAGTAAGTGGGAGTTCTTGTTGTGTTTTTCCAGGCCAGTTTGTCCGGGTTCTTGCAAGTCATACTCTTTCTTTCTTTCTTTCTTTTTCTTTCTTTCTTTCTTTTTCTTTCTTTCTTTCTTTCTTTTTCTTTCTTTCTTTCTTTTTCTTTCTTTTTCTTTCTTTTTCTTTCTTTCTTTTTCTTTCTTTCTTTTTCTTTCTTTCTTTTTCTTTCTTTCTTTCTTTCTTTCTTTCTTTCTTTCTTTCTTTCTTTCTTTCTTTCTTTCTTTCTTTCTTTCTTTCTTTCTTTCTTTCTGTTGTTGCTGCAGGTAGGTCACGAGGAAGTTACCTCCTCAGTGGCTGGCCTTGTTCATGGGTGGACCAAAGAGAGGTGGTACACAGGCCTCAGCCACCCGAGCCACATCATGCCCTCTTCCCCAGCTCTGGGGACAGAGAAGGCCCCATGTTTCTCCAGCTCCCTACTCCCCTTCATCTCTCTTTCCCTATTCCTTTGCTACTCAAGGGTCTATATACATGTCTATACAACATGCTTCTGAAGTCCTACTTTGGGACCAAGCACCACCAACTAGTCATGCTAATATGAATACTTCTATCTGTGAGCTGAACAAACTTTCTGCAGAAGAATTCAGTCTATGCTGAATGTTGTCTCTCAGTTCCCACTGTAATAATGCCCACCGTTCCTCCTATCTCTTACAGTAAACCACACAATATTGAACATCAAGGAAAAAAATATCAATATCCCCCCAGCATGTCCCCTTTCCCTTCTCCTTGAAATGTCCTGGTTCCAGCAGTTCCTCCTCCTGTCTTTAAATCCCCCACTGCAGCACTCTCTCATCCTCTCACATCCCCTACACAGCACTCTGGCCAGCCATGAGGCAACAGGCACCACGGACCGCGGTTGATCCGACAAGAGTTGGGTTGGACCAGGTGACCTCCAGAGGTCCCTTCCAACCTAAACCATTCAGTGGAGTTGTGTGGGATGACTGGGCAGCCCATACACATGCTCTGCCTGGTCAACTGGATGAACTCTCTTGCCAGAAGAAGATGTTAATTTGAGGGTATTTCCTCTGTTTAATCACAGATTTTCACAAAACTTGTTAGAAATGTAAATTTATACTTATTGTAACTGTACAGGAGCTTTGAGGGGCCACCGTCTCTTCACCAAACTGGGCAGAAGTGTCCAAGAGATTAAAACTGTAATAAGCAAACTTGTAGAAAGACAGATGGATAGGCAGACATGATGATCACAAAAGCTTTTTTCCTTTAGACTAACATGTTACAAAGAAAAAAAAACAACTAGAAAAATGCATAGTTTGTACTTAAGAATTCTTATCAGACAATTAAATTCTGTTTTCAGATCTCAGTTCTTTACTTTGTACCAGGATAAAACAAACAAACAAAAATGCAGTGATCTTATGAATTAATTTTGAAGAAAAGATAGATCGGCAGAAGATAAGCTATTATGTATAAACATGAAAAACCCTACTGAACTTATTCTTTTTATTTTTCTTCAGTAGTTTTCAGAAAGATTTAAACTTTCCTCTTTGCGTTCCAAGAAGCTGAATGAGGACTTCCTGGTGGAGCTATCCACCAAGTCCATTTTGTAGTTTGTGCTTGTTTACTAAATTGGGAGAAAAAAAAAAAAAAAACACAAGGAACTAGCATGGTGTGCTATACGCTAAAAAATCTTGGAGAGATGATCAAGACTGTTCTAAAGGGCATTTGACTTTTATCATCTTTAGAGGGAGAGAAAAAAGAAAATAAGATTACCTTGGGAAAAAATACATACAAAACCAGTCCATTGTAATGCTTCTGATAAAGCACTACTCTTGGCAAGTTACGCTGAAGAAAAAAAAAAGCAGCTCCTCTGTCCGTAACGTGCATTTTTTTAACATTTACAAATTATTTTTGACTTAGCCACGCAGGGAGCCTACTTTCAACCCTCAATTTGAAAATCATGGAGGCTTTATAAAGTCTTCCACCTGCATCTCTTTTTTGCATCACAGTTCTTTATCCTCTAAAGGATGAAAACCCGGGCATATAAAAACTTTGTTAAGCTGTCACCATCAATAGAGTAAAAAAAAATAATGGTTGACAAAGAAGAAACAAATTGCATCTTCGAATAAGTTTCCTTCATGCTCTT
This sequence comes from Anseranas semipalmata, assembly GCA_013399115.1. Classification (NCBI taxonomy): domain Eukaryota; kingdom Metazoa; phylum Chordata; class Aves; order Anseriformes; family Anseranatidae; genus Anseranas; species Anseranas semipalmata. Next base: position 128,430 of record VXAA01004979.1, on the reverse strand, counting down.
GTTAAAAGCTATAACCTCTGATGTTAACTAAATTTAACCCATTCTGACCCTTGCGGTGGCCCTTAACCTTTTCTTTATTCTGCTTCCTGTGGTTGCTGAAGAAAACTGGCCCAGTCCTTGGAAAAGCGCTCTCTGTTGCACACAAAGACCCAGCCTCACTGCTAGTCTGTCAGGAGGGATAGAATAGACGGGGAGGTCAGCACCTGTGCTGAGAAGCAGGTGACAGGGAACTGCTTGGACCATTCTAGGGCAAGTTGTAATAGTTTCTACCCTTTAAATATCGCACTGTAGTTTCGGGTATTCAAGGCAGCGAAGTTCACGTTTTCTTTGTGAATGCAGACTTTAAACAAATTAATCTATTGCTGTTCAACTGACTGTAAAATTAGTAGATTTACTGTTGCAAAAAAAAAAAAAAAAAGGGGAGAGCTTTCACTTCCACTTTAATAAGGTCACGGATGTGTCCTAGGCTGCCAACAAAAGCAGCTTTTAAAATCTTCGCAGCTGAACCCAGCAACTTGCAAAGGCTGCAGAACAATGTCTTAGATGTACAGTGGAAACTCCTCTCCCTACAGTCAAGATGTAAAACTAGACATTTAAAAAACTTGCTACACTGGGAAGTTTTAACTTTAATTGTATCTCGCCACGGGGACCCACGGGCTTGCTTTATGATTACCATTTTAATAAATTCAGTCAGCCTCCTTTTTCACAGAGTTTCAGTTCCTCGCCTGGATTCAGTAAATTAATCTTAGCAATGTAATGGCAGAGCACGCATCTTCAAAAGATCTGTTGTAATTCATGTAACAGAGGTGGATTTCTGAATCCAAACAAAACTTCAGATCTTTCAACTGTATTGCATCCTGTGCAGGGCTCAGTTAGCAGTGACCATCTATGACTCAACACAATTTTTGGTTTTGCTTTAATTTTTTGCCGTCTCTTGTAAGAATCAAAACAGAGAAGTGTGTATATTAAATAGGTTTCAAAAGCTGGGGATGAAGAAGGAGTAAATGAGCTACCACAGAACCCAGGGATCTGTACCTGCGACTTCCCCAGGATGTCTGTATCCTTTAAATATGCATTTACTGCGACATGTTCTGCAGCATAAGGCAGTGCTCAGCTCAGCACAAGGGAGTTTTTCATCTGAGTTGTGTGAGAAAGTCTTTTACAAACACTAACACGAAAACATACGCTAGGGAGTGCATAGGGGCAGCTACAGCCTCTCTGCAAAATGGGACTGCATGTCCATGTGGTCATGGTTATAGCCTAGCAGTAAGGTGGAGGCAAGCCGTGCCAGCTGGTGCTGGAGAGCAGGAGCGAGGAGGAGAAAGACACCTCCTCCAAGCTTTCCACAAAGCTTCCCACCAAAATGCCCTGCACTGGAGGGAACTATCAGAAAAACAGAAAAACAGAGGTGCACAGGGTAAGTGGGCCCTGCAGATGCATGGTATTTAGGCAAGCGCAACTGTGCAGGAGACTAATCACAGATTTAGTAATATGATTTTGGAAGAACTGCTGTCCCACCCTCTGGAACTGGTCCATGACCGAGTCCCAGGCATCGCACATAAAACCAACAATATCAATAACAAATTCCTGATGGCCTTGTTGGCACTTGATATGTTTTGGACAAGGTATTGAGAATGAAAGCTCCGGTCTAGAAAGCAGCAAGATGCTCACCGTGAGCCAAAGTAAGAACCATCCTCCACCCAGAGCCAGCAGGTACAAGCAGATGTGTGGTGCTCCAGCAGCTCACCACTAAATGGATGATGGAGTTTCAATGGAAGTAAAAATCCTGAGCCTCGCAAGAGCATGTTGATAACACCCTCACTGGCAGGTCGCCGTGCTGTTCATGAATGAGGGCAAGCAATCCTTCCTTACCCCATCCTTCCTCCTTCCCATACACTTGCACTTTGAATTCTCTGTGGCATGAATTATCTGTGGTTTGGCATGAGGACGAGCAGAACGGGCCTTGATTTGGCACAAAAGAAAATACAGTGACTTTGCTAACCAGCTCGGGAAACTAAATGTCAAATGGAAAAAAAAAAAAAGCCAGATGCAGATTTAAGAAGAAAAAAAAAAACACCACCAACAACAAATAAATGACTGAGAATATTGTCCGGGTGCACAGAGGGTGATGTGCATCAGACAAAATAGAGAGAAGAAAGTTATTATTAAATGCATGTACTATGACAGTGTCTTTCAGTTAATTAAAACCGCAATCCCAACTGTGATAGGCACTGTATAAAAACACAGCCCCTGGACAATTACAGGGTAAACAGACAAGAGATGAAGGACAAGGAGAGAGTACAATGAGCTCCCAGAAAGATCAAGTTAATTGAGAACAAACAGCATGAGAAGGCTGCGTTATTTCTTGGCACACTAAATTTAATTAGAAAGGCATGAAGTAAAACAAACATCGAGTTTAAACTTAACAGAATTAAATAAAGGCTAGAGAGAAGGAATGCAAGTACTCCGCTCTGAAATACCTTGTTCTCATGCAGGTAGTTTTTATCACAGTAAGAGGATTATTAACTTTATTGCTCCTACTAACATTGCTGAAAATTATGTGTCTTGTGGGGACGGTTCTCAGAGAGGCACCAGGAGCTGACTGCGACCCGGGGCTGTGAACAGCTCTCCTTGAACGCGCATTGCAGATTCTGAAGATGAAAACAAATTATCTGCAGGATTCAGCTCTGCCAAAACTTCCCTTCGCAGTCATTCACATCCCAGACTTGATTTCCAGACCATCAAAGAAGCCGTAAATTTTTTTTTTTCTCTCCTTATTGTGGAATTTTTCACTCTCCACAACTGGATACTGTAGAATTTCGATGGTTGTTTCAAGAGCACCAAACCGAGATCCGGTTTTGTTAGGCACTCTACTGATATAATAGATGGCAATCCCTGTTCCCAAAGAGCTCACAGCTGTGAAGGCATAAAGCCTGAGCGAAATCAAGAAATGAACTAAAGGACAGGATCCGTCTAAAGCAGGAGCCGTCTGCACGGTGTAGGTGAACCTACAGTCCTCAGCCAGGCTGTTAACACGACCCACCACCTATGTGGGTAATTCTATTGACAGTTTTCCGCAGCCATTGCTGCAGACGAGGAGTTTTAATGAGAATACGGTGACGTGTGGATTTCGGATTATGAACTCATTAAGTTTTGTGTTTGCACGCACACCAAAGCAACCAGCGCGTGGGATCACGCCAGTTACCAACAGAAGGGTGTCAGACTAAAACGACAAGAGTTCAGCTTGTCACGACATTTGGGGCTGGAAGGGGGGAGAGAGGAGAGAGGGCTCACTCCGCTGTGGCCCAAAACAAATAAGTTACGAAGTTCTGACTTTTTCCCTGCGGGAAGGACGGCGGGACGAGGCCTCCCTCTTCGTTTTGCACCAAATTCGGCACAAGCGCGCTTCCAGCCCGGCGTCTCCCAGCTCCCCATGGGAAGGAGGAGGCCGGAGAGCGGCGGCAGAGCAGCGCAGCGCCCCGGGGCAGGGCACAAAGCCGAGGGGCAGCGAGCCCGCAGCCCGGAGCCCGGAGCCGCGGCCACGGGAGCGCGCACGCACCCGTGCGCGCGCTCCTCCGCTGCGCACGCGCGCACACGCGCAGCCCCGCGCGGGGGGAGGGAGAGGAAGAGGAAGAGGAGGAGGAGGAAGAGGAAGGGGGAGGGGGAGGGGGAGGTGAGCGGCAGCCGCCCGGCGGGCAGGGCCGGCAGGTAAGGGCCGCCCGCGGGGCCGCCCCGGGCACCCCCGGTTCCCGTAAGGAGTGTGGGTTGCGTTCGCTTCTCGGGCAGGGGGCGGAGAGGGAAGGAAAGCCGATGGGACGAGGGGAATGGTTTGAAGCTAAAAGAGGGGAGATGTAGATTAGCTGTTAGGAAGAAATTCTTCACTCAGAGGGTGGTGAGGCACCGGGACAGGCTGCCCAGAGAAGCTGTGGATGCCCCATCCCTGGAGGTGTCCGAGGCTGGATGGGGCTCTGGGCGGTTTATCTGGGCTTTGTCCCTGCTGCTGGAATTGGAAGTCCGTCCCAGGCTCCAAAATCTCCCCATTTTCAGTTTGTTCACAGGCAGGTCATTTTACTTGTTCATGTGCCGACATTGCTTATAAGTAGCTCCTGATGCTTGCTGATCGTTTGCACCTTTCCATATGTGTGTGTGTACAGACATACGCATTTGTATGTGTGCACACGGATACGTTTACATAATGACATACGTAGGCATATGTATGTATGCATCTATACATCTGTAGAGCGCAGTCACGTTCCTTCCTAGGCAAAAGAAGTCACACCAGCTTACCAGGCAAGACACGCTCTTGTTGCCCATCTCATCTTCGGCTTTCTCCATACTTGCCACATTTTAAACAAGGAATACCAAAATTGCTGGGGGATTGCGTGAACCAGGCAGGAGTGGGGAAAAATGCGAATGGAAGAAATGTCTCAAAGAGCAGTTTCACTAGTCTTCAAATTTCAAGCACTGGTGTATTTCAAGGCTTGTTCTGAAAGCATACAGCTCCATGAGTACTGTGCCAGGATAGATGCCTGCAACAATTTAGTTAAATTTTAATTTGCCTACAGGGATCTTCAGCATATGAATCTGTTGCTTATTTTCCATTCCGTGTATTGCAGAAAAGTCTTACTTGTGCCTTTATTTTTCTGTCTTTCCTGCGAGCTTTTTTCAACATCATTCAAGAAGAAAAATTTCATTATCACTGTTTTTACTGGATGGTTCTGGTCAAATGTATATAGCAAATTGCACTTTCCGAACAATTCATGCTGCTTAGGTGCATGCATTCTGTATGTAAAAAATCTAGATAGTTTTGTTAACTGGAAAAAATCAGCTCAGCTCTTTATAAATAGGATTATATGACCCTAAATTTAACATTTGTGAAAAACTGAAAAAGTCAATCGATACTTAAAATACCTGATAAAATAGGTTTAAAAACAAGGCACTGTTTTAACTTTGAAGCAGGGCTGAATCTGTGGAATTTGAGTTTAGACAGTGCAGCCTATTTGTTTTTAGGTTACTGAAATAATACTGGTGCTTAATCCGTATAAGACCAAGTAACTAGCTGGATTACTCGAATGAAATGATATTTGGAAAATTTATCTGAGAAAAATACACAATTTGGGGTCAGTGCTATGAGAAGCAACTTGCATGCATCCTATGAAAAGTTTTCAACGCTGGGATAAACCATATGTTCAAGTACAGTAACATTTACTTCATCTTGTTGTAGTGCCACAGTGAAGATTTTGCATGGTAGTCTTGTACATTATGGTTAAGGTTTTGAAATTCCAAAACCTTACAAAGCATAGCAGCAGAGTCAGGCTGTAGCTGTTGGGATGGCTGCTGACAGGCACTGCACGCATCACTTCACTGAGTGACTAAGGTGAGTTGGAAGCAATGCGACTTAAACAATATTTTCCAAAAAAGAGCCCCAGAAGCAAAAAGGAAGTTCTAGTGTTGCACATTTCATGAAAAAAATCTGGACTGAAAATACATGACTTTAAAAGTGTGACGTGCCTTTTTTATTTGGCAACAAGTTTAACCATTGGCTAATCTCCCTACACAGACAAGAACTGTGTCAGAGTAATACTCTTGTGAGAAGAAATAAACTAGAAGTTTTGGAGTCTTCAAAGGAGTTTAAGCTCAAATGTTAAAATACTGAAGATAACATCAACTCATTATACGTTTTGTTCCATTGTCACATAATCATAACTAGAAGAATCTGACTGATGGGGGTAACTTGTTTTTTCTTCTTCCCTGCTTCCTCAGAATGACTGCCTTTTGTGTGATGAAACTTTTATGTCAAGCAACCAGAAATGAGAACAGATATGCAAAAAGATTCTTTGGTACTCTTCTGACACAGACGACACAAAAGGGAGTCTTTTCTCCATTCTGGATGGTGGTACCTGACCCTAGAAAGGCAACTGTGTTTGGACTTATTCAACCATTTTGTACAGCTGAAAAATCTCACAAAGAACCAAAAAGGAAAGCAGCATTTGGAAGCGTTGGGCGAAGAATTCCGCATCGGATTTTACACGTCATCAACCAGGATGGAGAGAGCTTAGGAAATATGCACCGAGCAGAGGCACTCAAACTTATGGATCAGCATGACCTGAAACTAGTTCTGCTTCGTGAGGATGCAGAACCTCCTGTATACAGACTAATGACTGGGCAGCAGATTCATGAAGAGCAGCTTAGGCGTGCAGAGAAGAAAAAAGCAAGTTCAAAACCAGGTATGTGCATTGTTAACATTATGACAATGAGCACTTTGAAAAATTAAGTGGTATTAAGTGGTTTCAGCAGATTAAATCCTCTTACTTGCATTTGTGTAAATCCAAAGCAATGTCACTGCAGTCCATGCTATTAAGGATTTGCACTGGTGAAAATAAAATTTTGGATTAGTTTAGTCTTCTCCAGAGAAGCCTTCTATTGCCTTCTCAGGATTTACTATTTTGGCATCTGTTGGCTTTTTTTATTTTATTTTATTTAAGTTCATTCAACTAGATTCTGGTTCTATAAGACTCACTGAATTTCTGTTCTTAGCTACTTAGGCATAAATGACAGATAGTTTTTACAAACTATATGCACCAGATACACAAATTTAGTTTTGTCACCAGTAATCATGGAACATCGTCCTGAGACGACTTCTTCCTAGCCTCCTGCTAGGAGGAGAACGTCTGGAGCCCTTTCTTCACAGAGTAAGAGAACAACTTTTTCAGTATTGAACACTGGAGGCTTTTTTTTTTTTTTTTTAAGTCAGTCTGCTCCAGCAGTTTAACGAACTGAGTTTGGGAAGGAAGCTTTAGAAAAGGCATCTGACCTTGTATTGTCTTTTGTTAGCCTCAGGTTAAGGAAGGTATCTGTGCTGTGGGTAGAGTTCTTATTTTAGAGAATACTATTGTGGTAGTGAGTTTTTTCGTTCCAGAAACTACAAAAAGATTATTCACGTGGCAACTACTTTGGAGAATCCTTAAGGAGGAAGAGACCATAACTTGTTTAAATGTATTCTAAGGCATCGTACTTCCATAGTTGAATATTGTACTTCACCATGTAAGAAAATGGGCTTGAGATGAATACATGCCTATTTTTAAAGCTTTCACATTCAGCTACATTATAAGCAAAATACAGGAATTTGCACCCTAAGTCCAGATCCAATGCTTACCTATTTACCTGTTAGACCTGCATTGTGGGTGGTATGAAGAAAATTACAGTTAAAATAAAAATACTTTAAACATTCTGACCCTGAAGAGACTTCCCTGCGTGCCCCAAACGTGCAGTCAGTCTTCCAGTTACAGCAGTGACTGCGAGGTATCAGTTAGCCACCTTCTAAAGTGAGAAGGATGCATGCTGACACAATGAGACTGCGATACTCTGCGTAAAGAGAAAGCAAGATGGGAGAAGGGGGTTAAGCACAGCACCATAGGCTGTTGAAAGAGAGCAACTAATATGGGTTTGTCAGATGCTATGCCAACACAATCTTAGTTCTGTTTTAAACAGGGATGGTTCAGAAGGAGTTATCCTTTTCTTCAGCTATTGCCAAGAATGACTTGGAGACCAAGACTAGGCAGATAGCACACTGGATTGAAAAGAAATACCATGTTAAAGTTACCATCCGACAAGCAAAAGATAGCAATACAGACATGGTAAGTGGACAGTCAATTTCATGAAACGGGTGTACTTGTATGAACTTCCCCTCTACAGTACTACCTTCTTCTTTTAATGTGTCATTCGCTGCTTAAATAAGTGAAGGTCCCATTGAAAAGTAATGGTTGCTGCATCTGTTCAAACACTGCAGTCCCATGTAGACAATTCAAGTAACACACTTTGTTAAGAATGCAAGTATAACATTGGTCTTGATAGCAGTTTAAGCAGTTCCTATTTCTTTGCAGCACCACCTTATTAACTGGGCTGATAAAATTTTCCTGTTTGTGCCTTAAGCCAGCTCACACACACTGAGATATTGTACAGTAAGGTTTTAAAAATATTGTTATATTTTAGCTGGATTATGTCAATAACCTAACTCATCTTTTGAAGATGCATTTGTGCATCTGTGGCTAAAGTTTTCCACCGCTGTGTTGAAAGCTACTGGAATGGCAACTTAGTAGTGTAACTGCAGGGCCTTCAGACTTGGCTTGTCACTTTCACAAATGGCTTTTTTCTAGAGACTCAGTAATTTTTTTTTTTTTACTTTTAATGCATGCAGTGAATTGGGTTTCCTTGTTGATTCTCTCTACTAAATTGCTGGAAAAAAAATTGTGATGCCACTTCATTCAAAAGGAACAAGACTTTTTTGTAGGAAGTTGAATTTACAGGGAAAGGGCAGCAGGAGGAAGAACTGGATATGGGAGGGAACAGAACGCTTCATGACAGTCCAGATTTAGGTTTCCCTTAAAAACTTACTTGTGAGCTGGAAGTTCAGCTTGTTTTATGAATGTTGCATAATGTAAGTGAATCTAGTGGAAGATGATGGGGAGGAGTCACATGCAGTTGTAATTACTTTCATGGACACCTTTAAAAAGCAACACAGGATCAGTTAGGACTTTAGCCTAAATATTAGGAAATAACTCAATCCCTATGATGACTTTCCTAAACCTGCTTATGAGTAAAGAACAAGTGGGTTAGGACAGGACAAACTGAACAGTTCAAACCAGAACTAGCAAAACAACCTGAAATGTTTCTCCACCTGTGTTTGTGCATTTTGCCCTGTTTTTCCCCTTCTTTTCAGTTCATGGTTTTTGATCAGATTTTGGAGACTGTGTCCAACAAAGCCACTTATCTTTCCAAGCCAAAAGCTATTAAAGAAGGAACAAGTACCTGTATTTTGAGACACATGTCTGACAAAGAGTTGAAAGCATACCAGAAGATGGGAAAACAGAAAAACAGTACAGTAAACAAAGATGAAAATGAAGATCTGAAGTCAAATGAGTTGCACCGGTGACTTCATGAAGAGGTATAAACAATATTAATTTTATTAAAAAAAAAAAAAAGCAATAAAAGTTTTTTTTGTTGAGCTTTATGCTGGTCATTCCATGAAGAAAATTGTTTCAGTTAACCTTTACTGCAGAGTCAGAATTTCAACAGTTGGTATTTCATTTTCCATGGGCTTATCCACTGTCTTGCTCTCTGTCACAGCCGCACCTTTGCCTGGCTGCGTTTTAGGAGGAATGTATCCACTCAGACGGGAGGCTAAGCTCCTCTTAGGACGAGAACGCTTTGCCTGGCAGAAATAAATACAGAATTAACAACTTCACATATGTATGGTGCAAAGACTAATGATGGAGGTGGAAGAAAAGAAATCGATGAAAAGAACAGCACTACATTATTTAAAGGAGCTTTAAAAATCAAGAATCCCTCAAATTAAGTAGATAGCTGGCCTGTTTTCTCACTTGAAGTCACATTCTAAAACGCACAATGTTAACCCTCCTCTGTGGGGTGACAGGGTACGGTTGAGAGGACTTCCTCAAGAGCATGACTTACTTTTAATTTCAGCTTTCTCTTTTCAGGATCATGGTCAACTGCGTGCCTTGCTAGGCTCTGCTAGAGTTGCAAAGGAAAAAAAAAAAGTTTTATTTCAGATTATGCAATTCAGATTAGGACAGTGTAAAGATACATACCTTCATTGCAAACACTTTTCCACAGCCTGGATAATCACAAGAGAATGGTTTTTTTTCCTCATGAAAAGAGAGGATATGACTTTGCAGGTTAAATACAGTTGTGTAAGTTCTCCCACATCCTCCTCTTGGGCATCGGCAGACCTCCCTCTCCACAGCATGTGTTTTTTGATGCTGCTTGAGGTAGTCTTTGCGTTTAAAAGTTTTGGAACACTCACCGCAAACTATTGGCTCTGAGTGGGGGGGAAGGAGGTGGAAAGAGAGAGAGAGGCAGAATATAAGTTAACAGCTTCTTGCAGGAGCTCAGAATCAAACCCTAGCAGTCCTCTAGAACAAAGCTAAAACTTGCGTGAAGTATAGGGAACTCAGAGATGAGAAGAGATAATGCAGTATGAGTTACCCAGATCCAAAATCCTACGTTATACAATTCCTCATTAACTGGATCACAAAGCCAAGTTAGCACGCTGAGCAACATTTTCATCAATTAAAGGTCTAGCCAGAGTGCCAATCATAGTGACAATCATTTTACCAATAAAGTGCTAGTAAACAAGTTTGTCTAGGCATAATGACAAGGTGGCAAGTTAAGCAAGGACTACTCCTCAAATGAGCGTTTTCTTTCCTATTCATATGAAAAGTAAGTTCGGTTTACTAAAGCATTTGGAGTTTACCTGTATGACTTTCTTTATTATGTTTTAGAAGCTCAGTCCAAGTTTTTGCAATGTATGAGCAGTTTTCTTTCTTGCATGCATAGCCTGTTAGAGACAACAGATGTTTACAGTCACAAAGGTTCTGGCAAACAGTCCAGTTTTACAAGGGTGAACTCTACCTTTAGTGTTTGAAAATTAGAGACAAGTATTCCTCATCTCATTGCACAGTATTGCACTGTAGGGCAGAAGGCAATTGACACAAGTTAGAACCTGAGAAACTCCTAATAGATTTTACAAAGAAGCCTTTTATCACTGGCACAATTTGTCCAGAGAGGCCATGGAATCCCTGCCCCTGGAGACATTAAAACCTGACTGGACACAGCCCTGAGGAACCTCATCTAACCAAGCATGGATTTGGACCAGATGACCTCCAGAGGTCCTTTCCAACCTACATGACTTTATGAAACTCTAACTCTCCTTGTCTTCAGTAAAACTACTTTCTCACCTGCCACATACTTTCACTCAAATATGTAAACTGTAATAATTTATTTCTAATGTATTTATTTTATCTTTTACTAGCACTGGAAAACAACTTAGCTGTCAAGAGTACTAGAAGAACGGATAGCAGTGTAGCAGAATAAGCTCAAACTATATGACCACCAAGCTATATGACCACCTCCTGACAATTCTACTTTAATACCTTTCACATAAATACAAACTTTAAAAATGCAAGCCTGTGTGGTTTTGCCAAGGTTACGTAAGAAATTTGTGGCAGAACAGGTAATTGATGCTAACCAATGAATGTCTAGGCTAGTGGCTTAACCATCAGCCCATCCTCTCTCCGGGAGATGGATTATTGATGAGTAAGCACATCAGGAGAAGAAAAAATAACCGAAAGGCATCCTGAGCTCGGTTTTGCCTGCCACAAGTACCTCATAACTGAACACTGCAATGTCCTGCACTTGTATCCCAGCTGACCATTCAAAACAGGTATTCTTGCTTTGTCTGGCTGGATCACTAGGCCCAGAATACCTTCACATCTGTCACACATCCCCGCATACCATCCACACTGGAAAAAAGTCCTTTTTACTTTACTAAAACACAATTGAAGCAAGAAGAAAAAATGTATTACCTTCATGTACCTTCTCGTGCCGTTTTAGTCTACTCGGAGTAGAAAAGTACTTTCCACATCCTTCGTGGCTACATCTAGGTATCAAGTATACTGGTTTAGTTTCTTTCACCGCATCCCCATATTGTTCGTTAAGTCAAGCACAATTAAAGTGTGCAAAATAACCCAAGCTTCCCCCCTTGTAAAAGTCAATTCCATAATGCTTCCCACGTATACAGCAAGTTAAGCTTTAGCTAAAGAGTCAAGCTTCATATCCTCCATACACAGCCAGCTCTCCAAACATAGAGATAGAAAGTGGAAGGTTTAAGGGACTTGTACAAATCCAGCGGTCAGAGCAGCAGCAGAGCACTGGCAGTGTTTCATGCCAGTGACCCAACCATACTACTGTGCTTAAGTGGAACACTCCTGTAAAGTGTGTTCCACTTGTAAGAAACACAAGACTAAATTTTACCTTCATCAGATCTATACTAACGTGTCATGTAAATAACAGAGTTGCAGTGCACAGTGTCTCAGACTGGTGTCCAAGCCTCTCACCTTTTTTAAGCCACTGCTCAGTTCAGTGTTAGCCAAGTTCCTACTTTTCACTGGAAAACAGAGGTAACTGTATTTTTCATTACTGTGCAATATTTTATGCTTGTGTTTCAGACTATGTAAATACAAAACTGGTTTATTTGTTTTTCCTGTGAACCTGTAATAAATACTAAGAAAATGCATGGCAAGCTGAAGTTACAGTGCACCATGACAGTTGCTCAAAACAGACTATTGAGCAAAGAGTTAGTATGAGAAATGTGCTGGCAATCAGGACTACATTCATGCAAGTTTTATCAGGTATTAACTGCCACATCAATTAAAATGTTGAGAGAAAGCACATTTTCATCTATAGTGTTCAGATGGTATTGTTAAAGTTCATTAGTAAAATTATTCACCTACTTGAACGGAGGTTCATTGGTGTGGTGACACTGGTGAACTTTAAGTTGTTGATGTTTCCTGAAAGACTTGTTACAGCCTTCAAAGTCGCACTATTTAGGAAATTAAGTTATCATTAGAGGCCAAACAATGACAGTCCAGTCCACATGTTTGCTGAAATCCCAGTCACAGTACTTGAACTCGCACAAATTCTGCCTAATAACAAGTTCAAGTATCTCACTAGATATCCTAAGAGGAGCTTGTTTAGCCTTCATTTTGCAGTACCAAAGGTAATTACTCACCACATATTGCTTTTGCTGATTTTCATGCTTGCGCTGAATGTGTTTTCTTAGGTTTGATTTTGTTCCAAATCTCTGATTGCATCCTTCAGCTGTGCACCTGCAAATAAACTAAGTTTTCTTATTATCACTCACACACAAAGTTCTGTATACTAAGCAGACACGCTGATCACTGGGCGAGAGGAACACGTTTAGAACCACCAAAACTCACAACCCAAACACAAGAATTTGTTTTAACCTCTGGCTTTTCAATTCCTGTAAGCATCCGTATGGGCCAAAGCCAGAGAGAAGGTTTTGGGCTGCGCAGGCTCCCCGCACCTCAGCCTGTGCGCGACCCGCTACCGCAGCGCTTGTGACACTGCAGGAGGCTGGCGTGCCCGGGGACACCCACGGGGCAGCTTCAGCCCCCTGGCTTCCCCGGGGAGACCCGCGCCCCATTTCAAGCACCCAAATCCGGGCCTTACTCAAACGGCTTTTCACCAGTGTGCGTAAGGAGGTGCCGAGCGCGGTGGAAATCCCTGGTGAAACCCTTCCCGCAGCCTTCGTACTCGCAGACGTACGGCCTCTGGAAGAGAGAGGGCGGCTCAGGGACGACAGCACGCCCCGCAGGACGAGGCTGCTCCCCGGAGCCCCAGCACGACCCCGCGGCACGGCGGCCCGTCCCCTCCGCCACGCAGAGCCCTCCGCTGCCCGCACGGAGAGCCCGAGCGGCGGCTTCTTCTCCCTCG
>VXAA01004979.1:41400-113474 GCA_013399115.1 Anseranas semipalmata | reverse complement strand
TTTTTTTTTTTAACATGAAAAAATAGTATGCAAGGAAGAAAACTTTGGAAAATATCACTGCTGGCTACACAGAAAGCAAATAGCACATCAGGTTTTGCTCTACATAATGCTTTACAGCATTTTGTGAGCAATGCATGTACTGGTGAGGCTTTGAAACACAGTGGTTAGCCAGCTCTTCCTGGGGGCTTGGCCACCTGAGTTAGAGATTTCAGCAGAGTCCTCTGGGAATTTTCATCCAATTTTGGATATATATAAACAGAAGACTCCAGGCCTGAGGGATTTTCATTGTTATCCTGTTTATGTCTTCTGAGGTGACTACAGAAGGAGGATTTCGATGAGCTCTTCAGAAGAGCTGGAAAGAGCAGTGGGTTCCCACTGAGGTTTGATCTCACGGGTGGGAGTCGTCTCCCCCAGTTTCCAGCATGGGAGACTTCTAATAGGTAAACAAGTGCAGTGGAGAAAAGTAAGTCTGAGGATGTAAATTTCCAGCAAAAGGAACACATTTCCACTGATAAATTTTAATATCTGCAAGACAAAAAGGGGCAAAAAAACTCCAACCAAACAAAACAACAACAACAGAGAATTGAGGTAGTTCTTTCTCTCAAGAAAAAAACAGCAACACACAACTCCCCTCCCCACACACACATTAACCCAGAGGGTAGTAATCCCTCAGCTCTGATTAAAACTATTCCTCTAAGCCATCAGAATCTAGCCAGAATTAAGCAGCAATCTCAGAAAGACATGGGGTTGGGGATATTCATTTTCCTCCAAAGAACTTCGGAGTGAATGGGCTGCATATCTTTGTCTACCAAAGGTGTTTTCATTTTCCCACCAAGCTGTTCTGCTGTAGTCAGTCATATTGACTTCATCTCCAACAACAGTCGTTTCTCTTTATGTACCACCATTGAAGTCCCAAGATTTTATGTTTCTTTATGAACATTGCACAGAAATGGTTTCAACATGTACTTAAATGATATATGTTTTAAATGTACTTGCAGAATAGCTGTGGAATTGCAGGAATGATTCCCCCACATGAGAAAGTTTGCAAACAAAAAAGACTTTTTTCTATAAACTTACTGCAAGCTGAGTGTTTGCTGTTTGAGGCACCATATCGAAGGTGTCTTGGCCTGGCCCGGTGGAGGTGGGAAGCAGAGTGGCTGTGACTTGCGTGACACTAACTACCATTTATGTGTTTTTACCTGGTCTCTACAAGTTTTGTGACCATGACTGCGATTGAAGTGTCAACAATCCTGCAACAACTCCAGACACATGCCTTAAAAAAAGGCGTTCTGCTTTCCAGAGTAAGTGGACAAATGGTCTTGAGTAGCTCAATAAAGCTGGCAATAGCTGTCAGGAAACTTACTGCAGGTTGTGGAGAAGTTTCTTGGTTATGCAAGGTGAGCTGTCACATGCAAGAGAGGATGGAAGCGGAATGGAGCAAAGAGGTTACTGCAGCATTTCTTAAAAAGGTGAAACTTTGAACTCTTTATTAGCAGGAATGTGAAAATATTGCTGTGGCAGATGTGACAGAAACCCGTGGTAGTATGATACATAAACGCTCCTATGGATTACTTGATTGTGAAAGAAATGGTGTATTTTTCCCAGATCCACCTACAGGTAAGACAATTCATCTTCCTAGAAGGAGAGCTTTGTGCATACCAAAAATATATTAGATCCTCTCTTGCAGAGAAAACAAAATTTAGCCACAAAGGACTTTTTTCCACTCTAGGCCAAAGATAACTGAAAGCATAGAATTGACAAAGTTTTTTTGGTAGTTGTTAATTTCAGCTGAATGGATGTCAAAGCATTATCCAGATGTTGGCGCTCCTGGAAGACATTTAGGGCGAATGCCTTGAATGTCTTGTTGGAACCGTTGTGTCCTTCAAGGCTGACAAAGGGGAAGATGATAGAGACATTTCCAATGAAGCACTTCTCCTTGCATCTTTTTCTCAGTGTGCTGACGAAGCCTGAACACAAGCCCAATCTGATTTTGCATCTCCTCAATTTTATGACAGTGCATTAGTTGAAAGGTAGCATATAGGAAATGTGACCATTTCTGAAGGTTTCAGACTTGATGAAAGGCAGAATATGGATAATTCCAACGAAGAATATTGCATGTTGAGTGGTCAGTAAAGCTCATGCCTCAGGAGCCTGGCATTAGGAAATTAGCTACATCACAACTTAAAGTCTAGTTCTTGAAATGTCTTAAAAATGGTGGAATTAGCTACTTATGTCTGTCCGAATGATAGCCGTGAAAATAATGGTTCTTTGGGTAAACAGGTATGGGAAGATTGAAGAAACTTATTAAATGTTATGTTAAGCCAAGCTCTAAGTTGAAGTTATTTTCAACTGTACAGATAATATATATATATATTTGATTAAAATGCATTCAACTATCCATGTTGCTTAGTACATTTTAAAATAATAAATTTTAAGTTGTTCTAATTGAACTATACATTTGTGTACTGCAGAAATGTACCACTGAGGGAAAAAAAAAAAAAAAAGGCATGCGCATGATGGGAAATATTTATTTCCTTAACGCAATTCATAAAATGACATGTTATTTATTTGCCAAGTGGTCATCCTCTGTTCCCAAGAAGAAGGCAGTCTCCCTCATGCTGTCGGGGACAAAGTTGTCACTTGATAGCAGACTTGAAGTTGACGCAGAGGAGGGAATAGAAAAGGCTGCTCCTCTTAAGCATTTTCATCCCATGGGATTACTTGAAACACAAATGAAAGAAGACTAAAGTGTAAAAAACAATTGAGAGAAAGCCCCAGAAAGCTGGCTGCTTTCCCTGTTGGAGCAAATATGGATGAGAGGAGTGGGGAGTTGTTCACATCCAGCAGCATCAGCCCGGCCACACTGGAAGTGCCTCCTGCATCCACTACATTGCTTTAATCTTCTCTGCCCTTTTCCAGCCTATTTGCAAGGTTGTATGGACCCCAGCCCTCTTTTCCTCCTCATAACAGCAGCTTTATTCTCTCCTTCATCAGAGCATGGGCTCTTCCTCTTTCCCTAGATTAAAGCTTGTCCCACAGCTAAGGGAGAGCAGATGAAGTACGTGTGAATTATGCAAACTGGATGCCAGAGGTAAACTGCAGTTAGAATAACGTCCTCGATCTCTCTGTTTACAGATTTATAGCTGGCTTTTAATGGTGCTGGTGTCCTCAGGAGCCCTTTCTGGGGATTTCTGGTCACCACAAAAACATGCTAGGAAGAGGATGGAGTTAATCAGTTGGGCTTTCCTGCTGCTATATTCAGCCTAGCAAGCCGACTCCGACAGATGTTTCTGCTTTTAGGCCACGAGGAACTTTATTGACTGGCTTTCCCTGTGCTCAAGAAACATGTAAAGCTATCAAAGACTTGATTTCCATAAGAGCATTGTCTTGTCAGGTGATGTTTTTTCTATTTCTGGCCTAGCAGATTTTAATGAATGTCTCAATAGACTGATCCCCCAACAGAAGAAGTAGAGGAAATCCTCATTACCTTATTTTCTCTCCTGTCTGCAGAGGGCACAGGCTGCAGGCGTCAGCGAAGCTGCAGGGCAGAGCTGTGCAAAGCAGAGTTCAGAGCTCCCTGTTCCCAGCCAACCTCCCATCGGCTGTCCCTGCTGATTTTGTGTGATGAGGAGTCAGACCTGGAACAAAATCTCTTGCGCAGCCATTAGACAAGATCAAACAAGACCAAGTTAAACCAAAATGGGCCAGATTTTCTTCTCCATTGAACCTCTGTTGTCCCTTGAAGTGAGCAAAGTTGTTCCAGGACAACTCCAGGAAGGAGCTGCCTGCCTGAAGAACATCTCAGGGGTATTGGTCTTTCCTGGCTCATGGCATGGCTGATTTTCAGAAGGGACACAATGCCCAGAATTGTGTCTGCCCTGCAAATGGTACCTTTTTTTAATCAGTCACAATTATTTGTGCTCGCAATGCAGGCCTCTCAAGGCATCAGGTTGCATGGGTCAATAAGGAAGGCGGTTATCTGTCCAACCAAAATTGCAGGTGCAAAATTATGCCTGCAGCTACCTGCAGCCATAAAAAACAGGCATCCTCCGAAGGCCGGTTACAACACAAGTTGCCACACAGCAGCTGTGGGAGTCCTTCCTCCCCTGGCCAAGCCCTCGGGGCATTTCTCCAGCACGTAGTCTGTTTACTTGGAAGAAGGAGAAGCACCATTTCCCCCATCCTCTATGGGATGGCTATTTTAGTGGACCGTAACATCATTATAATAATTGCTGCTTCATCAGACAGAATTATTAGTCTACCAGTAACGTGTCACGCAGCAATGCTTGTCTCAAATGCCCGTTAATTATCTAAATAAGCAAATTTGCTTCCTTTCCCACCATGGTCACTAGTTTCATGTATCATTCGTGCGGCGGAGGCTGTGATCTTGCAAACAGCCCTGCCAGCAGCTGTCATTACGAGGGTTGTCTCGTCAAAGCTACCGATGTGAGGAAGGACTCGTTCCCCAGGGCCTGATTCAAATCCTTTTGAAATCAGTAGAGAGTTGCTCACAGTCTTTAATGGGTTTGGATTACATCCTCAGATAGTAACTTTTTCCGGGCAGGAATTTTGCTTCAAACATCTCTTGAAGACATTTGAGAGATCTGTCAACTGATAAAATACCCAGCCTTAAGCCAATACAGCCAGTGCAGCCCCTGAGTATGCTGTATTTTCTTTCTTCTCCTTGGAAAAACAACAATCTGATGTTCTTTCTTGTCCAGAATCAGACCTGCAGTAGCTTTTTAATTACACAGAGACACTCAAACCTGAAAACACTTTTACTGAGTGTCTGAGACTTCAGACTTCCCCTGGGCTTCGGTGTGTGCCCTCTGCCTCTTGTACAGCAAGGGTTTGTCTGCCATCCGCCTCCCCTGTGCAGGCACAAGCATCCCCTCCTCCCTTAAACACAAACTCTTGAAGAGCTGTAGGGTGCCCCAGCGGGCAGGGCTGCCTGTCCACTCCAGAACTGGCTTTGGGGTGTGCAATGACTAATCCCAAATTATCCACAAATACCAAGTGTTCGGGGTGGATAGAGGAATCTACGCCCTTTCCCAGTGATTTCATAGAAAAACTCAGGCTGGTCCGGCAGTTCCCACAGCTGCCGTTTGCTCCCGGTGCAGATGTTGATGAATTGTCCGGGGAGGCCAGAGGTATTACCCCCGGTACTGGGGCAGCAGAGGCAAGTGCAGCTGATGCGGGAAGTCCAGGCAGCAAAGAGGAAGAGGAGCCTGCGCTGGTTTGTGTGCACTTGTGGGGTAGCTGGTGGTGTGGACACAGGGTCCCGTGGGCAGGGCCCAGGTGGCCCCGGGGGTGGCCAGCAGCACACAAGGAAGGCATGGTCCCACCAGCTTGAGTCATCTCATCTTGTGCTGAGAGCCAGCCCACCTTAGCCTCCCACCTAACGCAGGACGAAGAAAAGGCAGGTCCTGACTCTCCACCAGTGTGCACCCAAGTTAAACATCCAGCAGACATCCAAATTCCTCCTTTTTTGGTTCAAACCCACACAAGTGCAAGGGCTGCTGGAGGAGTCTGAGATGAGGAAAACCCAGACCTTGCCCCGGAGGGGACCGTTTCATGCAAATCTCAAAACATGAGATTTCTTACAACACTTCATTTATTCAGGGATGTCAGCAAAACCATAATGAAAACTCTCATCCAAGCCCAGGTGAATTTTCCCACCCACCAGAGATTTACCTTCCCGTGGTGTGGCTGGTGACCCTACAAGCACACAGCCACAGATTTGGGGATGTAAAAAGAAAACTGTGTGTGTTTAGTGAAAGCAGATAGAGCCATCTAGTGACAAGAGAAATGCATTCTTCATTTCACAGAGTGCCAAGCTTCCACAAGCCCCCAAAGGCCAGCGTTCACCACCAGCAGTCAGGAGAGCCCCTCTCCCATGGGTGCATCTCATGGGGTTCACACAGCCGGAGCTTTGCATGGTTCCCAGCAGCCTGCGGACAGCAAAGGTTTGCGGAGCTGGGAGCAAGGATGGCAGTGCCAAGCAAAAAGGTTGCTTTGGGTCATCAACAAGGTTTGGGTTTGGGCCCCAGGAAAGTGGGAAGAGTGTGCCAGGCTTGGGCAGAGCTTGGCCTCAGCTGCAGAGCATCCTGACAGGGTGGATGGGGCTCTTGTATTTCTTGGGAGAGTTTCCCCAGACTGATTTTGAGCTGCTTGAGCCAAACAAGGAAAAATTCAGGACAGTGGAGGTGCTACTTAGAAAAGAAAAATGTCAAAATATTTTGTTTCAAAATATGCATATATTTTATTTAAAGAAATAATAATAAAGGGTCCTTTTTTGATAGGGAAATATTTGAGGTTGGACTGAACATTGCCTCTGATCAAAATGCAATTCTTTCATATCTTTCTATTGCTAACATATTGAAAAATGTGGGTTTCTTGGCGGGGGAAACTTTGTTTTTTCTTCTTCCTTTTCCTTCTGTCTTTGTCCAGCAAAGTTCCCCTCTCTTCTGAAGATGTCACACAACTCAGTTCATTATCAGTCTAGCTAATGGCATTACTGCACTTCCCAGCAAATTAAGATCCAAAGCCTGTTGTTTTACAGTAAACTCCCCAGACGATGGGATAATGAGGTTACTTAGGAGGTTTTGCTCCTCAGGTAGCGTCCATACACTTTTTGGTTTATAAAATGGGAGATAAGGTAGCCCGCATAGCTTTCATGTGAGCCTTCTCATGCCCCATCCAGGTCTCGTATCACTTCTGGGAAGGAAGGGATTCTCCTGGTGGAGGCACAGAGGTGAGACCATTTGCCCTAGGGTAGAGAGAGACCAAAGCCAGCTCTGTCCCTATCTATGCTGCAAATAAAGCCGAGACCGTCTGGGGGGCCTTAGGCTATATTCACACTGCTCAGGGCAAACTGGCTGTGTCCTGATCACAGAGCCCTCAAGCCTAGGTCTTCTCCTTACCCCTTGAGGTTTCCCCGTGGCCAAAAGACAGGACTGTCACCTTGTGCATGGCTGAGGAGTGACAACCACTTCAAAGCACCTGAAATGGGTGCATCAGGGTGGTGCTTTCACAGCAGGAGGGCATATTTTCTTATTTGAAAATAAGAGGCCAAAACGTTCCTTTCCTTGTTCCCACAGAAGGGTTTTGTTTCTACCAGATGACACAGCTCTTCGGACATATTTAACCAGTTCTACTTAGTAATTTGTTCATACCTGCAGTCCCAGCCAGGAACTCAGCACCAGCATCCCAGTTACCTTGCACATCCCTAATTAAGGCAAGGTGAAATGAGTGGATGTAATGAGCTACTAGGGTGAAAGGTGTGGAAGGAGAATAAGGACAATGCAGTCATCAAAGAAACAAAAATGCTTTTGCCTAGACTTAAAATTTAAAAGAAAAAATCCCTTTGACTCCCTGCAACACTTACCTGATTATGGTTGAGACTTTACCACTTAGCTTTGTTCATTTTGGTATTAATTCCTCTTTCCAGATCCCCTCAGCTCCATTTGGCCACTTGTGGCGGAAAATGTCACCCATGTTTCGTACCTGTTCATGAATCTACATTCTAACATCTGGGGCAAGAGACTGCTGTTTTCTGTAGGGTTTCCAGTCTTTCAGGGGACTGTTCTAAGTTCAGCACAACCGGAGCACAGTTCTCGCTTACCCTCCCATCTGAAGGCGCTGCTTTGGCCATGGTTAGTTAAGTATGAACCTGGGAGAAGCAAGTTGGTTGGCTCAAGTAGCTTTAATCATTTTGGAGTCAGCTCCGAAACCCGCATCTGGCTCACACTGCTGGCCAGGACAGCACGTGCCGTAGACAGAACCAGCCTTTAATTTAGAGGCCCTATTCCTAATGTATTTAAACAGGAAGCTTCTGTGAAGACCTGTTCCCCCAGACCTCCAAGAACTGGAAGCTGGTCAAACGTCTGCCGCGCTTTCTGCAGAGGACTCCAAGCAAAACAGCTTTCTGCTTTACCTGAAAGCTTTCCATGTCTCCGACACAGTAAAGAGAAAATCTGAAGCCCTTCCTCACCACGGCATCAAGCTAACAAAAGCAAATATTTTTCACAGCCCTACCCCGTATTTATCAGTATGACTGTGACTACAGCTGACTTAGAGGATAAGCCATCGGGCAGATTCCCCCAGCAGGCTCGCTGCTCTCTCTGCTCCATCCTTCCTGCCCACCTGCAAGCGGATGCTCTGGCCCTTGGGGAGCAGCTGCCACCCGCGCGGGTACATCATGTGCCAGCCCTGTCTGCGGTACAGGCAGCGTGCCACCGCCGGACGCTGCTTCTGGCTGGAGGAACTGATTTTGGCGGGTATAGGACTGAGGCATTCAACTCAGGCTCTTAGAAGTCTCCTTTCCTGATTAAGAGAGCCGACTGTCTATTCTTAATTGTAATTAGTGCATCTGGAAGACATCCTTTCTCTCTTCGATCTCCTCTTTGTCCCGCTTACTGCCTCCGCTTGGGCCATCAGAAAGTGCACATCTCTGCCTGATTTCTGTGTCCTCCAGGAGCGACCAGCACCATCCACAACTTGACGTCGAGACCTGGCGAGCTCTGTGCTGCCATCGGTCCAGGGACACATTGCGGGCAGAAGGGGAGATTGCAGTAATAAGCTGATGATACGCAGGGAGTTCGGTTTGGGTGTGCTTACTCCCTATGTCTTTATGAATCAGCTGATTAAGAATTCGTTTAGAGGCAGACTGTGTATTTCTCATCCTCTGAAAGCACCGTGCCGCCGTGCTTGTGTACGCAGACGTGCTGTGGCTGCTGACCATGGCCCTCGTACAGCCGCCTGGCCGTGGGGCTCAGCTGTGCCGTTCCTGGATTTCGGGCCGACGGCTGGCCAGCAGCTTTCAGCTCGGCCTAGCACTTGGGGCAGCCTCGCTAAACAGACCTCCGGGCCTCTAATTAGGCAGATGAAAGAGCGAGGAGCCCAGCACAAACACCTTTATTCAAAAATTCTGCTGGTTGAGTCATCTGTTTTCAGGGGAGAAAATGATGATTAATTGATTCCTCAGACCTGGCTCTCCGACCGCCCCATGGAGCCCAGCAAAGTCCCACCAGGAGAAGCCAATTTAAGCAACAGAGGCCCTACAGGCTTTCACAATGGACTCTCAATGCCCACCCCTTCCCCCACGCAACTTCTGAAGCTCGGAGGTGGTTGCACTGAAGTTTTATGACAACAACTAGGGAAAAACAGCTTTGGGAGCTAACATCACCCAGCAAGACACAGCCTGCAGCATGTTTTTTATGGCTGAGGACTTGCAGCACTCCTGGCTTCATTTCCTAAACGCTCGCAGCAGTCCCCCTTGATAGCAGGGCTGTCCCCACCGATGCATGGGCTGTGCTTGCGTGTGTCACAGCAGCAGGACACCGCTCGGACGTGACAAAGCAAATGGCTGCGGAAACAGAGAATTTGAATAGGAATTTGAAAAAACGACGTGGGTTAAAGCAGGCGTAAGGTGGGTTAGGCATTGACTGGTAGCTCGATCTCACAGCCAGCATCCCCGGGGCTCGTCCCCATTGCCTGGGCAGGGCAGGGGTGGCTCTGAGTTGGGGGGTGAGAAGGGTTCCCCCAGCACGCAGCTGGGACCGTGGGCAGGCGCAGAGAAACGCCGTGGCCTCACGGCTTCCAGTGCTTGAGCCAGCGTGCCCAGGACCAGTGTGACCAGCTCCGCATGGCGCTGCCCTGCAATGGTCCTCTCCTCGGGGCCATTGCAAAAGTCACCACCTGCAGATGGATGAAAAGCTGCTGTCACTAATATCACCAGTGTCAAGTTTCCTGGGCTGGTAGTGAGGATTTTTTCCTTATCAGCAGGTAGTTTATAGTGTAACACTCTTGCTCAGATCAAAAGGAAGGAAATATATAAATACATTCTCAAACAGAGGGATTTGTTCCTAAAAAGTCGGTGAGATTGGTACAGGACCTAAGGTCAGGATCTAGCCTGCAGAGCACGTGGTGAGAGTGATTTGATAATGAAAATGCAGCATTTTGGAGGACAAGGTGAGACCCTACAGTTCAGGGAATAATGCACGAACCTCAGAAACCAGAAACACGCACCAGAGAGTTTTCTCCCAGGGCAGTTGATCATTAACAAAGCCCACACTAAAGGCAGCGCTGTGCTGCTGGTGGGAGGGGGTCTGTTGCTCACGGCAGCCGGCCTGCCCTCTCTTCCAGGCGTCATTATTTTGTCACTTCACGTTGGCATGGCAAAGCTTTGCATTTTCCCTCCCTGCTCGGGGTGTGCGGGTAAATCCCAGGACAGCGCAGATGCTCACTGCCCACGCCAGAAGCGATCCGAATAGGGCACACTTGAGCTTTCCTAAGCAAAGAGATTGCTACGGCCGAGCTCAGCTCCCCCGAGCAGTGATTTCTGTGGGTCACAACATTCTTTTGACCCCAGCCTTTACCAACTTGGCTGTCCCTCTGTCATTTTAGCCCCGATTTTTCTACCAAGTGAGGTTTGGCTTTTGAAGACATGCTCTCTAGCCCATGAGGTTTTCACCTTGCTGTATGAAAGCACGAGACAAGCAGCAGCTGGTAGTTTTCATTACTAATTATTTAGCAGAGGAAAAAATCTTCCTCGTCTAGGAACATTTTATTTTCTTTGTGGACAGGAGATGATATGGGCAATGAATGGCCACTTCATGACACATGAATGCAGGAGCGACTCTGGCATCAACCGTGTTTAGACCAAGGGACAAACACACACAGTTATTCCCAATCCCGATGTCCTGAATGCCGGACTGCAATTAATATGAGTTTTGCCCAGTTAGTGGCCACAGGATTAGGTCACTGACCGCTGCCTCTGCACTAACACAGCTGGAGGGGCTGGCGCCGAAAGCTACCATTACCTGGTGCTACATCTGTGCTTTGCGAATGCTCCTTCCCCTGCGTGCAATTTGAGAACAGCACCTAGCATAGCAGTGCCCAAAATGTGTGGTATTGTACAGGATCGGTTGCACCCTGTAAGATAAAGCACTGTACCGGACCGGGCCTTTCTGATGCATCCATTGACACAAAGTCACCAGAAACCACTTTACCTGCCCTGGGAGGAACCCTTTGTGTGCCCTCCCAGGGCGGGATTGCGCCCTGCAGCCTGCAAGCTCTGGCCATCCTGATGGCACTGCCCAAGTCATGGCAGCTCAGCTCTCAAGTGTAACAAGCTTGACCCAATCTGGCCATTTGAAAATTATCCATCCGCTCCCGACTTGAGCCTGCCCTGCCTGAATTTTAAGTTCACAAATAAATTGGTAAGAGCGTGTGCCAGTCGTAGAATCATGAGGTTGGAAAAGACCTTCAAGATCACCAAGTCCAACCATCATCTGAGTTCCATCACTAAACCATGTCCCTAAGTACCATATCCACACATCTCTTAAATACCTCCAGGGATGGGAACTCCACCACCTCCTGGGCAATGCTTGACCGCCCTCTCCATGAAGAAATTCTTTCTGATATCCAATCTAAACCTCCTCTGGCACTACTTGAGGCCGTTTCCTCATCCTATCACTTGTCACCTGAGAAAAGAGACCCCCGCCCCTGATGAAGCCCTCCCTAGCTCTGCCATGTTGCACAACCACAGGCCAGTTGGAAATAGTTGCCTTGGAGCAAAAAGGGAAGTGCAGAAGCTCCTTGGCTGGCTCATGCTGCCCATCTTTCCCTTTCCTTCTGCATGGTAGGGACAGGAGGTCTTTGTCCTTGGTCAGTGGTATATTTGATTTCTTGGATCACAGAGGGAGGATGGCTGGGTGCAGCCAAGATGAGCTGCAGAACAACAACATTTCCCTGCAGGCATCACAGCAAACAGCTACTTCTTGCGTAATGTTTTTGGTGTCAGAGCTCCAGGAAATGGCTTTGCTTCTGCCACAGGAGCACGGAGGGGCCGCAGTCAGTGGCTTCGGCCAGCGCTCCAGCTGCTGTAAAAAGCCACAAGCCCGTTTCACCAGCTGAGATACAAATTTCCTCCTGTACCTCTTGTCACAGCTCGGGAACCAACACGAGAGTGAAAACAGCCATCCCTGGGCAGAGGCGTCACGGAGCCAAGTGCCTCTGGCTGCCGTGAGCACAACACAGCAATTTGCCATCTTCCTCCTCTTCTCTTACCTGTAATTATGCCGGCTTTGTTCACTGGTCATCTGCTCTCTTCAGCCCTGTAATCCAGCAGCCGTTCCGGCCCTGCCACCTACAAGCACTTATTTGTTTGCACAGTTGGGAGCACTTTTTTTTCTGCTCTTTTGGAAAGATGTAAACTGCAGGCAATTGAGCTGGTGACTTAACACCGATAATGTGCCTCACTTGGAAAAAAAAATCTATAGTTGCTTTAAGTGTTAAGCATATGGGCATGACAGTAAACGTGCTCTGAAACACTAAAGGACACCAGAGCTGCATGTGGGGAAGGCAGTAAGAGATTCCCCTCCACGTTGCACATTTAGAAATGCCCATCTCTAACATATTTAACAAAATATAAAGTTGTAGCATCCTATATGGTCACTAAATTGTCTTCAGTAAGCGACTGTGTGTATTTGACTTTGGCACCTTCCTAGCAGTGTAAAAAGCGTTTGTAAGGAACCATAAAAAGTCATTACATATGCAGAACAATTGAACCTCCTCAGCATCTGTGGTAGGAAACACATCTGTCTTCTGTCCGCTTCTTCCCTAAATGTCTCCCTGAATCAACTTTTATGGGAGGGCTGTAAATATCCCTTTCTATTTGAATCCAGGAGTTAACAATACCCCCTGTGACCATAAACACAAGATGGTTCATTCAGGAAAGAGGTGCACTCAAGTAAGCAGAGATCTTTGTGACAGTCGCTGCCAGTATGGTCCACATGCACCGCTAATCACATTAGTGTGAGAGCACGGAGGTGGCCAGTAGACAGCAAAATAAAGAGGGAGAGAAAAGCAAGACTAATCTTGTTAAAAGGGAAGCAAAGATAGACGCTGCTCTTACACAGAAGCTTATAACGTCCCTGCTTTCCCAGGGCTGGCATCACCTGGATGCTCCCCGGGACGCGGTGCTGCCGCCGCTGTGGGTGCACACAACCACACATCTCGCTGGTGCTTGCAGAGGGCTGCTTTTCGTACGGCTCTTTGCCATCACTGTTCTCTTGGTTTCTGCACAAGTGACCTCAAATCCTTCCTGAAGGAGGGGTTTGCTTGCCTCCAGATGACCTTAAAAGCAGTGGGAATGTTTTTAAGCCCTTGCACATGATCCTTTCCCAACAGAGGAAGACCCACAATTTTTAACAGATGAAACAAGCACCTGATATAAAACATCCCTGTATGCCATCGTTCCGCCAGAGAGGCAATATTTGATGTTTGAGGGTGCCTGCTCCCTGAATTAAGTCTTTCGCTCTCTGGCTGCACGAGGAGGATGCTCGGATCTCAGACACACATCTGTGGCACTTTTCTTGCTTGGGGAGTCCCACAGCACCCACCAAGCTGGGAGCTGAGGATTAGCCAAGCAGTCGCTTCGTGGCCTCTAGCAATTCCCACAACACGGTGGCAGCACTTTCCATCCCCTAGCCAGGACGCACAACCTCTCCATCCAGCTCCTGCTTCCAGTTCAACTCGGTGAGATGGGATGTTTGGGGAAGAACTATCGTCAACTTCTGGGGGGAACTGCACAGGGCTGTTTTAGTGCCCCCCCCCCAGGGTTTAATGCTGGAAGGGAACACAGTGCCTCGTTATCTGAAAGGAGCCTGAACCCAGCTTTATACCTGCGGTTGTTTGATCAGTATCACCCTACAGCGATGAGGATGGAAAAACAAAGCGCTTGCGTCAGTGGATCAGGTGTCCGCCGCTGCGTGCACTGGGCAATTAATCAACTGGGGCAAGGGAGGGAGGATCCAACGGACAGGAGAAATCCCTGATGGAAAATGTCCCTTGGGGTTGCATTAGGTAGCGGGGTCCAGAGGGAGAAAGCGGAGATGATTTCATTCTGCATCGGTGGTTGGAAAGGCCTGGATGGACCCAGCGTCTCCAGGCTGCTGAGAGCTGCCCATGGGTGGTGCTCCAGGAGCTGCTGAAGTGCGGGAAATGCAGCAAAAGGGATGGAGGCAAGGGGGCTGCAGACGCTGGGGAGAGGGGCAAAGGGAAGAAACACCTTGTTTTTTCTCTCATGGATGTGTATCTGGCCCTCAGATACAATTCGCTCATCCCTTCAGCTAAGCCAACAAATTGATCTTTCTCTCGGGCTCTGACCCTTCCATGCCTTCTCTGTTTGCAGAGTTATCTGCAGCATTCCTGCCTTCTCACTGCTGCACGGGGACAGCAAACAGTTCAGATAAAATTGATCCGGCGGATACAAGGCAAGACGTAATGAAGGAACCTGGGGCACAAGGCCATTCGCAGCCTCTCTGCCCTCACGTAAGCTGGCTGAGGGTGGTTCAGCATTAACTGGCTCATGAGGCAGGCTTTCCTAATGGGCAACGCTGAATGGCTCTGAGCAACACTCACAAAATGCAAACTGGGATGTTATTATGGTCATCATCATCATTGCTTTTATGTGATGAATTGGTCAAACCCTAATCCCACCTCTCTTCACAAGCGTTCGTACACAGGTAGGTTTTGAAGGCCAGAGAAGTCATGGAGACCACCCTGTCTGACCTGTGTGGTAGTTTCATCTTCACGCCCATGGTTTTGTACAAGTGGACAAGAGTCTGAAAGAGGACAAAGAATCTTCTCAATGTTTGTCAAGACCTTTATCAAGGGTGCCACCAGGTTTGCAAGGGCTACTCAGAACAAATGCCCTCTTTCTGGGGGACATGGTGTATCCTCTCAATTTTTAACCACAGATAAGGTCAAGCACACAATGGTTGTATTGACGCAACTACTTGTAGGCCCAGTCCCTGTTCCTGGTCCCCAGGTCCTGCAGACCATACTCAGAGGACTACAGATCCCATTCCCAAGGTGTGTGAAAGCATAACTCAGAGGGGGCAGTGGGGAGCTTGGGAGGGCGAAGAACCCCCAGTGCACCCATGGATCATAGGCAATGTCCTCAATTTCCTTGCAAACAGCTGAACCTGCCAAAACAGGATAACCCTACAAACTGGCAAACACAAAATACAAAAAAAAGGCCCCAAACCTCATGTTTTGGCCATTCTAGGTGATGGTAGCTTCAAGCATCATTAAGTGAGATCTCCATTTCCAGCAGCTGTGGACAACTATTTGCTCTCAGGCTCTGGATCAGCAAAGCCACTTGAGCAGCGTGTGGCTGCTGGGGTGGTGAAGCTGCTGACTGGGACGAGGTCAGCTGGAGCAGCTCGAGGGCTCTTTGCTTGCTGGTTGTCCTGTGCAAGCTCATCCAGCTGACTTTCCCTTCTGGAAGGAATAAAATGCATCTAAAGAAGTTGGTTGTGTAGGAGTCTTTACTTCATACTAGTTCTCAGTGATTTATGTATGTCTTTTTTATGTACTATGACTGTGTTTTCTATAGCAGCCTGCATGAGAGGAAATCTGTTTTCTAAGGTGTTGCTCTGGGTGAGAAAGTCTGCTAATGGCAGAAAGTCTGATAGTGAGCGGCGGTTGTGACTTCTGCCAGGGGAAGGCCAGAGCAGTTTACAAAGGGGCTTGGCGAGTCTAAGTGGACTTTGTGCACCCCACAGCAACCTCCAGCTAAGGAGCATCTTTGGAGCCCTGCTACTGAACGTATGGAGCACCATTACTGGCGTGAGGGGGAGAGGTAAGGGCAATGTTTCTGGCTGATGTGGGGACTGATCCAGATCGGTTTGAATGGAGATATAAGTGATTGGGTATCATTTAACCAACATACCAAACCAAAGTGCACTTTATCACATCAGCTCAAAAGCTTTGTGTTCACTAATGTGATGCCCCTGAGCATGCAGTTAGAGGATTTTGATTCTCCACAACCTCTCAGGCTGCATGTCAAATGCAGCCTGAAACAAGCTGCCACGCCTGGCCAGAGGAGCCAATGCTCGTGCAGTTATGAGGACACGGAAGAGTCAAGCAATTCTGAAATGCAGTTCTTTTGACTGATTAAAAAGAAGAAGAAGAAGAAGAAGAAGAAGAAGAAGAAGAAGAAGAAGAAGAAGAAGAAGAAGAAGAAGAAGAAGAAGAAGAAGAAGAAGAAGAAGAAGAAGAAGAAGAAGAAGGAGAAGAAGAAGAAGAAGAAGAAGAAGAAGGAGGAGGAGGACGAGGAGGACGAGAAAATAAAGAAAAGCAATGACCTACCCAGGCACTGGGATGCCAGGGAGAATGAAACCTGTGTTGGCGTTCTTTGTGCCTGGAACTTTCTGTAGCCAGAAATTTACACTTTTCTTCCCATTTCATGCTTTTCTAGAGTTTCTGAAATTTCTCTTTGCTTCTTTGGTGGTTTTGGTTGTATCTGTACACACACCTCCAACAAAATAAAAATTTCTTCTTTGTATTTGCAATCAGAGCTTGTAAAAATCCTTTGCTTGAACAGCTTGGTTCCTGAGCAAATTCTCAATATATATGCGTGTTTTCAAAGGTGGCTCCTGTTGTTTCACATGTTTTACTTTTGGAAAGCAGTTTGATGGCATCTACCATGTGTTGTGAGAAGTCAGTGGCCACGTTGGCCAGCTTCAACAAGTCTCCATTTTATCCTGCCTTGCTAGACAGATTGGCATACTCCAAGTGTCCCTCAATATCCTCCAAGTGTCCCATTCCAGTCTGAAGCACTGCTGCTGGACCCTTGACTTGAATGGCTCTGCAAGGTTTGGAGCTAATGCGAAAACCAATTGGAAAGAGCTGAGTGCTTCTTTGAGACAACTGTATGCACCCCTGTGCTGCCAGAACCTGTTCTAGGCTCAGGACGTGTCTGAGCAGTGTGCTCCATGGCTGGGAAGAGTGGTGGCATTTGTCTACAATGTGCTGGAGTAGATGGGAGTTTTCCTGGATGCTGCTCAGGTCTCCAGAAGTCTGATGTTGCAGACATTTGCTGAATTTCCTGCTAAATTGTTTTAGTTACTGTACTGAAGGAAAACAGCCTTATGTTTAGTGTCCTTATGGACTAGACAGCTCAGAGCCAGGGCAGTTTGGATGGGGCAAAGTGGCTCTGGTGGGCAGAAGAGATGCTTGCTGCACCCCAGCACAGATAAGAGCTTGATGCTGCAGAAAAGGTCTTTTGCTGTCAAGCCCATCAGTGCAATTGCCTTGCAATATAAAGATTTCATCCTGTATTGCTGCAACCAGGGAAACTCTCTGGAACCAAGTCTCAGGGCTGCAGGATGGGGTCCGGGTTCCTGCAGCACTCAAGACTCTGCTTGCAGGCAGGAGGGATGGCACAAATCACAAATCTGCTTGCTCTGTTCTGTTCAATGGCGCGCACAAAGGACCACAGCTCACGTAACTTACTGCTGCAGTTTTTCGGATGCAGTGTGCCTGCATTACTCTGTGGGTTTGATCCACCCCCTGCATTACCCCACAGTAATGCTGGTGTTACCCAGCAAGAGCAATGCCACAGTCAAGTGGAGCAGTGAATCAGGCAGGCTGTGCTGATCTCCTTCCTTGCATGATACATGGTGGTCTGCTTTTGGAGTTGCTACCAAAATACATTTGAGAAAAAGAAAGAGGAAGGATCGATGCATTTCAAGAAAGTGTTCCACACTGAATCATATGACATTTCCCAAATTGTCCATGGCACATTAGCTGGTGAGTGATTTAGACTGTGATCTTCCTGAAGTCTTCCAAAACAATAATCAAAATTTGAAGTTTAATTCACTACATTTAGTTTATTGCTCTTTTTGAGCCTATGATTACCGATACTTATTAGTTGTCTGAAAGCAAATTACTTGCATGAAAGACATATTACCTTTCAGACCCTAATGTGCCTTGGGCAAGTGACTTGCATTTTTTATGATCCTGCTGATGGATCACACATCTGACACAGAAAATGGGACAAAGCCATTGCATTTCACCACGGGTCCAGCTCCTGGGGCTGCCAAGTGCCCTCACTCCCCACAGATGCTCTTTGCTGCTGTGTGAAAGATGCTCTGACCGTTTCAGGAGGTCCCACTTCTGCAGTATCTAGAAGGAAGAGCCTAATTTCAAACAAGTGGAAATCTACGGGCTGGCATGTACTTGGCTAGCTAGTAAAGATTTGAAAACCCAAGCACATCACTTCCAGGGTTCAAGTAATGGTGAGAAAAGCTAGAATAAGGATAATAGACATGGAAAGAGATACTTGAAGTGTTTTAAATTACAAGCAAAGGCATGATGAGGAAAAAAGGAGACTTTATATCTTTCCAGTTAAGGGGGACTCAGTGATGGGTGTGTGAGAAAGGTGAGAAAATGAGACTTGAAAAGACCACAGCAGCCTCTCCAGAAGACAGCATAGAGCATCCTGTTCGTGCTTTGGTGCAGACTTCAACCACCACCTGCCATGTGTGAAACCTCCTTTCCCTACCTCACGAGGTCGGTTTTACACACTTTTACATAGTTTTACACACATGCCAAAGGTCAGGACTAAAGGTGAGTTCCCAGCACACTGATCTGTTCTGGAAGGAAACCCGGGCACACAAGCTGCGAGGAGAGCCACACTGTACCTCGGTGGCTGCAGTACGCGGGGACTGACCCTGCACAGCACAAACGCTGCTAAATGCCTAGATCACAATCTCTCACAGTCTGAGATGTAATTTTAAATTGCACGGGAAGGCGCTGGGTTTGATTCCCGGGTGCCTGATGGGTCTCCATGGAGGGAAATCAATGCCATTAATAGCGGAGCACCGCTCTGTTTTCTCACTGCCTCTCAGTTCCGATCAATCACAGCAGGCTGCCGCCATCCCATCCGCCGTCCAGATGGCAACATTCAGTGCCTACATTTTATAAGCTCTTGTATATAAGAGAAAAGCAGGCTCTTTCCAGCTGTAAACAGCATATCTGCTTGGTAGGAACCACACACCAACCTTGTGCTCCTGCACTGGGAGTGCATGGGGTTGGAGCAGGTACTCAGAGCTGTTTCACTGCACAGAGATTTGATGTGGTTTGGTCTCTCATCCCCAAACAGATGGACCATGGTCACTGGTTCGTAGTATGCACCCCCTCTGCAGGGCAGCGGGAGGTGGGGGAAAGGCACCTCTCTAGCAGAAAGCCCAAGGAAGGACAAACACCTATCTCCTAGAAAAGAACCAGTTAATTCCCTCTCCTATGATGCATCTTCCTAGACTATCTTCAGAGCATCACCCAAGCACTGCTTTATTTCTTCTGTTACATGGGAAAATGTGTAGCTAAATACTAATAGATGCAGTCATGTGTTTAGAAGGGTGTTTATGCCTCTTCTTGCGTTGAGATTGGTGTTTTTCTCTTTAAAGCAGCAGATCTGAGAATGATGCAACTTGCTGTGTGGGTATGTCAGGTTTGGAAGGAGGAGGGTATTAAAAGTTTTATGGTTTTTAACCTTAGTTAAGAGTCCAAAAGATTCAAAACCCTTAGTTGGTACCAAAACCTTCCTTTTTGTACACTGCATAAGATTTTAGGTGAGGCTGACTATGCAAGCTTGAAAACTCAACCAGAAACATTGGGATTGGGCAGACTGAGCTATAGCAACTACTATTCTTCACCTACTGAAAGCCTGGGAAAGCTTTTCCCCCCTTTTAGAAAGTTATATAATCCAAATACAACCACACTGACTCACTGTTACAGATTAACAGATTTTAACTGCTGTCTTTGTGATGTTTCTGAAACTTCCTTTGATAGCCATTGTCTTTGAATAACATTACTCGTACAAATCAAGGAAAACAGTAAAACATAGCAACATTTCTGATACTTTCTGTTTTTACCTAATGTGATGGAAATTAGCTGGCATATCAGTAGTCATCAAAGGGCTTTACAGGCCTTAAATTATTCTGTGTAAACATTCATAATCCGTAACCATCAAACTTCCCTTTATTATAAAAGAGGAAATCTTTTAAAAATCAATGTAAAAGAGTCCTTTCCTTTCTATTATAGAGATAGGTCCTATTATTTTTAAATTGAAAGCTTGTGGTATACATTTTATGCTTTTTGCAGTTGTGCTGTAAGTTAACACCAATGTACAGTTTCCATATATTCTTTTGGATGCTGTCTGCATCCTTGTGGACAACTAGCTTAAAACTTCAACAGTTGCTGTTGTGAAAGGTTTCTTGCATGAAGACATCAGCTTCCATTGCTTTAATGCTTGTGGTTATTAATACAAAATTTTCGTCAATGATATTTATGTGTCATTTTGCCAGGTGCTGTTCGGACACATATTAAGAGACATGCCCTGCCCGTGTGCATTAGATAACCAAGATTACTCAGTAAATATAACTCTCCTAAAGACTATGCAAACAGTTCATGTTCCACGTTGCACTTTCCCAGTTCTTCATTCCCCTTTTCTGGATTCATTGGTTCATTTTAAAGCCTTTTTATGCTACTGTGACTGTTGCCACGTTCCCCACCTTTCTTCACTATTGACTATCATGTTAAACTGAATTGTTGCATCCGAAGCAAATCCCAGCCTGATAAGAAGCGATAACATGGCAAGCAGGTTTTGTGCCTCTTTCATAGGTTGCTTGATTCAGCTGATACAACCTTAAATTATGATTGGCTCAGTTTCCCTCAGTTGGTCATTTGGTTATAATATCTCTGTGATGCTCTGACAACTTAACAGACCTGAAGAGTGAGAAGACAGTAGTAAAGATATACAACACCAAACTCAAGCTTCCTTGAAAAGGCACCAAAGTATCTTGAAAACAACACTACACCTAGTGGAATGTTTTATCTATTGTACAGAAACATTTTCATTGGAAATGCACAAAGTCAGAGCTTTCCAGCTGAGATAACCTCTTTCAGCAGATCAAGAAATGCCACATGACCTTTATGCAATCTCACCATGCTGCTTCTAAAACAATCCCTGTTGACAGAGTTAGGTACGTGAACCAGAATAAGACCTTGCTAACATGCTCCAGCCCCGAGGGGGTCCCAGGTAGGTTTGAGCTACAAGCTGCAAGCCTCTACAGGCAATCAACCTGTGCTGAGAGCTGGCTGGATCACCTACAGATGCCAGCTTTGATGGCAGACACTTGTCTAAAGGGAAACGTATTGAAATTACTCTGCTTTCATCAGACAGCAAAAATTAACCCACTCTACTGACCCAAGATGCTCTAAACGCTTAGTGTCCAGTAAGAAATTACTCTGGATTCCAGCTCCTGCTCCATTCAGCCTACCTAGCTCAGCCACTCCATTTAATAGGAGGTAAAAACACCATGGTTTCTTCCTGGCACTGGATGATCAGTGCAGAAGAAAGCCTTTATCATTCTGCCATCAACAATCATTTGTACTCTTGGGCTCAGCCCGACTCCTAGCATAGCTCCACAAACCACAGCCCTCACCTGAGGGCAGCCTGCATCCAGGGCTGTATTAAGGGCCCATCCTCATCTCTCAATGGATCATGGTCAGACGAAGCCTCCAAGATAACCTTGGCTGGTTCAAAACTGTCCAGATTAATACTCTTGGACCTGGAAACGACTGTGGAGTTAGCAGAGGGCATGAATTGCTGCTCTAATAGCTTTGCACATGACTGCTATCAAGAAGATGGGGATGTGTCCCCTCCCAAGATAGGCCAGAGACAACAGCTCAGGCCACTGGAGTTGAAGTCAAGGACCATTACTGCGCTGCTTTTTTGTGTGTGGTGGATGTATAACATTCTTTACTCATGCAATGTCTGCTTAAATGACTTCAGATAGTATCTAGCCAACTCATGGGGTGGGGTTGCTGCAGGCACTTTCCTGGAAGAGAACCATGTCTTGCCTTCATGCCCTCTGAAGTTTAAAAGCACCTAAGACCAACCCTCTCTAGCTAAAGGGCAGTGGAGATCTCCTGTGACAGGAAGCTCAGAGCAAGGAAAATGACATGTTATGAGAAGAGATTCTGGGCACTGACTATGGGATGACTGATCTCCCACATCTCCCTGAAAGCTGGACCTGCCCTTGGTTATCTTCCCCAAGCACTCCTCTGCCAGGGGGATCCGCTTGTGCTCTCTGAGGAATCTGGGGCCAGCTGAGTTAGTTGCAACAGGCATGAAACAGCTTTATCATGGCACTGTAATAACCTGCATTCTTATTTTAGGCAACAACTTGACTTTGATGAAGACTCCAACTTCTTTTAAACATTTCAAAAAAACATTGTGGGCTGACCTGAACACCTGCCAGCTCTGGTTTGGGTCAGGAGAGTGCAGTTGTGTACGTTTGTAGGTGTAGTGGTAAATGTGGACCTCCTCAGGATCAGGAAGATTAGAGCCAGATCCCCTGCTCTGGCCAGCTGGGGTAGGCTGACCGAAGTCAGCGGCTTCACTTGATCTCGGTCCATGAGGAAGGTAGCACTCCTCAGGACTGTCGCACCAGGGTCCTTCATGCACAGAGTGTTCTAATGGGGACATCAGTTAAACCATGCCAAATCTCCATATTGCGCTGCTCAGGCCATCTGTTCCTGAACGTACATCTCAGACACCTGGGTCCCTCAGTCCCCGTGAAAAAGGACTGTGTAAATCACGTGTCAGTCAGCATCTAACCTCTTCTATCAGCCGGTTCCATTCACATAGCTCAGCCACCAGATACAACGGTCTGTAAGGAATGACAGCCTTCAGTCACTGGCTCTACTCCAGATTCTCTCTGACACCTTGGGCAGGTCCTTTATGGCTGCATTTATAACTTGTTCTCGTGTGTGGATGCACGAGAGTGGTGGGTGAGCCAGAGAAACTACTCTGCAGAGCGTTAAGGCTCCCCACAATGAGTGTAGGGAGAAAGAGGTAATGCTATCTTTAGTAAGCCATCTGAAGAATCTAATCTAATTAGACTCTAGATAGATTAGATGCATCTCATTTAGGCATCTTCACTAAGAAATCTGAAGAAGCCTTAACTTCTTCCCATGGGTGGTGATTAATGCTCTGATTAACCCCTCTCAGACCACCATTCATGCTGGATGCGGTTTCTCCTGGACACCTGCCTGCAAAGCGGACATCACTACTCTGATGTTTTTCACAGATCATGATTCCACTTGGCACGCAGCAAATGCCATCATCCGTGTGGGGAGCTATGGTGGAGATGTTTTCTGTCGCGTACCGACCTGGGAGCTGCTGACCTTTGTGTTTATGCTGGTGGGGATAGGTAGCAGGCGTCAGCATGGTGTGATCGAAGAGCTTTCACCCAAGGCAGAATTAATAATATCTGTGGCTTTCTTTCACACTTCTGTAAGGCTCGTGATTGAGTCTTGATTGATGGCCATGATTGATGGCATGAGCAAATCCTTGTTGGCGCCGTCTCGAAGGCAGGTGCCTATAAATGAAACAAAAAGACAAGGAGGAAGGTGTCTTGCAGGGCTCACAACTCCCCTATCAGTGCTGGAAAGCTGACGTGAGTGGCTTGTTTAGGGGGGTATATTTGCTGACAAAAGTCTGTGCAAACAAAGACCTTGCGAGAACGTACAGGGAACAGCTGCTCTGTATCTGGGAAAGGTAAATGCAGTTTGCAGAACAAACTCGCTCTAATTCAGGCAAATACTGTTACAAGCACTGTAGCTGAAAAGAAAACATGTTTACTGGGATGTTAACACGGCTCGTATCAAGTGCAAGGAAATAGGGAAAATGCCTGTGTCTGTAAGACTGCTGCCTGAAGCAAATAATTCCTGCCAAGAATACCCTTTTGCATGAAGCATCTTGCCTTGACTGAAGAGCCTTGGTACCTGGGATAGATAGGTGCTCAGCACTTACCAGAATCTGGCCTCCACAGACCCAGTCCAAGCACCAGCTCACTGCTTGTATTTGCAAAAAGCACTTTTTCCTTCGGCTGCTCGTTTTGAGTTGCTCCAAGGGCTGTGCTGTGGAGGTGTGGGGTGCCATGCACCTCCTGGAAATCAGCACCTGCGAGGCATCCCCAGACTGAGCATCCTGAGTCACTTCCCAGTCAGAATTTGATCACGCATTTCTCTTTTCCCATCTCAAAGACCACTGCCGCCACCCCCAGCACCCCAAGGGGACAAGCTGGAGGTGCCTTCAGAAGAGCAGACGGAGCTGCAAAATTTGGGGAGCGAGCCCCACCTCCTGGAAGCAGCCTCATGCCATGCTCATCAGATGCACGTCTTACCTGCTGCTCATGGCTATGCCAGCTGGCCTAATAAAGGGCTTTAACTCAACGCTGATGATGCTGAGGTCCCCAAGGTGGGTGTTTCCTGTAACGTCCCCATGGGTGCACAGTATGGCCGGCTTGCTCCACAGCATGGGGGGTGCCCAGGTCTTCCTCTCCCATAGCTTAATGTCATCAGTGCCACACATGAGTGTTCACAACTTGTGTTACTATTGAAAGAAAAAGGTCTTATTCATTAG
Organism: Anseranas semipalmata; assembly: GCA_013399115.1. Lineage (NCBI taxonomy): Eukaryota > Metazoa > Chordata > Aves > Anseriformes > Anseranatidae > Anseranas > Anseranas semipalmata. The sequence continues at coordinate 89,185 of VXAA01004979.1, read as the reverse complement.
AGCACATGTATCCAGCTCATGTGCATCTGCAGACCCAGAGAAGGCCTCTTCTGCCCACAGCACCACACAGAGGTAGCCCAGGACAGGGTGGTCACCTGCAGTCCCTGTGCTGGCCAGGAGACACTTGCCACAGCTGTGCAGCAGAGGCTGACACACTCTTTTGGATTTTCTAGACCTGTCACCACTCTGGGACACGGCTATCGAGCAGGTTTCTAATTTACAGACAGACAGCTGGTTGAAGGCCGGGCCACACATATCTCATTTAAGGAAAGAGCAACGAAATGGCCACTTACGTGATTAAACTGGGCAGCAACAGGAAGGCATCAGCCAGGGCAGAGCTGAGCTGTGCAGAGCGAGGGATTTCCCTGGGGCTGGCTCAGCTGCCGCAGGAACGCGGGCTGCTGGGAGCTGGTCAGGAAACAAGAGGGATACGGCCCAGGAGAGGCTGCAGTCAGCATCCCAGGTACTTGCTGGAAGCACAGATGGGAGGGCCTGTGTATTTGGGGAATGAAGTCTAGGTCTGCCATATGGGGCAGAAAAAAACAGTCTTTCATTTTTTTTTCTAAACTCTGTTATTCTTTCTGAGAAAAAAAATATTTTCAGTAACCAGTTGTATCTGACATGCAACTGTATTAGTGGCTGCTACCTGGGAGGGGGGTTAGCTAGAGTCAGCATGGTAAGAAATTTTCTTTTTATTTGGTTGACGGGACAAAAAGAAAAGCTAGAAACATCAGTGATGCTCATTGGTGCATTTGCTATCACATCTCTTTTTGCTTTACGCAGCAGAATTCACCTCCAGCGCAGGCGTTGGAGAGATGCAGGAGGTGCTCGGCTAGTGCAGCCGTCCTCTGCCACACCACAGCAGCGGAAAACTTGGCCGAGCCCAAATTTCCTTGTGACAAGCAGAGCAGGGCACAGGAGTGGCTATTTCGAAACCTCCTGCAGTAAAGCTGAGGGGCTGGGCAGCGTGTTTCTGTTTGGAATTCAGTGTAGATGCTCAGGGACTGGGTTTGGGGAGCATTTTGGTGTTTTATGGAAAGACTGAGCAACCACTCTAGCCACATTAGCCAGTTCAGCACTGATTAATAATTAAGCTGGGTAGCACTGAGTGGCCGGGCCAGCAGAACCCTCGTGTTCGTGTCCGAGGCCCGTGCCCACGGTGCGTGGGTGACATCTACCGACCGCCGTCCCCGTGCGGTGTCCGTGCTCTTCCTCCCAAAGCGAAAACAGCGCGAAAAGTGCCATTTTCAAGGCTTTTCGTGGACTACATCACCCTCCACCGACGGCTTTACAGCACAGCGCTCGTTTCTCCTGCTCAGCCTTTCAGCAGGCACCTTCGACTTCATCGCACGCTCTCGTGGCTGTAAATGACGCCGTGCCCATAAAACGATACCTGAGCTTGCGTGCTGTCGTAACTGCTTGTTTGCCTGTCCCAAGGTGAAAGCCGATAAATTTTTTTATAGCTGTATAAAGACCGCGTGTGCCATATCAGGAGCACTCTCCTGTTTTTTGTTTGTTTGTTTGTTTTTTTGACAAAAGGCCAAGAACTGGTTTTCAAGTGGAGCGGTGCAAAACTGCAGGAAGTCTTTGAAGGGAGATTTATTCCTCTGTAATTACTAGATCTTGGATCTGTTTCTTTAAGTGAAAATTCACAACCAGCCCAGAGCAACTGAACATGTTTTCTTCACAGAAAATCGCTGCCATTGGTCCTAGGATTTCTTTAAAAATGAGAAAATAATGGTCATCTCTCTCAAGTTTTTTACCTTTTGAAGGGTGGAGATTGATATTAACAAAAAAATAAATGCTTAACTTCCTCCAAAAAACAGTATAATAATTAATCTAAGAAATAATAAGCAAAAAGGAAATACCTGGGTCCTTTCCAAAAGCAAGTAGTTCCAGGCTGGTGGCTTCTGGCGTCGTGCAATATCTTAGTCCTGTAGTTAAGCTTCAGGTAATGGATCCATCCTCAGCAAATTGCCCTGGCTGGATACAGCTTGCTGAGGGCACGGAGGTAGGCATAGAGCTGCCAGAAGTCTGCAGCTGGAGCGGTGCTGCTGCCCAGCTTAGCTCTTGCAGGAGACTCTGAAGCCTGCTTTGCTTGATTACAAGTTCTTGACCCATGCAGCTGCAAACAAACAAAAGTAAATACAGTACTTAAAGGCTCATAGTCAAAGGTGAAGAGAAAGCAAACAACACTCATTCTTTAAAACGTTGTGATTTTTAAGCCTTTTATTATTTTGGCACCTGGCATAGAATTTGTGAGTGTTTAGGCAAGGTGAGGCTGCTGTAGAGCCTGTACGAGCAGTGCTTTGGCATTCGCACAGAATAACACCACTCACAGACACTGCAATATTTGCAATGCCATAAACGTTGATCCAGCTTGTCCTCTCTTCCTGTGTTATCTCTCCTCAGATATAGTCAGTTCCCAAAGCACACGACTGGGGCAGGAGGAGTCCTACTGGGATACCAGCAAGATTAATGTGCCCATCTGTGGTGTGGGCTAAAAAAATGAGCTGTTGATGGGAGAGCCGGTTCAGGCTGGGCAAAGGCAGCTTCAAAATCAGCCCTAAACATGGATGTAGATGGACTCTGCGATGCTATGTCTTTTTCAGTGTTGGCCATTCCCTAAAGATGAACGCTTATCAATTTCTCTAAACTTCTTATTCTCTCTTCCCAAGGGTGTGACTTCCCATTCAAACCAGTTAAGCACCATCTCACTGCTTCTGTTCCCATCTCCAAGGCCACCAGTTCTTCCCTTACAATGACCCCCCTCCGTGTGCTGACCGAGCATCTGCAGGTACCACCCCAAGGAGGTGGGACCTGTTATCTGCCTCTGACACCAAAGAAATTCTGTCTAAAACCAGTCCTTGAGGAATAGTGCAAGTTATCCGCTGCTGTCCCAAAGCCTCACCTTACATATGCACAATGCTGGATCCCATTTTCAAAAAGTTGCCTGATAGTTTCTCATAGAGCATCCCGTGAGATGCTTTTCAGATGCCCACAGAGATAAAATACTGCTATTCCCCAATAAAAAAAGGTGGCAAGTTAATCTGGCATGACCATGTTTTTCTTGCAGATCCGTGTTCTTTTTTATTTCTGTTTTACATCAATTTCCTTGGCTTTTGTTATTTAGCCCTTCATAATTTCATCTGAGGTTTTGCATGCTAGCAGGTGCAACCTAGTGGGCCCATAGTTTCTCCAGTCTCCTTTACTCCTTCTTAGTACCTTCAACTCAGTCCTCCTTCATTATATCTTCTGCAGATTTATAGGTCTCCATTGCTGCTGCTAAACCCAGTTGATTTGCCTTTATAAGTTCTGTTATATTTTTTTCTAACCTAAATATCTCCAGGTTGCTTCCATCTGATCTCCAGGAAAGCTTCCCTATGCTCCGAAGCAGAGTGTTAGTTCATCTGTTAATCACTACTCCCCCAGAGTTAGCAGTCCGTGCTATAAATTGGAACACCATAAACAAGCACGGTGTATTTTACATGTGATACAGATGAGTAATGTTATGCCTCATCTTGTGAAATATAAAATAATCTCCTTCAGGGGATATAAGAATGGCAATCATGCAGAAAATGATTTTTTGAGACTGTCAACCATTTAGCAGCTTTAATGTCTGATCTCAAATGCTAGACTTGCTGAACTTTAATGCAGATTATTTCATGGTACTCTTTTGGATAAGATCCTATAAGGAAAGCTTTTGCATTTTAAGATCCTGTACTTTTATTTTTATTTTTATTTTTTTACAATAACGTTTAGCTTACACCTCCTTTGGCAAAACTCTCACTTCTCCTCTTAGATGTTCTGCTCACCTATCCCCAGCTGACTTCTTCTAGCCCAGAGACAATTTAATGGTGCTTTATAATTATCACTTTTAAAGACCTTTGGAATTTACAGCTGTATAAATGTCAGTGGTATTCTGTAAAATACCAGTTATGTGAAAACCTTGGAAATCTGCCCAGCCTTGATATTACCAGAAATTTGGATCAAAATGCAGTGTGACTGGTTTGGGTAGGGAAAAGATTAAGGCAAGTTATTTTGATTGATAGTTCCTAATAATCGTGCTCTGAATGAAGGAACATTTTGCTCTGGTTTTGCTTTGTCCAGTCCTTTTAAGCACTTTCCATTCCTGCAGAGCAAGAAACTCGCTGTGCTCTGAGGCGCTGACGGCTCTGCCGAGCGAGGCGGCAACAACATATGGGAATATAGCATTTGCCTTTGGTTCTGACTGCTTTTGAATAACTGGCAGTTCAAATGCCGCAAGATGGAGCCAGCGGTCAGCAGAAACGAGGGCAGGACGGGACAAGGGAGACGGATCTGACTGCAAGATGAGCAGGGTTATTTAAACGCCGTTGGCCTTCTGCGCCTTCTGTGGTCTTCTTCAGGTGCCTGGATGTCTCTGGCTGGCACCCCCAGGCCATCCCTCCCGACCGGACCTCTTTCCTCTGTTTATAGTAAAGGATTTTAATTAGAAAGTCTTCTAACTGCTCTTAAAATATTTTTCATGTTTCTGCACTGTACTTCAGTAACTTATTTTAGGATCCAGATCAGGATGCTGTAGGGCAGTTGGCATTCCCTCAAAAATTTAGTTTTTATAAAAAGACAAACACTTCTGTTGTTTCCTCTAGTTCCTAACAACTGTTTAAGATCAAATGATGTGGAGAATGTAATGATCTGTATGACTTAATCCTTCATGCCTCATTTCTTTGGATTAATGTTTGGCTGGGACTATTTTTGTTACTTTATCATTATAAAATCAAACCAAAATCCAAAGTTCCTTTTAAGAAATCTGTTGTTCCGAGTTCTGCATTTTCATCACAGGCATCTCAAGGGAAAAAGTTGGGACCGTCCTGACAAGGTGGACCACAGTCTTTCTGCTGAGTAGGTAATCGAGCTCACATCCCACTAAGCTGCTGTCCGGATATTTCCCATCTTTGAGACAGGAAAATCAAGTCCTGCTTGAACTTAAATGTTAAAATTCAACTGTACTTTTGGGGGGAAGTTTGGGATGGAGCTGTAGGGCTGCTGTTGCTCTGGGGTGGAAACAGGGCCAGGTCTTTGAGGCAGGAAACACCCCATAACTGATCACTCCATACAAGCTGGGCTCACAGACCGTTCCTCAAGCCTTGCTCATATGGGCTGAAAAAATACAAGCATTGCAGCTGATCGAGGGAAGGGTTAGACCACATCTAAATACTGTGTCCAGTTTGGGGTTCCCCAGCATCAGAAAGACATTGACTGGCTGGGGTGAGCCAGAGGCCACTGAGATGGTTGCAGTTGGAGCACTGCCTTGGGAAGGAGCTGGGCTTGTGGAAACTAAAATACAGCCCGTGACAACATGCAACTAACATGGTCCACCACTGTGCCCCACTAATGAACTCCAGGCTTCGCTGGGACGCTCATATCTGCAGAGAAAATCTCACTCTTTGTGGCAGTATTCCTGGAGGCCAGGAGGCTGAGTGAGCTCTGAAGTGTCTTTCCCTCTCCAGTGATGACTAGATAGCTAAAGATAGGTGATACGAATCCTGTGTGAGTCCCTAAAGGTCATGGAGGAACCTGCACAATGCAGACTGAAAACCTAAGTTTCTTGAGTATGTACCTACAACTTGAACAACTGACTTGTTGTTGGCCAACCAACTTAGTCTTGGTTTTAAGCTTGCCCCGGTGAATGACCAGTTTGCCAGGCCTTTGTCGTTGGTTTCCATTCACGCGGAAGTTAACCTCTATACAAGCTTTCTTCACAGGTTACTCATTCAATGCATGTAACTCCCCGTATGTATACGCCTTCTTCTTTCGAGTGATCCAATCATCATTTCAACAGTAATGTGTACATTGACCCAAAGAAAATAAGTCTGTTAATATCCTCAGTTGTGTCAGATTTTAAAGAAAACAGACTTCGTAGACCAATAGCATCCCGTAGGCTCATGTGTAGCACTGAAAAAGAAATGGGTGTGATCAGCAGTTCCTGCCCTGTGATTTGCATTTGGGTGCCTTGCTGATTGATGCTGTGATGGCGAGGTAGCCACAGAAGCCAATATTTCCTGCACCCTGGGTTCAGCCCCTGTTCCTTGGTCAGGCAGTGTACGTAATCACACTTATTTTCAAAGGTGGAAGCTGAAGAAGCTTGGCAGTGCAGGAAATTAGGCCTCCTGTGCAAGTCTATAAATACAGCTATAGATGCCAAGCTGAAGTAGAGAAGAAAACAAATACAGCTGTCTAACATAGCTGCTGTCTTATAGGCTCCTTACAGACCATAATACGGCTCTTGCTGGCCATGATGGTAACAACTGTAGAAGATAAGCACCCTAGCATCTTCCTGACTATATCTGCAAGCTACAGGAAGGGGCAATAAAGATTTTAAATATTATTTTTGTCTCAAAGACACAAAATATGCAGTGAGACTTTCACTTTCCTCAAAGAAGTCAGTATTCTCGAAAGTTCAAACAGCTAAAAAGCTGTTTGCATGATGTAGTCACCTCAAGAAGATTTCAAAATGTTAATATAAAGAAATGATTTTTTTCTTTTATTCTGCTTAGTTTGCTGTCCCTGCTGTAGCTCTGCACCAATGGGGTATGTCAGAGAAAAGTGACATTTGGGCACAAACATTTAACAGCTCAGTATAAGAGTCTCTACCGCAGGTTATATTTGATAACAGAAGAGGTGCCTGGGAGTCTGTGACCTTTAGTGTAATAAAAGAGTGGGATAACAAGGATCAAAACCTAAATCCTGAGAACACACAGGGAGCATGGCTGGTGCTGCGCCTTGGCGGAGAGGCATCCCTGGAGCTGTCTGTCACAGCTGCAAGTGCCACATTAGCATCTTTTCTGTGCTGTCCCTGCTGAAATGTCACAGCCCGTTTCTTTCAGGCAATGCATCCAGCACCAGCACAATGTGCTTGTGGTACGAGGCTGCACCCGCTCTGAAAGATTTCCCATAAGCTGGCCTAAAGGCAGAAGAAAAATGCAGGTGCTCTCTGCCTCACAGCTCAGTGTAAACACTTGTGTACGTACTTGCCTGTGTCAGTGTTTATCTGAAAACAGGGATTCCCAACATGCTGGCCTCCAGAGAAGATGAGAGAAGACACATGCTCCAGATGCTGGCTGAACACACTGCTCACTGGGATGCAGTGCAAATGCATGACTGTGGTGTAAAAACCCACACAGAACAGAGTAAAACTTTTCTGACTCTTACATTAGCCTCATTTTCTGAAAAAAAAAAAAAAAGGAAAAGGGAAAAAAAGAAAGAAAGGAGAAAAAAGAAAGGAGAAAAAAAGAGAAAAGAAAAAAGAAAAAGGAAAAAAGAAAAGAAGAAAAAAAGAAAAAAGAAAAAAGAAAAAAGAAAAAAGAAAAAGGGAAAGAAAAAAAGAAAAGAAAAAAGAAAAAAGAAAAAATGAAAGAAAAAAGAAAAAAGAAAAAAAGAAAAAAAAGAAAAAGAAAAAGAAAAAAAAGAAAAAGAAAAAGAAAAAGAAAAAGAAAAAGAAAAAGAAAAAGAAAAAGAAAAAGAAAAAGAAAAAGAAAAAGAAAAAGAAAAAGAAAAAGAAAAAGAAAAAAACAAAAGATGCTTTAGAAGCATCCATAAATATCCATAAAGCAGAGGCCACATTATCTCTGTAAACCTTGGTCTACAGTTTTCAATACAGGGCAATAAAACCTCCTGGGAAACAGGAGCTCAGTGTCCTTCAGGGAAAAAAAAAAACCCTCCTTGAGTTATTTCAGAAACCTGAATAGCACTGCATAAATATATTTTCCTCCTCCAAAAGGCAGGTCACAGCAGCCTTAATTATCAGAGGCCAGAATGGAAACAACATAAAAATAAATCCTTCTAAAGTTTGCTCTCATTACCACATTTGGCATATTTGAACACAAACACCATCTGTGTTTATCGTGAAACACAGCGATAACTGCCGTCCGATCTCGCGGAGACACCAGTGTTTATGGAGTGTTACAGTAAGGGGCACATGCAATGCTTCCTCGGAAACTGAGCTCCCCTTAAATCATTTGCTCAGCCACCAGCTGCTTATGTAGATGGGAGGCACTTTTGCCAAGAAAAGCATTGCCATGGAAGAAAAACAAAGCCTCCAACCTTGCTCTCATGGCAGCTTCTTCTAGCAACCCCAAGGAGGCAAATAGCAGGGAAAAGCTGCCGCAATGAATCAAGCTATAGAACAACCTTGGTGCTTTTAAAACCAAAAGGAGGAGAAGGAGGAGTGCCTGCACGGCACTGGGGTAACCCTGCAGCTCCACACCCTCATGGAATGCACGCATGGGCTGGGCTGGGCTCTCCTTGCCATCGCCCATCAGCTTCATCACAAACTTTTTTAGACACCATTATGCAGCTAAACATGGGCATTTGGAGTCCTCCCACTGGGACCAAATTTGTCCGATGGATCTGGATCCAGGGGATGAACCCAAGCACACGTCCTCTGTGAGAGCAAAGCTACCAGAAACACAAAGCCCATAGACAGTGGAGGGCCCACCTTCACTCCAGGCTGCGGCATTGGGACCGCTCTTTGGTTCTCCCTTGATGACATACAAGATTTAGGCAGACTGCTCATATTAACGTCTCAGTGTGTGGTTTGCTTCACCACGCAAAAAAAAAAAAAAAAGCTGTTCGAATAATTTTGTAAAATGTCAAGTATTTTTAGATGACAGAAGTAATTATGTGAAGATATAACAAGCTCTTTGACACTGGAAGATTTAAAAAAAACAACATGTAGACATCCAAAATGTGTTACATCACCTAAACCTGAACAGCCTGGAACAGCATCTGATATCCATTGCCCAAAACCAGTGAAGGTAATGAAGATGGATACCAGTATTATTCAGAGCAGAATTTGGCTCATTATCTCCCTTCTTGCAGAGATGGTATTGCGTGGTCTGATGTGTAACCGAAATACATTGAACCATGCAAGGACATTTCAATTAAAACTAAAACAAAAGCAAAAGCCACAGCATTAATGTTAATTTGTTCAATTCCAGACTGATGAGTTTATGAGAAGCGGAAGTGCAAAAGTTAGCAAAACTACAGACAGCAGTTTCACAGTATAAACTCTCATCAGTAATACGCTCCCAGTGTTTAATTTGAATTTTCCTTTTCTTAATTTCCTCTCATTTACCCTAATTATGTTGCCAGTGTGTTTGCCTAAGCAATTTTTCTCTATCAATGGTGTTTACTCTCCTCAGATATCTACAGACTATTTTCACTTTTGCCCACACACTGTGTTATATCTTCGACAAACCTTATTTGTGATTTTCCCCGACGAGTCAGTCCCTCTGGTTTTCTCCCAGCTTTGTTGCTTTATTCTGGACTCTGTCACCCCACCAAGATGGTGGTGTCAGACCCCAAAGCAGCCGAGCAGAAGCTGTGGAGGCACCAAGGACAACCTGCATGGTAAGCACCCCGGCCCACAGCCAGAGAAGCAATTTTCAACCTGTGCTTAACTTTAAGCACATGAGTAATGCAACTTGCTTCAGTGAGATTACACATGCTCTTAAAATAAAACCTTGCTCAGCTGCAGGGCTGGAGTGGGATCAGAGTGCTCCATCTATTCTGCATCAAGGCCATTAAAAAAGGATTTTTTCACCAGTTTTTCTATGCTATAATGCATGTGCATGAATGAAGTTCCAAGGGTGTTTCCTTGCAGACATTTGTCTGATTTGCTGCCCACTGTCAGTCCCGTGTCTCCAGATGTGCTTATGTGAATTCCCAGAACTGGCTCACGTTCTTCCAAGCCAAGCAACATTTTTGTTATCTTCTATCCAGGTTAAAAAGAGCAATCAGAAAAGTGGGGGGATGAAGATAGCTTTGGCAGTGAGGTTGCTCTGAGAAAACATGACTTACGGTAGGAATGTTGGTGAAGAGCTCCCAGTGGCTAGTAGGAAGCTGGGAAGTGTGGGTCTGGTTTTCTGAGGGGGTTCTACAGTGTCACTGGGTTAGTTTGTGCAAATCCCAAGACTTTTTCCAGTGGCTGGGGAAGCCCTCCTGTCTCTCTCCCATAGAGCTTCCCTGGTGTCTATGAAGACATTAATCCTCTCCTTATGCCACAGAGACATTCACAAGTCTCTTTTTCTCCTATACTTAGCCATTTATTTCTGTGAAGCTTGTAAAAAACAAGCTCTGGAACACATTGGCTCACATCAATCACAGTTCAATAGTGCAGCACTAAAGAGGAATGCCCACACGCATGCCCTCCTGCCTAAGCCATGGTACTGCAGGAGCCTCATTTCCTTAGCAAACTAGGCTAAAAAGAGAAGTGCTTGAGGAAACAAGGAGTTACCCCAAGATAACTGATGAGTTATGAAGAGCTGTACCATGCTAATCACATTCAGGTTCCTTTCAACTAAACAACTCTGACAAAACCAGGGAGATCTGAAGTGCTAAGTGCCCATAAGGACTGATCTGCTCTATTTAGATGTCCAAGTTTGGACGGAAGGAGTGTGATGTTAGTTCTACAGATTTATGGCCTAGGCCATGTTTTGTGATGAAACATGGAACTGCCATCGTGTTCTGGCTGCATATGGCACATGGGCCCCCGAACCAGAGCAGCCATAACTCTAAGCACAGTGGTGAGACCTGCTGGCAGGATGGGTGGGGGAACTAACTGGGAACCTTGAAACACCCATAAACAGCACAAGGTCAGCCTCACCTCCAAGGCAATGGTAGATCTGGTCTCTTCCCTCTGTCAGGCATATTTTATTGTGAATTGAGACCCCATAAGTATCATGGTTTTGGGCATGGGAGGCCAAAGAAGGTTTTTTTCCAGTTGGCCTGATTGCTCCTTTTGCCTCTTCTGTACAGAACAGGTTGTGTCTGGTGGTCTTGAGAGCAGCCAAGTGTGAGGGGAGCACAGAAGAAGGATGGACCTCACAGACTGCAACTTTATGTGTGAACTGAACGTGTCCAGGGCATCTTCTCTAGCCTTTGAGGGCACGTGGCACAGCACAGCTTGCATCTGCTTGGCTAACCTGACTTCACCTACAACTAAGGTATAGATCCTACAGTCCATTGGGTCTATAAATCCATTGGGTCTACTGGGAACAGTCCTTGGTCTATGCTGTCCCTGAACTGTGCCTAGGCATTGCTGCATAAACAGGTAGCTGCCAAGGTCCGAAACCATGCAGGGAGTGTGCTGATAAGCATCTCATCAGGGCAGCTGCAGGCTAGTAGTCAAAGCTCATGTCCTGTCCCTGACTAGTTTACTTGCATAGATGTAGCCTGAGACCAAAAGGATGCCCAGGAGGAGATGGGCTGTGCTGGAAACGGTCTGTGATGGAGGTGAGAGAGTTAGAGCTAAGCTATAGCTGGAGTGACAAGCCAAGCTACCATCCCATACATTTCTTTTGAGCCGCTGAGAGGTGAGCTGCTGACCTTCAAAGAGTGAGCAGGAGGCGTCAGGCTGGGAGGAGCAGGCAGGGTAGAGGAGGGATGACTGTGCACATAAGGGCTGGATGGACCAACCATGCACATGGGGACTGGAAGGACCATTTGTTAAAGAAAAAACATCCTCTGTCTCAGAGCCCAAACTCTCAAATCTCCTCTAAAGCAAGCCACCCCCACAGCACTGTACATATCTTACATATTTTTTTTTCCCTCAAGGAAGTGTTTTGTGATGATTAATGAATTATGAAGGTCAACTTTAGGGTCTTCAGCTTGCACTGGACTCCAAAGAAAACAAAATCCGGAAGAGTTCCAGCTAAAAGTGTCATAGCAAATGCATCCAGTTTACTTTATTTGTGATTATGTTCACAATGGACTTACTAAGTCCATTCTTTAAATAAACAGAACTTGAGACTGTTTGTGAAATGCTGGGATTTTCTGTCTTAAAACATCTGCTGCCTATTTCTTAAAGACCATTTAGATGAAGCTAGAGCACGTCCAGATCTGTATCAATTTCCTGGAAATTGCTTAAACATCCTTCAAAAATGCAGAAATCTGTGCCTTTACCACCTGAGGAAAAACTAAGGCTAAACCAAATGAGACTGGATAGCCTGTAGCTGGGAGAAATTCAATAAATCTACCCTGCACATGAACTGTGTTGGTATGTGTTGGTCTCTTGCTGGCAGGAGAAAGAGAAATTGACAGTAAGTCTACCTAAGTCCAACAAATAATGCTTGATGTTGCATAAAGCAACATAGCTATTTCAGCAGCATGTTTTTGCTAATGACTTGCCCATCGAATAAACAATTGGACTCCATCTTTGTCCACAACTGAAGATGCTCTGGACAGGAATTTACTTGTAATAGTCTGTTCCATTAGGTGGATAATAATTAATATCCTTGGAGAATCTTCTTCTTCATGCCAAATACAAAGAAGCACCAGTAATATTCGCAGTTTAACTTATCCATGAGATGTGCTCCTTGTCAAATATCTCTGTGAAGTTTGACGTCTCACCTCCTCTCTGGCAATAAGAGTCTAACTGCATTCTGACATCCAGTGGTTTCCAATGGACAGCATTAGATTTCTTCCAGTCTGGCTTCTTTGTGGCTTTCATTTTTGTGGCCATCTTCTCCCCTCTTGCAAGTAAGTCAGAGAATAAAGTCAGAGTCAGTCTTAAAGGGTTAGCTGCTGAAGAGTGTTCCTCAGGAGTGCTCCACAACATTTATTGCTGCATTCTTGCTTCCCTGTTTCTCAGCCCATCACAGCCTTAATGTCCCTTTGGACAAACATGTACCCCTCCCCAGTTTGCCTGAGCCACACCTAACTGACTTGAAGGATGCAGCTGGCTTTGTAAGAACCCCCACTAAACCCTTAGTAAGCTGCTGTCATTGTGGGATATATAGACATCCCATCCCATTCATTTATAGTGATTATTGCTTTTCTTTTCCAGGTGGAAACAAAGGTCCACTGGTTCCAAGTACATGCTGGAAACATGACCAGACTTCAAGAGTACCTGCTTTTAGCACCTGTTATAGATACCATGATATAACCCATCACCTGTGTCTCTTCTGCTGATTTTTCGTCTTTCCACTATATGAACAGAGCCCATAAAATGTTGTGAGTGTTGGATTAAAGCTGTCCTAGACTACCATTTCCCTCTCACAGAACTAGCTGACCTCATTGGAGACTAATCTCTTCACAGACCTGGGGAAAAGAGAAGAAACCAGCACCAGAGCTATAACGTCTGGCTTGCAAGAGGCTTGAGAAACACACATGAGGTCTTTGATAAGACCACAAATGGGAAAAACCTTCTCAACCACCCTTTCTGGTCTTAAATGAGAACCATACGATCCCAGCAATGAATAACCACCCAGGTGGCAAGTCTTTAGGATATGTGACTTTAAACAACCCTCAGAGCCCACAGATCTTCTTCATGGCTGCTCACATCTGTGCCCACCACACACAATGTGTTCTGTGCATGATATGTGTGCAAAGGGTAAATTGATAGCCAGGTTGTTTTATATTTAGCTGGGGAAATAACTAAACACTATCACATCCCCTTAAGGATCATCTTAATTATTGCAAATGCACAAATTCAGAGCACCTGGAATCTAAAGTGCCTCTTTGTACTTAGCAGTTTTGTTCTCGATCCCATAGTTTCTTTGGTGTTATTCTGCACTTAACCACTTAATTTAGACACAGCCGACTTCTTCCTTCTCCCTTGCAATGTCAAAAGAAACAGCTGTATGCCAAACTCTCTTATTCCTGCAGATGAATAGGATTTGTCACTTGATCAGCCAGCTAGCCTCATATATAAGATAGTGACATCTGGTTTTACACTGGTGATTGACAGCACATACCTTTCTTCCTAACTAGCATTGTCTTCATAGCCACCAAATCAGCTGTATCTGCCAAATGGTGCACATTGCATGCCCTCACTGCTGCTGAGCTGTGTCAGAGAGTAGGTACCTTGACCTCCAGACATCATGTCAAACACTTCATATCCTGGGAACAGCTGCAATAACTTGCACATGCGTTTTGAAAGAGCATCAGGCTGGATCCTGTGTTCTCTGGATTTGTTATCAATGAAAATTCACTGGTCTTACTGAAGTTCCTTTTCTCTAGTTCTTGTATGGTTGACAGGGAGGCTAAATCTGGGCTACAAAGTGTGACAGCATGCTTGATTGGTCGTATTAAATAAAGAGCAGCATGAAGCTGTGACGGGGAGATTCAGGCTTAATGTTAGGAAAAGGTTCTTCACCGAGAGGGTGGTGGGGCACTGGAACAGGCTCCCCAGGGAAGTGGTCATGGCACCGAGCCTGCTGGCGTTCAAGAAGCATTTGGACAATGCTCTCAGACATAGGCTTTGGTTTTTTGGGTGGTCCTGTGTGGAGCCAGGAGTTGGACTCGAAGATCTTTGTGGGTTCCTTCCAACTGGGGATATTCTACGATTCTATGATGCCTTTGGGCGCTGGTGTATTGTTCTTTCTGCTATTCAGAAAGGTTATTAAATTCTTCTCCAAAACATCTGAGTATTCTTAATTCTAGGAAAAGAAGGGCCTCTGCCTCATGCAGGCACAAATTAGCCATTCCCATTCTCTTCTTTACAGAGTGCATGACAGAAGGAAGGGGAAATCTGGCAGGAGCATTGCCTTCCTTGGCTTGCAGAGAGCAAAAAGTTGGTGTGATCCAGAATATGCCACCTGGAGAAAGCCTTCCTTGTCAGAGCCTCAGAAAGAGAGGCAAGGGTCCTTCCCTGGATTAATCTCATTTTAGCATAAATTAGAGAGGTCCTAAAGAAACCCTTGTATGAACCACAGGCTACCAGGTAAGAGGGGTTGCTGCATCATCCGGGACTCATTGAAAGAGAGAAAACTCCCTTGCCTGAGGGACTTCAGCAGCCTGCCAGCTGTTTTCCTGGCAGCAGCAACTGTCTGTTGATGCGACTTCTGTCTCACCTGCAAAGAGAAAATACTAGCCCTCTGGTGGGCTTTTTTTTGTGTGTGTGTGTGACAGAAGTTGCGGTTAAAGAGCAGAACCAAAGTCAGGAAGCCTGAGTCCTTGCGTGGACCAGCACAGGGTGGGCAATACTGCCCTTTCTGGGTAAGGGTTAGCTCGTGACCTCAATCCCTGGCTGACATCGCCAAATCAGCTCCATGACAAAGTATACATCACTGTGAGGTATAGCTGAAAAAGTGAGAAAGCAGGCTGGTCACAACAGCTGACCTTGCCAAAAAAGACCCTCAACAAAAAATAAATAAATCCTCAAATGAAAAGGAAATATAATGTTTTGCTAACAAAATCAATGCATCTGGATTTATGGGGTAGGAAGCATTTGCTCTGCTCTGATTCAGTTAAATAATGATCTGTACCAGCTGCCGTAAACCGGGTGAGTTCACCTCTTTGATTCAGTTATGCCCACGCAATCTGCAGTCAGCACCCTTCTCCTGCGCAGAGCCATCTTCAGAAAGGTTCCTACTCCTGTGGGGGAGCTCACGCAGGCACTGTCTGCCACCCTGCCTGTCATGCATGGATAAAGCACAAATATCCACAGGCAACTGCCATAGCTTGCAGTGAAGTCTCCCTTAAAAACTTGTATTTGCTCTGATGGTTCCCAAACTCGATCATGGTCTGCACTGCCAGGCTGTGAGAGCGGTTGCTCTATCACCAAAATATCTCTTTTCAAGATTTTCATCCTGCTCTGTTTATTCCAGTCACTTAGCTGATGGATAGCCACTTCTTTCAAGAGTGACATATACTTCCCAGAGGTATCTGTCATCCGTGGAGATGTTCCATCACACGCAGACAACGCTCCTCCTTGCTCCTGGAGAGAGAACCCCTTGAAGGAAAGTCTGTACTAGCAGATATTGCATGCCCTGGATGCAGAGGAGACAGAGCAGCCATAGGCAGAGGTCATTTCAATTTGCTAGGTAGGCTCAACCATCCAAGCAGGACAATGACATTATTGCCGTCAAGACCTGTCTATTTTAGGCCTTTATGTCCAGGTCCCTGTGACATGTACCATGAGTAAATGTTGTACTTCAGGGACATTCCTGCCAAAGTTACTGACATCGAAGTAGTTGGAAGGGTCACTGATGATTTTTATTGTGTTTTCCAGTTAGGAGTTAGGATGTCTTTCATAAACCTTCAAAGAGAAGGAATACGGCAGTAAACAGCTTCAGGTTCTGGACTCCTTTTGTTCTTGATTTTAACAGCTCCTGTCCTAATTATAATCATTTGCCATGTGATTTTAAAGCAATTATAAATTGACTGTAATGCATGCAGATTACTGATCTCTTTGTCATGCACAAAATTCATTCACTCTGCCAGCAATTTCAGACACTGAACTTCAGCTTGTGACTCACAGCTTTGCGTAAATGATTCTACAGTAAAACCTGTGAAATAGTAAAGCTTTGATAAACATTTTTCTTTAACAGATTCTTCAGTATTATTACTCCTTATAAGGACTCTTTGCCAGCAGAAAAGAAAACACTCCCACACAAACATGGGTAATTTAACTGGAAACCTTTTATGAGGTTGGTGATTGTTTTATACCTGAGCAGATATTTATTGCAAATTACACTTAGCTACAGCAAAAAAATCATGTGGGCAGAGATGCTCTAGGGAGCTGAGAGCAAAAGCTTGCCAGGTTCATTGTCCAGGAGTCACTGGGATGCTTCCATAGGTTCTGTGTGTGAATTGATACAGGTCTAGTAGCAGTGGCTGGAGGGTGCAGCTCAGGAGAAGACGCTGTCAAACACAGAACATTCCTTAAAAAATAGAGGCCCCTCCAAAACCACACGCTGTTAATGAACTGAGCCAAATCATCTAAAGCAATTAACAGTTTTACTTTGCAATCAGTAAAGTAGAATTATCTGATAAAATAACTGAAAACTTCATGGAAATCTGGATGTCATTCCCCAGAGTTGGTCAGCTTTACAAGATCATTCAAAACAATTGCAGACAAGACTGCTAGAGTTTCCTGTTAGCCCATTCAATGTATCAGCACTGGTACAATTGCCCACCAATGTCAGGGAAGCACCAGATCCACTATTTACCTAAAAATGTCATTCATCTGGAATTTAAGGACATCCAGGAGCCTGGAAAGCCAGTCTGGAAACTCAGGAGATGACTGCCCAACACAGTGGCCATCCATCCAAATCAAGAGGGCTTATAACTTGGCATAAGGAACGTTACAGCTGGTGGACTACCAGGAGTGGGAACAACCCCAAAACCATCCGCTGCAGTGAAAGTTATGCCATGCACTTCAAGTGGCAGAATTAGACCAGAAAATTCCTTTGGCTTTGTCACTGCCAGCCCAATACTCTTTTCGGCACAGTTGTGGTGACAAATTTACTACAGTTTCATGAAACATCAGGTATAAGTGCTTGCTCATGAGCCGCATTATGACTCTTCTGCAGCAGAAACTGGCTTCTAGCAGGCAACTGTGTGTTAATTAAAAGAATCATTTCTGGGAGGGCAGCTTATGGCTACAAACACTCTCAGTGATCCCTGTGAACAAACCAGGATGTGAGCAGAAAAGCAGCTTTACCAAGATGAGCCCCATTGACCAGAGAGCCTAATACCTAATACCCAGCTCTAAAACAACTGTGCTTCTGTGCATTCTGTCCTTCTGAAACCTGGACTGTTTTGTTTGTTTGTTTGTTTTTTGTTTTGTCTTTATTAATATCAGCCTCAGCATCTGAGGCTTAATTCACATCAAAACAAAGTCCTGCTGGCTCCAGAGAGGGCCGAGCCAGATCCACACTTGATGGGAATTCTTTATTTTGTAGAGAGTAAGTGTGCAGTTGCCTCCCAAACTCTAGAGTTGTTAGCAAACAATAAATTAGTTCTATTTTAGCTCCTCATAATAAATATTTCACTGCAGTGCAATAAGGGAGAGGAAACACAAGAGTCACTTGGAAAGGAACAACAGCACTGCAGAGTGAATGAAGCCTTCATTGCACAGTGGTCCAACAAAAACAGGACTCCATGGCTGTTGTAGAGGAGCAGCAGCTCGGTAGCGTGCAGCCCTTCACTTGTATCTTCAGGCAATTACATAGGCTAAGATGTCACAGGATCCAACATGATTAGTGAAGGGGACCATTATGGAAACAAAGTGTAGGATGACTCTTTGTTTTATAGATTTTGACCAAGTAGGACAGAAGATCCTGGCCTCTTCTTCTGCCAGAGGGCAGCCAGAGCAAAGGCTCAGTGGGAGACATGGCCAAGGGCCTGAGCTTAAAGACTGCCCTTGAGCAAAGGTGAGGAGGCCCCAGGGTTGCTTCTCACAGCTCTTTGCCCAGACAGCTCCTCTCGCAGCAGGTTGCATTGAGGTTGTACAGCTGCACTTGCCCCAGCTCACCCTGAGCACAGGCAGACGTGGGGCAGGAGGACGTGGCATCTGGGGCCCTGACGCTCACCCCACTACATCCCTAGAGCAAAGCAGAAACTGTTCTATAGCAAAGGTGCTTCACAGGAGCTCCTGCTTTGATAACTGAGAGAGGGTGTCCAGGAAAGAGAGGGTGCAAGTGTGTGGTGCAGGTGTATTACAGGGAGATTCCTGTGGGTGCATGAGATACTGCCGTGGGCATCAATTACTGATTTTATTGAGTCAAATGGAATTTGGTGGGACTTTGTCACAAGACAGAAAGTCCTGGAGACTGGATCCAGGCATTACTGTGGTCATACTGTGCATTTGTTGGTATCCCTTTCAAACTCAAAGGCAACTGTGACCAACGTGTGCATGACTTAAGTTATCCTAGCCCTTCCCATCTTCTGTCCTGTTTCTGACAGCTCTAGCTCACAGCTTTTCTGCCGCTCCGTTCTAAAGATTTGCTAGGCAGGACAGAAATCAACCCAGGAAACAGAGCAGTTCAGGCAATTAATACATCAAGCAGATTATCCATTCATCCATCCATCCATCCATCCAGCCAGCCAGCCAGCCAGCCAGCCAGCCAGCCAGCCAGCCAGCCCTTGTCAGGTATAGCCTACAGAGTGGGGCATGGTTGAATAGGGTCAGTCAGGAGAAGGGACATGCAGTCATCTGGGACTTTCCTTGTCTTCTGATATCCACGCATTTCCTTTGCATGCCAGACAGAAGTCAAATGCCAGTGGTACTTACACTCAGGTATGAGTGACTCTCAGGAGGCTGCACTTCACACAGCCTGTCCATGTCCATGACCCTACACAACGGACCTGCAGTAAGAACTTGCTGCCCTTGTAAAAGAAGTGGGTGTCCTTGTTGGTCAAGGCCCACAGGTGGTCTGCACAGGACAGTCCTAAAAATGAGATTAAATATGAAAAATACAAAAACAAGTGGACTAAAAGTGTAAGAACCATCAGTCTTAAAGGACGCACCTACACTACCGAGTAAAAGAGACAGGGAGTGAACTTCAGCATTGGATCCCCTGCATGGTTGTCCACATGTGAGCTCACTCCCCAGCTCCAATTTGGATCGTCTCAACAAGTGCTTTTCAAAAGAAGTCTCCTAGAAGTGCTATAAGGGCTAGAAAGACTAGTCCTAAGCAGCGTGGACACCCAGAGCAGCTTGGCAGTGAGGCTAGGGTTCCACCTCCAGCTGTATTTAATCTCCTGAAATATTAGTCTGCGCAGTATTTAGCAGTATGGACAAAGCCAGGCAGATTTGGGATATTCAGTATGTGGACAGCTGGTCTATCCTCAGGCCATTAGCACATCCTTAGACTTGCAGAACCAAAAGAGGGTTCTCGATCACATGTTCACTCATGATCCTGGAAATAGGATAGGGTTGAAAACCCACAAATGAGTCAAGAAGTACAAATAGAGGTGAGATTATAGGCATAAAAATTTGAGAACCAGTGATGCAGTCCTAAATAGGTCTTACTGTGTTTCCTGGGCTGAAAGCAAACATATTGCTCTTTAAGGAGATGTCTACAGTGTTTCCCATCCCTCATGCAGGAATATATTTTTATCAGGCTAAAAGCAACCTGAGTTCATTCTTTCTCCATTGGGAAGGGAAAGTAAGATGAGAATCATTTGGTGGCAACTCTTTCTCTAAAATCACTGGATGGATCTTAAGTAACACTCATATAACATTTTCTTCTCTTCAAGAGAGATTTTTCAGCAGCTAGCTGATTTAGTCATGCTCCACTGCCCAAAATGTGAAGCTGAAAATGACAAACCCAATTCAAACCCTGATTTTGTCTTTAGAGCCTCAGATGGTACCTTGAGTGTGTTCCCCAGAAACTGGGAGTTAGAGAATTTTTGAAAAGCTGAGCTGCCAGCAGCCAGTAAGACCACGATGAGCATCTCTTCTGTGTGGAAAAAAGTCTTCTTACTTCTTCTTTATATCTGCTTTGGATTTTTTTTTTCACTCCATCCTTTTCATACTGCCACTATAAAAAGGAATGTAGCAATGCTTTGCCCACCTCTATGGCATACTTTGGATGACTAAGAAGCAGTGTGTAATTCTATGACTTAAAAGATGAAGAGGAAAGGGCATGGCTACTGTACTTAAAGCTGTAATTGTGTGTGAGTACTTGTAAATATCAAGGCCACCTTTGGGAACAACTGTATAATGGCTCTTCTTGCTATATTCCATTTGTCCAGTACAACATAATGGCTAAATCAATGTAAAGTGCCATGTATTTCTTTTTTCTACTCTCCCTGGGGCTATTCTTTTCAGTTATGTATGTTCAGCTTCGACCCCCAGAAAAATCAATGAAGATTTTGTTTTTCTAAAAAAAAAAAAAACAAAAACAACAACAACAACAAAAAAAAACCTAAACATTTAAAGCATTTTCTGTCATCTTGGTGTGGATTAAGTAATCCTTCTCTCCCTGAGGTTGCCACTGAGAGTGCCCTACTCAGCAAGCTTTTGTGAAATGAGCAATAGCATGAAAACAGGTTTATACTTAAAGGTTTTTCTTGGCCTCATTCTTAACCATAATCAGTGATTTTTTCACTTGTATTCTCACAAAAGAATCATAACAGCTTTGCTGTTCCCAAAACACAAAGGCTGCCCCCCCAAAAAGTATCCATGCTCTGACATTCTCTTTGTGCCAAACTCTAACTTTTCTACTCACTTTTATGCACAGCTGTGAACACAACAGAGGTGTTCATGATGCAGTCAGCCACTGACTGCAAGAAAACACAGCATAGCTATCAGAGTGTATGTAGGAGTAATCTGAAAATAATAAAAAATGAGAAAGCACATTAAGCACAAACTGAAATTTATCTATGTCTATACTAAAATAAATCTTTGCAGAAGACAAAAATATATTTGTAATAAAACCTTCATTTTGGAACTTAGGTCTTCAGAGTGGCTCTTGTCTCCTGTGCAACCTTCTGTGCTTTCTAAAGGTCAGATACCACAGCTCAGTAAAATTATGCCTGCTTCTCAAGAAGCCTTAAGAAGTGGTAAGATTTCATGCTCCGAGATATAATTCTGGTCTTATTACAGAGAACAATTTTCAGAAATGATGAAATACTATCAGAGCACATCTCTGCAAAGTGTATCATGGCCTCCAGGATTAAAGGTGTTGCACCCAGAAGGGTTCAGCATTGCAGCTCAGGGGCCAGCTGCTCAGCTGAGCAGGCAGGGAAGCTGAGCTCTCCTGGATGACCAAAGCAACTCCCTACCATTTTGGAAGGTGCTTGGGTCTCATTTAACCAGCTCAAATATCAGAGTTGACTGGATGTTGGAAAGGCAAAGCACCCACTTAGGAACATCAGAAGCTCAACAGATAGGAGGTAAAAGCTGTGAACAGTACCTTCCCCAGGGCCCCTTGATCCACTCCTTTAATTACTCTTCCCATGGGTTGTCTGGAGGTTTGGGAGGTTTTGCTTGGAAAAGGCAACAGACCAGGGCAGGCTGGACAATCCAGTTCTTCCAGTTACTTGCACTTCTTACAAGGAGGGAGGAAAGAAGCCAAATCCTCCAGCAGCGCATGGGTGTATCATCACACCAGCTGTGTTATTACATACATTATTGCACAGGACATCTGTGACAGCACTGATCACACCCTCCATGCCCCAGCGCCCTTGGCTCCCAGGGCACTGAACGCAGTGCCAATGTGGGGTACGCTTGAGACTGGTGGGAGGAAAATAATGTGTAGCATTGTTTCTGGAAAAAAAAAAAAAAAAAAGAAAGAAAAAAGAAAAAAAGAAAAGAAAGTTCTGTTTATCTGCAGCTGCTTGACAAATGATGTCATCAAGATGTTTCACTGTTTTAAGTGGAAAATGTTTGTGTCAAGCATCTTCCCCAACATATGTGTAAGGATGCAGTACTGGGGGTGGAGAGTGCCAGAAACTGGTACACCCCCATGGCTGTGGTCACTGGTGCCATCATCAGCACTTGCTCTGGGCAGCAACTGAGTCAGCAGAGGACAGCAGAGAGGAGCTCCAGCACTGAAGAAGTTTTTCCCCAAACCACTCATCATCTGCAATGTCCTCGCAGGGTTTCTGCAGTGGGCAGATGAGTGAAGAAATTAGATGGGAGGATAAGTGGTGTTTGCCTCCGCAGGGAAGCGATGGTGAAACAGCCAACAGCAGCACTTTCCAGCTTACCCCACTCTCTCTCCCAGCTTCACCGGCTCAGTTGCGCAGCTGAGTGTCGGCAGCCATGCTGCCAAAATCTTGCAGCACTTAAAAGCCACAATCCAGCTGCAACTTGACTGGTGCCTACAAAGTAACCTGTGGGAAGCTAGAAGTTAAAAGAACAAGTTACTCACATTCTCTAGTCATCTGAGCAGCAGAAGTTTCTGGAGGGCAAAGTGAAGCAGCCAGGGTGCATGGGCCAGTGGTTGCTACTGACAGAAAGAGGAAAGTCTGGGCTCCACGGGCATGCAACACCGCCCTGCCAAAACCTGGAAGCAGTTGTGTATCAGAGGTGGCTCTGGAGGAGGGGTCAAGCACACATGAGTTGGACAAGCTGTGTTTAAGGTTGTCTAATGCTTCTGAAGAAAAAATAAACATCAGCCAGCACTTCAAGACTGTACTGGGAGGTGTGCAGGGCCAGAGCAAGAAGGTCCAAGTGAAGCTGGCACTTCTCAGACCTCAGTGTCCCAGCTGAGCAGGTGTGACCGTGTGGACGATGTCCCCGTGGATGGGTGTAATCATTTCTCCCTTCCAGAAGGTTGCTGGACGCTCCAGACCCTTTTCCTCAGGAAGAGTGAGGGAGGAGTGACCTGAGGACAGAAGCATTGCCTTCCCGTGTGGCTGGGCCATCCATCACACGTGTGGGCTACTGCAGCAGAGACAAACCCAATTACCTGCTGACCCAGCAGCTCCTCTGTTCATATTCTTCGGGAAGAAAAACCATCAGCTTCCACAGCAAGCAACAAAACCGCCACCCCAATAGCTCACAGTAGGGAAGGACAGGAGGGCAGGGTGCTGTCCTGCGCCCTACCACGGGGACCAAGAGTTTGCTCTTAGCAGGCCTGGAGCCAGTGCCTCTGCTTGGGGGGTAGCTCAAGAGGAAACCTTGTGCATACATAGACATTTAACACAACAATAGTACACACAAAGAAATACAGCGTAGTTATGCATTGCCAAGATAATGCTTATGAGATGAGAATATTTATTCATTGTAAGCTGGAAAAGAGAAAAAACAGCCTGCATTTTCCAGAAGACCTTGCATCTTTCTCCTATGTTCCCTCTTGTGTGCTCAGCCTGATTCCCCTTGTGCCTGTCTCTGTGACACTGGGGACAGCCAGCAAAATCCTGGCGGAGGGCCACCACACTGGGGAAGGCACCCCTTGCTTCAGCGCATGTGTCCTGCTCAGCTGCATTGTGACTTCTGGGCTGGGTGTTAGCCTCTGCTTAGCACAGGCAAATAAGACTCAGAAAGGCTTTACTGAGTATTACAAAATTCTGGTGGGGATGGACCCTACTAGCCATGGCGTAAGATACTCCCGTGGTTGTTCCCATGTCATTGATCCCCGTGGTGCTCATTGAGCTGGTTTTAGGAGATAGGGCTAATGCCCACATTCCACCACACTAAGGCTCGTGCCCACAAGCTTTCTGCTTCCTGCAGGTTTCCTTCCTTGGATGCCTGTTCTGGTTCTCCCAGCTGAGCGCAACCCTCTGCCAGGTTTTGATTGATAGTGACAAGGGCCTGGTTCAAATTATAGATGTTGCTAGTAACAGCTTGCTCAAGCCTCCACGAACAGCCCCAGGAAGATTGAACAAAGCTGTCCAAATCCCCAGTGAGCAACATTTCCTCTGAGCATAAGGGATGAATCAAGCATCGCAGTAATCCTGGAGGAAGAAAAGTACAACAGGAAAACAAGCAGAATGATGTACAGTAACCAGCCGTTCCTTTCCCAAAGCACAGCAGAAATTACTTCATATCCTCTGCTGGGATTTCTTGGTGGGGAGACTGCCAGAACCAACCTCTGCCTGCCCCACTGCCCTTCCAGTCACCACATCCACCTCCTGCTCCACGTCGCCAACAGTCACCATTGGCAAAACAAGGAGCATGCAGCGCTGCTCACTCTTCTTCATGGTCAGGAGAACTTCCTGAATTCTCTGCGCATCCTTTTTTAACCTAAAGCTGCTGCACCCCAAAGCTGCTGATTAGAGGCCTTACAGAGAGATCTTGATAGATCAGAGTGTTGGGTGATCACCAACCGTGTGAAATTTAATGAGAACAAATGCTGGATTCTGCAGCTCAGATGGTGTAACTCTGGGTGTACGTATAGGCTGGGGGACAAGTGGCTGGATGCAGCCCTGCAGAGAGGGATCTGGGGACTTTGGTTGATGGTAAGCTCAATATGAGCCAGCAGTGTGCCCTGGCAGCCCAAAAGGCCAGCCCCAGACCCTGGTGTGCATCAGGCACAGCACTGCTAGCCGGTCGAGGGAAGGGATTGTCCCGTTCTGCTCTGCACTGGTACGGCTTCACCTCAAGTCCTGTGTGCAGTTTTGAGTGCCACAGTATAAGAAGGACACAAAACTACTAGAGAGCCCCCAGAGGAGGGCTACAAAGATGGTGAAGGGTCTAGAGGGGAAGACGTGTGAGGAGCGGCTGGGATCCCTTGGTTTGTTCAGCCCAAAGCAGAGGAGACTGAGGGGAGGCCTCATGGCGGCCTGCAGCTTCCTCACGAGGGGAGCGGAGGGGCAGGCGCTGATCTCTGCTCTCTGGTGACAGCGACAGGACCCGAGGGAACGGCATGGAGCTGTGACAGGGGAGGGTCAGGGTGGGTGTTAGGAAAAGGTTCTTCAGTGAGAGGGTGGTCGGGCACTGGAACAGGCTCCCCAGGGCAGTGGTCATGGCACCGAGCCTGCTGGAGTTCAAGAAGCATTTGGACAACGCTCTCAGACACATGGTTTGGGTTTTGGGTGGTCCTGTGTGGAGCCGGGAGTTGGACTCAATGATCCTTGTGGGTCCCTTCCAGCTCAGGACATCCTATGATTCTGGGATTTTCAGCTGGAGTCCTCTCCCCTGTGTGCAAAGGCGCAGGGGGGCTGCCCAGCATTTTCACTCAGTGCAGCGGTTACTTTTTTTTTTTTTTTAACCACTCTGCCTCCAACCTCTGCTTGGAACTCCCAGGAGGGTCCTCTCAGGAGACTCGGCTCCCAGGGTTTTGTGAGCCAATGACTTCTGCTTACAACACTTTCCCCAGCTGGCTTCCATGGATGGCATGGCGATTTCCTTAAAGTACAGAAAAGTTGCAGAAGGGAGAAAATCACCACGAACCATTCTCCTTCCTTCTGACTTTTGTCTTCACATCAGTGGAATGATTTAAAAATCATACGATTTGAAAAATAAGTTTTGGAGCTCAAGGATGCCTTCTCATTCTCTGAGCCTTGAGGTCACATTAGATCACAGCCCATCACTTTTCTTTTCAAGCATGAAGGCTAGAAATGTTCCTTGAATGACAGCAGAGATTCATCTCTAGCAGTCAAGGTTTTTAAGTAAAAGTCATGCCTTGGGACTTACACTGTGAACACAAAAATGCTTAACATTTAGAAATAATTTAGAAAAATGAATAAGAAAAGAAGTCTGGCTTGCCTTTGTGAAGGGTTTGTGTTGAGGAAAGCTGCATTTTCTTGAGAGCAGGCAGCAATGGCTACACAAATCTATTTTTATTATTTAGGCAGTAGAAACACTGTGAGCGTCTGTCAGCAATAAATCTTCTCTCAGTCTACCTGCTGGTAGATAGATTATACAGAGTTAACGTTCAGGAACAGAAAGGAAAAACCACAAGTCTTCCGAGTTTCCTTTCACTTTGGGCAATCTTTCTGCATGTTTCTGCATGTCCTGAAGCTTACCATTTTTAAATGCTGTTTAAGTGCTGTACACTATTACAATAGTTGTATCATAAAGTCCATAACTTCCTTGCTTGAGTGCATGCTGTTATACATATAATACTCACCCTACAAAAGAAACATCATCTTCCTTTCCCTCACCCTTCATAGTGTGCAAAACACCATCCCAGAATGAGATCCCACCTAGCGTGCAGTTTTGTAGCAAATTCAGAGTATTCACTTGGAACTAAAACCAAACAAGGAACACCCATAGGTTAATATTTTTATAAACTACTTTAGAAGAGCGGTGAAGCTGCAGGTTGCAGAAGCTCACCAAGGAATACATCAGTTTTTTTTAGGAGATGTGGAGGTCGGGGGGTTCATTTCGCTTTTATCACATCTGTCCTGAGTTAACTGGGGCAGATGCTATTGCCACATGTGTGACTGAAGGTGGCAGAGAGCATCTAGATCCTTGGCTGCTAAACCTGAACTGCAGGAGGGCTCGGGAAGTGTGGTAGTGCTGCGTTCAAGCCAGCTTGTTTATAGTTCTCCACGAGCACTTCAGACCTGGGTTGCTCTTGTAAATCTGATTAGATGTCACCGTTTTTCCTGGAGAAGCATCGGCTGAAGTGAAAAGACGACAAGTACTGCTGCTTTCCGGGAAGAGGAGTGTTGTAGTGCAGGTGGGGGCAGCTCCTGCCCTTGCAGTGTGGTGGCCTTTGAAGGTACGAGGTCCAAGGGCAGCTCTGTGCATCAGGGTGGTTCACCCCAGAGCAGCTGCCCCCACGGTTAGAGGGAGGGTGCTGGAAAAAGGGGGAGAGCTGGGGAGGACTGCTGAGGACCTGGCCGTGGAGAAAGGAGCTGAAAAGGGCAGAGGCCCACAGATGAACAAAGTAGGCACTGTGCAGAAGAGGTCATAGAAAAACAGGTTTGATCAGGGCTCAGGAACTTATTCAGCTTTGCCAGTCCCAGAACAGCCACCCTTGCTGTCTCTTCTTTTTTCTTACTTTTCTTTATATATATATATACACCTCTGGGCTATTCTTAGAATTCTGAAAAGTGAGGTTTTATGGGCTTGCTGGGCTCCTTTTCAATTGTTAACTGTCCAGATTCTTAGAAAGTATTTTCAAATTCTCAGCCTAAACCCCTGTGTTGCAGCTTAAATCTGTTACTTCTTGTCTTCTCTACAGCTGACATGTGAAGGAGAGAAGACAAGTCCCACAGGGAGAAGCCGAGCTGGGGAAATTCCTGAGGGCAGGAAGGCTCCTCAGCTCCTAAGCCTGTGGTTCTCAAAAATGAGGTGAGATCTGAGCCGCCAGCTGAGCCCAACCAAAGGCATGGGAGGTCAGAGAATAGTAGCCATGGCCTGGGGCAAGGTGTGTGTGTGAAAATGAGAGCTCAGGAGTAAACTATCCACTTGTGCAAAAAGACCAGGAGTTTGCTTGTTGATACTAAGCAGGTATATTCTCCTTAAACTGAAATGCAAAAGAAGAGTTTACAGCAAGTGGAAACATGGGAAAGCAACAAAAAGGAGCATGCAAGCATTGTTTATTCATTCTGGGATGAAATCAGAAAAGCCAAAGCCCAGCTGGAGCTAACACTGGCTGGGGACAAAGAGAAACATGAAGGGATGCTACACGTGTGTTAGCAGCAGAAGGAAATTTGGAGAAACTGAGTCTACTAGAGAATGAGTAAGACAACCCATTGACAGAAGATAAGCAAAAGACTGAAGTATTCAATGCCTTTTTTGCATAAGTTTGCATTGTCAAAGCCTACTCCTAGACCTTTACATGTCCACAATGCGAAGGAGAGGGACAACCAATAGAAGGAGCAACAAATGAGGGTCTACCTAGAGAAGCTGAAAGTATTCAGATCCATGTGACCAGATGGGATTCACCAGAGGGTGCTAATGTGACTGTATGGCTGCAGTCCACCATCATCTCTCCCACTTTGCAAAAACTGGTCAAATATGGGTTGGATGAATAAACTGTTAGATGGACTGAAAATTAGCTGGATCATTAGGTCAAAGAATAGTAATCAATGTTGTGATAGGCCATCTGGCAGCCAGTAATGAACAGAGGACCACAGAGAATGACATGGGAGCCGATATTGTTCAATATTTTCATCAGTCACCAAGCCGATGACATGGAGGACACTTCCAGCACATTTGCAGATAATAATAGATTAGAAGAGGTGACTTCCATCTCCATTTGGCAGAGCTGGTAAAGCTTCAGTCCAGAGGGAGTTTGAGAAACCTGGGGTCTGGGTCAACAGAAAGTTGACCCACAGAGTTCAGCAGAAGCAGTGCAAAGTTCTGCTGTGGGGGCAGAGCAACCTTGTGATTTGGAGTGGAATGGCATCCAACTGGCTGTGTAACAGCCCTGATGAAAATGACCTGGGCTTTAATACGAGGCTTTCGTGAGTTTTTATGGAGAATCAGGCAAACCATATACTGGGGCTGCATGAGGACCAGTGTGACTGGCAGACAGCAGGTAGTTATTATTCCCTTTCCATCTCATGTCAGTGAGGCTGTCCCAGGAATATTGTCCCATGTCGACACCCCCACTTCAACAGGTCACTGAGAAACTGGAGAAGGTCTGCTGGAGTGCTGCCAGGATGGTCAGGGGCCTAAAGATCCAGGGAGATGGGTTTGGTTAGTCTGGCAAAGAAGAGGCCTAGGAGAAGTCTGATGCCAGCCTGCAACTACATGAAGGGGAATGACAATGGAGCCACACTCTCCACATCAATGTCAAGCTGTACAGCAAGACCCTGGTCTTCACTGGAATGATCAGATTTGTCTATTTAGGGGCCTGAAGAAGGGTCATGGAGTGGACCTCTGTGGTGGACCCCTGACCAGCTGACAGCTGTTCCTTGGTTGGGCCCAACCAGCTCCCCCTCAGCCAACATCAAGGCACTGCTCTGGGAATAGCTCATTCCCACAAGTTGTCCCACAGATCATTCCCACAAGGCAGCATGGAGAGGATGGTGTTACATTCCTCCCACGGGAAATTTAACAGAACCCCATCAATCTTTGCAGTCTGAAACAGCTCCACAAGCCTCATGCCACACCTCCTGGCATGCAATGATGAAGCCTCTTCCAGCCAGCAGCATAGGCACAGCCTCAGGGACTTAGGATGAATGCCCAGGGAAAGCCTGGTGACTGCGTTAGCAGGATGGTGAAGACCAGGGAGGGCACAAACAGCAAAAGATGAAGCGTGGTGTTACCTGCATGTAAGCTGCTTTTCTAAGGAGCTTTAATAATGATCAGTTCCTCTGCACAAAATTGGAAGACAGCTTGGAAGCACCTGTCTGTGCAGCACAGTGGGGGTCCAGGTGGCAGAGAGCAGAAATGACCATGTGGGCCCATGCTTATATCTCCTCTGCTGTGTGCAGGTGGAGGTGGACACATGGAAGTGCCAGTGTCCTCCAGTGTTTCCCCCTTACCATGCAAGAGGATGATGCAGGCAGCAAGATAGCTCATTGCCCAGGTTAAAGTGACTCAGTTCTGCTTCAGATCTTGCTTATATTTTACCAGCTTTGTATCTGAACATCTCATTAGCAAAAGTAAATGGACTATAACATCTTCTAAGCAAGCTTGCTCAGAAATCCCTGAAACAATCAAAAGATGGGGAAAACAATTCATTGCATCTTATGCATGAATTCTTGGAATTTTAGATATATTAGGCAATACCTCTCTTTATTCACTCAAATTAGCCTAATTGCATGAATATTTATTGTCCACTGTTCCTTAGTATCTAGGTAAATCAAAGTAGGCTGCTTCGCTACTGAGAGAGCAATTTTGCATAAGAAATATGGACAGTTTTGCATCAGACTAATAATGCTATTCCATTATTCAGAACCAGAGCTAAAATTAGCAGGCACCTCAACAACCAGATGCATATTTTATCTTCAAGGTATGAACCTGAATTAGCACAGGCTTCTGCCTCCTACCAATAGCCTTTAATTCTCGATGGGTTCTTCTATGCCAAGATCATTGACATGAGATAGGCACGTGAGACTCAGACTACCTCGTATATTTGTATCATCCTATTTAAACACCAGAGGGACTCCAGAAGTCATGCTCCATTTGCTATGTGCCAGAAAACTACATAAACCTCCAAATCTGACTTTTTATATAGCCTTTTAAAAAGAAATCAGTTCTGCACTTGCTGGTACCTGTTTAAAGGAAAATGCAGACAAACCCACCCACAGAATTGCACCTTCTCATGCTCACGCCAGAAGCAGCAGTCCTTTCTCATGGCCATCCTGAAAATGACACAATCTCTTTCTCCCTGGGCTGGCCAAGTGATGGGGAGCCCCTAGCACAGAGCAGGTGCAGTAACTCACCCTTACACTCTAAATAAAAGCCAAAGCCTTTCTTCTTGTTGCATAAAAATAAATAAATAAATAAATAAATAAATAACAGTCCTTTAGGAGCTCGTTTAATACACCATGAACAGATGGAAAAATTCCCTCTCGACCAATGCTGTGTTTTAAGCACCCTTAATCTGCAAGGACATTGCCACTTGTATGGGAGACTGGGCACTTTGAAGGATGCAATATAGCCAAATAAAACTCTTTTTTTAGCTTCTATACACCAAAACATGAAGAGGTGAGAGAAAGGGTGAAAAAATCACAGTTCTGGAATAAAATTCTCCAATGTCCCTTCTGCCTGTGCTGATAGGTCTAAACCCCAGACCAGCTTTCATAAACCTTTGCCCTGGTCCACAGACTTGTCTGCTGAAGGACAGGGGACCAGGGGGGTCTGTGCAAGACAGGGGCTGGGTGGGGGGCAAGCATTCACCTGGCTATAGAGGAAGCTTGCCCAGAGGCTGTTATGCACATTACGGATGTCTCAGTCTAGGTGAGGGGAGAACCCCTGGATGCTGGGCAGGACCCAGGGCTGGCTCCCAGGGGCTGGCAGCCTGGCCTTCTCCTCCCAGCAGCTGAGCACAATGCACTCACTTTCACCCAAACCATCCATGTTGATCATCTGCAACACCTCCTTAGCTGCTTCAGATCCTAGGGGACTGCCGATACGATGCTGCTGTTGCTGTGATTTCTCCATCATCTCTGCAGTCCTCAGGCTCTTGCCAGTTCTGCCTCCTAGGATTAAAGAGCCAAGTGATGGGTCTGCTTCATGTTAGAAGAAATGGCATGAATGGCAAGTCTGCTTGCTGAGCGTGGTTCAAATCAAGCCTTGTTCCTAAAGGTTCCTGGAAGGGTTTGGGGCTGAGAGCCCCAGACAACAGGCAGGACATTTTGCCTGTGCTGGGATTTGTAGGCAGGAGGAGAAGGAGGTATCAGCTGCAGGAAGGGTGCTTGTCATTCATATGGCTGCCCCGGCAAGTGGGGCTCAGTCCCCTCTTCTCAGAGCTGTGCTCAGAAGCAATATTTGCTGATATTGGCTTACCATCCCAAGAGGGGAAATTACTATGAAATGTTTATGAGGACCACTTGAAACCTGAGAAGAGGATGTTTTTAGTAACAGGAAAATAGCCAAATACATTAGAAGAGAAATATTCCAGCTTTAAGAATTAATTACCGCTTCCCAGTAATGCAGGCTGTACTATTAAATAATCTTGCGCAATTTCCTGGACAGACGCATTTTAATGCAAGTGTTGTGCACAGAACAAGAGTGAAATACGGTTCACCAAGCCCAGGCACATGGGCAGAGCCCTTTGCCACTGTGCTTACCCAGTGAAGGGCAGAGGATGCTGTGGGGTCTGAAGCAGCGTCCGATTCACAGCATCTCACAGCATGAGGGCTTCTGGGTGAGGATTTCTTTTATGGATGGTAACTGTCAGTCCAGGAAGGAAACCATGGATAGCAAACCACCAAGGGCAATTCTAAACACTGCCGCTGTAACTGCGATGGAGCTCTGTAATTATTGTGCAAACTTTACTACATAGCTTTTCAGCTGTAAATGAAGTATCATGGGTCAGTGAAACGGGTGCTCAGTTTCGATATCTTAATTTTTCTTTTGGTAGTGTGGGAAAATAGGGTATAACTGCTTGTGCTACGCAATATACACTGGCATAGCAAGCCATGATATGTATTTATGTATCTGATCCTGCTTCTTTTAGTCAAGAGCGTCAAGCAATGAATGTAATAAGAAAAACTCATAAACCCATTATCTCATTTTTTTTTCAATAAAAAGGAATTGATTTCTCCTTATTTTTAGATACGTGGAAAGAGGAGAACAGTGGATGAGCAAGGCTGAGAATCAGTGTTGGTTTGGTTTTTTTTTTTTTTTTTGGAAGTCTGAATTGTCACTAATTATCCAGAACTGAAGCTGAGCTGCTGTTTTGGGAGCTGTGCTCTAGCAAGCCTTTTGGGGCTGTCACTCTGGAGGTACCCCTGTCAGACAGCTCTTTGGAGGGTTGTGTGGCACCTGGGGGCACTGATACAGCAACAGCATCACCCCCAGTGGCAGTACCCTCTAGAAGGCCAAACAGCTCCACATCCTGGGTTTAGGAGCAACTGGGGAGATCCTGCTCTCTTACCTGTGGGAAGGACCAATGGTGATGTGCCAAGTGCAAACACTGCCGCAAAAGGGCAACTTTCCCCAAAAGACTTCATCCTGAACCTGTTCGGGCATTTCTAAATAAACAACAGTTCCACCAAAAGCTATTGAAGTCCACCAGGACTAACATTGTTTTATCAGAGGTCCGGGCATGGGATATGGATTAGTTTCTAGTTGTTCCTCTATCCAAACCTTGGTCACTTCTGCTCCCAGGCCAAAGCTGGCACTCAGTTTTTGCCCACAGGGTCAGCGTGGTCCTTCTTGTCCACAGTCTTTCTTGTCCATGGTCCTTCATCCAAACATATACAGCATGGAAATTAGCATAGTATAGAAATATTGGCATAGAAATACAGCATGGGCTTGTGGCACTGACCATTGCATGTGCCAAGAGGGAGTGAGGAGGCAGCCTGGGTCCAGGTTGCTCAACCAGGGCAGAAAGAGAGGAGAACATCCATGAAGCCTCCTGAAGAAGATGTTCCTAGCTCTACCTAGGGATCTGTGGCTCCTGAATGGAATTGCATGGAGCAGGTTGATGGCAGCAGCTATTTTAAAATTCATGAAGTCTTAAAGCATTGCTGGATGATTTCATTTCTGGGAGATAACCAGACAAAATAGCCCAGCCCAGGGAGATGCTGATGTAGTAGCAGCCATAATAGTGTGTGATGCAACATACATCCCCGCTTTTGAAAACCCACTCATCCTTCTTATCGGGGGAAATTGCTGTGATTCTGTTGCATAGTGGGGGTGGTGGGAGGAAGGAGACAGATTCATACTTTCCTCTGATCATGGAGAAAGGCCAAGCCGAGCCCCGTCATGCTCCTGAAGCCACCGTGGCTTCCAGGTGAAGGGCTTAGTAAGCAGCCGCGTCCTGCCCACGCTGCCCCAGCACCACAGCAGCATCCCCAGCTCCGGCTTCACGGGGGGCAGTGGGCACCAGAGCTCAGTGCTGGGCTCATCGGTGCCCAGCGCCCTTCTTCACCCACTGACAGCTGCAGTGAGGTGCAGAGGTCCATACGCATTACCTGCGCTTCTACCGTATTTTGTGTATACTTATGAGCAGAACACCGTTAGCAGCTAGCTCAGTGAAACTCCATGCTGCATGCTCAAGTAGGGAATCAAGCTTCATCATTTCCAAACACAACTACAGTTTCAGAAGTAGCACAGTGGTGCTTTTTCTGGAAAACAATTTGTTTTCCCCCAACTTCAGGACAGTGAAATGCTACCTAAATACCCCAGTTGTGATTTTTTAAACTCCCCTTCCAATTTCCCCGTGAATGTGTGTCCCATGCGGTGATTTCAAGCCTGCTACGAAGGTATCTGTCCCTGATAACATGTCCCCGCTCCCCTCAAGCCCCCAGGCCAGAGTCATGGACCTGGCAGAGCAGCTCTCACAGTGAAGAAATATTTTCAGTGAATTTCAAACAGTGCTTTCACTTGTCCAGGCAGCCACCAAGCTTTTGCACTTCCAGTAATTAACTCAAGAGGTTCGGACCCAGTTTGCAGCCCCACTTTGGGTCTGTCCATGAAGGTCTTGAGCTGCCTCCCTCCAGCCCTCCTGCTCCCCTTGGTAGGGCACCACAGGGCCTTTCAAGAGCAGGGATGCAGACAACATGCCTGTGCTCATATCATGCACGTGGCCCCGGGTGGGGAACTGCGCTGCTGGCAATCAGCCCCCTTAGTGGAGTTATGCGTGAATGGGGACAGCGAGTTTTCTCACGTACAGATTGCTCCACTTCCACATTTTCTACCCAGCACGGAGCAGAGCTTTATTTTTACCAACACAACGCACATACTTCAGAGGCGTATCTGAAGTGCAAAACCCACGTTCTATGCTTAGACAGCCAGCAGTTATTAAAACCACTTGTATAGTGTAGAGCTTACGTAAAATAAGAGTAAAAAGTCTGACCTGTTTCCAAATGGCTACAAAATTGCCCTGGGGAAGATAGAGATGATTCCTTATAAATGTAGCTATTTTCTCTAAAGGGAACCTACGCATCAGTCCCTCCTATCACACGTCTCCAGAGAAAGCAACAGCAATCCCACACACATCTCAGCTGCAGATTGCTCAGCGCTTTGTCCCACGGTGATCTGTAGCAGAAACTCAACCCTCCTGTTAAGTGCAATGGGCTCAGATCAGCTTTGTGGGGCAGATCTATAAAGCAGCAGGTCAGAAATCAGAGCTCCTTCCTAACAGCTTATCATCACTCAGGTGGTTACAGGTGCAAGCAAAACAGCAGTCGCTGAAGGAGGAAAGAGATCCTATTATAATCAGTACTCTTACAGGCAGTTTTATCTTTTCAAGTTTAATAAGGCTTTTTTTTTTTTTTTCCTCCATATAAAGCTTTCCAACAAAGGCTTTCCAAGCATTTAATAAAGGCAGGTGAGTGTTACATCATCATCATTACCATTTTACAAGCAGGAAACTGAGGCCCAAAAAGTCATTTCAGCAGAATGAAACAGCAAATCCCAGCCCCAAACAGAAAAAGAATCAAAGCCTCCTGGCAAAAATCCCCTTCACCAACCACCTCTGTTTAGTTGCTATGCAGCATTCTTTTTTTCTTTTTTCTTTTTTTTTTGAAAAATAACCCAACGAAACCAAATAAAAGAGAGCAACAAGGGAACTGCAAGCTTCGACATACTTACTTCCATATTGTTGGAATTAGTACAAAAATAAAGATTTTTTTTGTATTTATTAACTAGTTTACAAAAATAAAAAGTCTATTGGGTCACCCAGGATCTTGGCTGAGGGCTTTACTTGACTTTGGAAGATAAAGCCTGTTTGAAACGTCTCTTTAGATCCTGCATGTTGGGAGATCGGGGCCGAGGGATGATGGAGGACCGCCGCCGGTCCGCGCTGCTGGCGTGCTGTAGCTTGCTGACCTCTTTGCAGAGGTACTGGAACACATCACAGACACCTTGGGAGTTCTCGCTCGTGGAGATTTCTAAAAACAGGCTGCCCAGCTCGTTGGCCAGCTGTAGTCCCTCTTTCGCCTGTACTTGCCTGGCGTGGAGGAGGTCTGCTTTGTTCCCCACAACAATGATGGGAGTCCTGGCGTCCGGGTGGAGCTGGCGGATGTGCTGATGGAGAGGTCGAACCGCCTGGTAGCTGCTGTGGTCCGTGATCGAATAGACCACGAGGAAGCCCTCCGCCCACTTCACGCACCTCGACAGAGAGTCCAGCACCTGCACGCGGTCTTCCTGCACCTGCGGCACGACAGAGCCAAAGCTTGACATCGGGTTGTGACAGCACGAAGCCTGTACCATAGATAGCACCGTCAAACCGGTCCGAAGAGGTCTGAGCTCTATCCTAGGGGCTTGAGCCTGGCTGTTTCCCCTTTAGGAAGCAGAGGCTCAGAAGCTGAGCCCTCAAGTGGCAGAGAACCGGTCTAATTTAAACAAGCAAGGCACAACTGGGGGCATCCGAGGCTCGCTCCTGAATCCCCCAGCCGGACGGCAGCGTGCCCAGCTTCACTTCTATTCTCTCTGCTTCAGACCGCGAGGTAGAGCTCGGGGCTTTTTTTGCAGGAAAAAGGGCTGCAAGCCAAACCCGTCAGAAACACGAGTTCGCGACCCTGTAGAATTTACAGTTTTTGACCTAAGCCTTATTTTGGAATAAAACACGCCTCCGGTTTGCATGCAGACGGCGGGCTAGCGAGACAGCCGCTGCACAGCCGGCTCGGCTCGCTGCCTGCTGCTGACACGAGCCGGGAGCCTCCGTGACCGCTCCGGCCGCGGACACGCGTGACAGCGGCGCTGCCGGGAGCCGCCGCGATTTTCTCCCCCCCGGGTCCCGTACCTGGACGCAGCCCGGCGTGTCCTGGATCTGCACGGCGACCGGGTCCCCATCCAGCCGCACCAGGCGGGAGTAGAGGCTGCCGGTGTTGGGCTCGTAGTCCCCGATGAAGCGCTTGGTCAGGAACCGCACGATCAGCGCTGCAAAAGAGAGCGGCGCGTTAGGACAGAGGGACGGAGGGAAGGACGGAGGGACGGCCCGGACCGCTGCAGCCCCGCACTCACCGCTCTTGCCGACGCCGCGGGCGCCCAGCACGGCCAGCCGCACCTCGCCCCCGNCTTTTAAAGGCTCCGGCGGCGGCTCCGTGCGCGGCACCGCCCCGGCTGCAGCGCCCAGCCCCCGGGCGTTGCTTCCCCCCCTTCCTCGCCCCCTTTCCCCGAGCACAGCGCGGCCCCCACGGGTGCGGACAGGCCCCGGCAGCGATGGGCCCCACGGCGCCGTTCCGGGTGGGTTCGGGGGTCCGGCTGGGTTGGGGAGGGTGCGTCGTCACCCCGCAGCACCCCAGCGGGGTCCCGCGCGGTGTGTCATCCCCGCAGCCAGGGACTCGAGCCACAGAAGAAGGGAAATGATTTCTTCTTTTATCTCAGCCTTGCATCTGGATACGTCCCTCCGCAGTCGGTGTCGAGAGCCCAGCTTGCAGACCAAGCAACAGGCAGCCCTGAAATCGAAGTGCTCCACTGGGCCCTGGGGTTTGGGTTAAGCCCCTCGCTTTTTTTTAAGAGTGAAAGAAAGTTTCAGGGATGAAAGGATTTCACAGCTCGGCAGGTAGATTAGCCTCAAACCTGCGAACAGCTGGGTGCACGCTTAAATCTCTGTGCAAACCGTTGCCTTGGCTCCTGCAAAATCGCCTCTGCAGCGTGCCACTTTGCAAGCATATAAGCGTTTGCAAGTTCATTTAGGGGGTGTTTTAGTTTTATTATTATCGGGGAGCTAACACAAGCCAGCAGGAAACAACATGGATGGTGCCAGCAAGGCAGCAGGCTGGTGCCAAGAGAGACACTGCAGACCCCCCCATCTTTCAAACGGCACCCATCCTCTGCGCACTGCCCTCAGTCACCTTTCTCCCTCCCCTTGCAGCGGAGCACAGCTCCTAGATGTAGGGGATGACAACAGGGCATGTTTTTACTTTCTCTCATCCTCCCTCCTACTTTCTCCCTAAGCCCAAGCAAGAGCCCAGGTACCACATCTGCTAAGCACTCCTTTGGAAGCCTCCAATGACATGAGAACTCAGGGTAAGGGCACCAGAACATCACCAGCTCTGCTCTACCAGAAGCTGTTCCCAAGGTAAGGAACCCTGGCACCACGGGGGTAAGGATGGGGTGAATGGCTCCCCACTTCCCCGGGGCACAGCACTGCACCCCACAGTGGGCAGAGGACTGACCGCCCCCCAAAGAGCAAGGTTCAGCACCATCTAAGCTCTCCCCTTGTGCCCCAGAAATTCCAGAATGTTTCTACCTGATGAGGATGCCACACTGCTCTTCAGCGAAGGGTTACACATGATTCACAGTAGTTAACACAATCAGTTAAAGTAGCATCTGTGGAGGAAGTGCTGTTTATTATTTGTGTTACTCCAGTGCCCAAGAACCCCTACAGGAACATCAAGGCAATTTTTAACCTCAAACTGATTGCTTCTAAAATCTCTACATCAACACTCCCTATCATGCCAGTTTTCCTTTTGTAAACAAGACTTCTCTTCTATCACTAAAAGCTTTTGGTTTCCAGAGGCTCACACTATTGTCATCTGCTCCCATTGTCATGCACTACTTGTCTTTGGCCTTGTACACAGCGCAAACATGGCTATTTTTAAACATTTCTTTATAAAAGAGCTATCAGAGTACATTCAGTGTGCCCTTGAAAGAACGGCATTAAAATGAGTCCATTCCAGGCAGACGATTGCCAGGTGCTGAGCTGTGAAAGCAGCAGCATTAAACACCATCCCCGAAGCTTGAGCTCCTCCAGCTCCTGGGCAGCTGTAGCGCTCCGTGCTGCCCTGCCCGATGCCACGCACCCCAGAGGGCAAGCAGCGATGGCCATGCGCAGACATCACAGTGCATAGACCCAAGCAGGAAACACCATGAAGGAATTCATTTCAGGGAGCAACTGCTTTGGTGCAACACGAGCACGTCAGTTGGGTGAAGCAGCTGGAGCTCAGCTCACACCAGCCATCCCCGTTCTGCAGGCCAAGTGTTCCCCAGGATGTACGGGCTCCAAAGCTATTCCAAGAAGCCTTTCTCTTCTCAGCTGCAGGTCCTACTTGGAAGCACCAGTCTGTACTTTCACCCATCCCACACAGATGACCCATGCCACCAACCCTAAGGTCCCCATAAGGCCTTTTGTGTGGAAAAAGGCCACTCAGTCCCACTTGCATTCCCACTCTCAGTCCCAAGGACACGATAGTGCTGCCTGACCCACCTCCCTGTTCCAAGCTCTGGTAACATTCAGCTCCAGGCACTTTGGGGGGATGGAGTAGGGGGCTTACTTTTGCAGCTATAGCAGGGAAGACATCCTGCGAGCCTCTGGAGCTCCTTTCTCCACTAATAAACAAGATGCACAGTGTTTCTCTGCAAGTCTTCACTGATGCTGTGGACTCAGCTAGAAGCTCTGGGCTTGTTTGGCAGGACTATGTTGTCTTGAGGATGTGGGACAATGAGCAGCAGCCACAAAGCTTCCCCATGTGGAGGAACACTGGTGAGAACCTTTGCTGTGAGCTAGCGTGGCTTCAGCACTCTCCGATGAGCTTTCAAGATCACAAGCCCATGTTCCAGTGCAGTTGTTCCTTACACTCCTGAATCCCTGCTGGTCAGTGGCTAGCCAGTTTGGAGTGGGCAGGGCCATCACCCAAAGACCCTTCCTCCAAATAGTGGAAAATTAAATCAGTAACTTCACCAAGAGCTTTGCATTTTCTGGGTTCCCGAGCTGTATGGGTGCCGCTGATGGGAGCCACCTCCACACACAGCACTTGAGCCAGGATAGCTGTGACTGTGTCAATCCCAGCAGCTACAACTTGATTCTTATATAGGCCTGGGCAGTACATGCACTGAGGTGCATGCAAGGACACGAAATGCACCACTCGCAGAATCGCAGGGGTTGCTGTACCTTCTTCCCATGCAAGGGGAAGTTTGCAGCAGTAGGGTGTCCCCAGCACCATGGGGACACTAGAGATATGGTTTAGTGT
This sequence comes from Anseranas semipalmata, assembly GCA_013399115.1. NCBI lineage: Eukaryota > Metazoa > Chordata > Aves > Anseriformes > Anseranatidae > Anseranas > Anseranas semipalmata. The sequence goes on along the minus strand of VXAA01004979.1, from coordinate 49,582 downwards.
GGGCCTTGTTAGAGTTAGGTCAGAGGTTGGACTAGGTGATCTTGGAGGTCTCTTCCAACCTGAACGATTCTGTGATTCTGTGATTCTGTGTACTACCCATACAAATAGCAATCCGGTTGTCTCCTTTCTCCGCTTGCCAAGTTACGGGAACCACCGCACCTTGTGGTCCCTGCAGAGACATGTGGGAGCCCGTTTGCCTGCACTAGGACAGCAAGGACCACTTTCTCTGGCAGGTGTAGTCACACAGCTCTTGGCATCCTCAGGACCAGCTGGGCCACCCCAACACAGCATCTATCTGGGATGCCAGCCATCCTTTTGATCATCATGGCCGTGCACACACCAAGGTCAGGGCTGGACCAAGGACAAGTGAATGCACATCGAGACTTTCACCCACCTGATAAATACAGTGAGAAGACGACAAAAGCATGAGTTTGTATGTCCTCGTGGCAGCTGCTTACCTGTCTCCCCCCAGGAATGGGGCTGGAGGTGTCCGCCTATTCCTCACTCCCCAGGCATGCACGCATGCTTACCTGCTCCCTCCTTGGCCTGCAGTCCCTTTGCTCAGGCATGGTTTCTCTCCCCCACTCCTTTCTGCCCTTCCGTTGATCCTTCCTGGTCATACACAGCATTAGCATGCACTAATACTGCCTACACAGCCCACAGGAAAGCTCAGATCTTGGTGAGTGATACACTAAAAAAGATGAAGCTGACAGCTCAGGAGATAGCTTGCTTGCTTCTCCTCTAAGAGGAGACGGGAGTTTTTGGCAGGGGAGGAAGAGAACCAGCTGCAATGGTTCAAGGACAACAGACCGCTCAGCCCTCACCTCTGAATGAGGCTCCCTAGAACAGAGACAAAGCACCACATGGAAGTGTAACAGCTTGTGCTACTCCATGAGCACTTACTTCACTCTCCACATGCTGCATAGGGGCAATCTGACCACCAGCTCCAAGATAATGAAGTCTGTGTGCTAGAAGGGGGCCTGAAGGATAGGTAACATACAGTACTGAACTTCCGCAAAACTGAATTCCACTAGCTTGATTACACGAAAAACCTGTACCTTTGCAAACTTCACCAGAGTTTTCCACAATTCAAAGCATCGTGGAACAAAACATTCAAGTCTGTTACGATAAGAAGTGTGTGGAAACACCTAGCCTGTAGCTGGCACACTCACTGCACGGTTTTGCTTGCTAGGCACAGGGTCGGAACAGGACAGCTGGGTGCCGGTCACAGCTATTGGGTCTAATGTTAACACCCCATCTAGGTAAGCTGAAGGGGAGAACCTGCAACTCCAAACACGATAAGCAAACATGCCTCATCCACTCAGGCAGGCACTTAGGCTGAACTGCAGAAACGACTCCCCTCCCCAGTAGTTTGCCATTTCTGTATACACCTAAAACTTCTCTTCGTATAAAGGAGACACTTCAATTTAGACACTAGTTTCATGACTAAAGATGTCCTGACAGGCAGTTCTTCAACAGCTTCTCAATTCGCAGATCTCCCTCTTTTGTCAGGACTGTGCAAAAACAGGACAGCTAAATACATGCGAAGCAAACTTCAACAGCAGATACTGAGGTCTGCAAGTACCCAAGCTGCGCTTCTCCAAACCTGAAATTACCAGGAAAACCACCACTGCACTGACAGCAACTAAAAGGCAGCACCTATAAACCTTTATCAGTTTGTCCTTGTTCCAAACATTACAAGAAACCTAAAAAGGCCACACTCTTGCTACACAAACCCAGTTTCATTTTCAACCACTTCTGGGAATCCAGACCAAGGAGGCATTCCCTCCCTCTCCTCCCAGCCCACACACAGATTGCAAGGGTGCGTTTATGAGGATCTATTGTCTGCAGTGACCTTGAAAACACAGAGGCTAAGTGGAAAACTGCTGTAATCCACAGGGTCTCCAGAAGCACAGCTCTTAAATAAGACCTCTGCTAACTGTCTATTCCTATTATTGCTGAATTCCCAAATTGCCGGAAAAAAAACAATCAAAAGTTTAAAACTACCCACCACTTATTCAGGGTTGTTAATCTTTTCATCGTGATGCTACAGCTAATCCACTTGAATCTTGACAGCAAAGTACAAAACAAATATAGAACCAAAGTAACTTGCACAAGCATGCATCAGAAGAAAAATGGATGAAAATTGATGAAAATATCGTCACCAAAGATCACACCCGTTAAAGCCTCCCACTTAACTCCTTCAGATGCAAAGCCTAATGGAAAATGCTTATCTTGCGAGTCAAATATTTATTTTAAATTGCTTGTAAAGTTCACAAGCCAAATAAGCTGATAAAAGGTCTAAGGCTTAGTACACATCCAGCTGCTCCAAGAAAACCGCACTTCATCATAAAAACTGAGTGCGTAATGCAACAGCGGAAGTTAAGACAGATTCATTAACCTTGTTTCAGGTGATGGTGGTGCACCCCATGTCTAACAAAACATCAAAATACAGTACTAACGTCCTTTACTAATCTGTTAATCGGTAAGAGTTGTTCCATCTTCTTCAAGGCACCTTAAGTGTTAGGTTAAATATGCATTAACCCCTTGATTTCTAAGCAACCTGTATGTAGCTTGAAAATTCTGCTTAAAACACCTCAGAATTAAGGGAAAAGCAAGCCTCATCTCTCCATTTATTACTTCCAAACAAACTAGTTGTCCTACAACTGACTATTCGGTAATTTTCAATAATCAACACCTACAAAATGCTTGAGATCACTAGCTTCTCTAGTATTTTACTCTCTACACGTGGACGTTAGTTTTAACATTATTTCCTTGAGGTAGCTAAGCAATACCTTACATCAGACTTAGGAAGGTAAAACGATCCACGATTATAACAAAGCTAAGCTTGAGTTCGTGCATTTTCAAAGCTAACTAAGCAGGCTGCCTTCACCAGATTCTTCAGCAAGCTTCACACTGTTTAAAACAAAACTCAAAAAATAGCACTGGTTAGTAAGCAGTTGGCTAAAGATATTCTTCCACTCAAACACTGGGCAAGTAGCACTGGGTTTTTATGAAGCATTAATAAAATTCACAGGATGAGAGGAATGCATTAGAACACCCAGGTGGACATTTAGATCCAACAGATGTGCAATAAACATGTAAAATATAAGTGCTGAACTATGCCAGCCAGTTACAGCAATAATAAAAAAAAACAAGTGACAAAGGCACGAGGTTGCTTATTGGCCTGGGGATGTTCTAAAAATCCTTTTACAGGTTACAGCGGTGAAACACAAAAGCCTGTCCACAGTCAATTCTCAGTAAGCTGCTTTCAAAAACTGTTTCCACGATTTTTCCTTGGTATTAAACTGAGGCCCTTTAGCCAAAAGCTTGTATTAATGAAACCTGAAACTGATTACCTGTTTTCCCATAAAAAAAATTAAACCTTCAAGTGACACTGTACAGTTCTTGCTATATGCTCTCAGTTCGCCGGTGAAATATTTGATGTCCTTTCATATTACCTCACTAGGTAAATCAAAGGATGATGATCATCATTGAGCATCAGCAAATTTCAGTGTCCCCAAGATTTATGGTCTATATAAATGACCAAATGACCAGCAAAAGCTGCCAATGATTTAAATGACCAAGCAACACATAAGGCAAGTTAAAGAAATAAACACCAATTTAAAGAAGTTTTCTAACGAATCTGTTCCAAAAAAGGTATTTAAAGGAATCAGCCACGACTGCATACACTTGTCCAAAACCAGATCTTTAATTTATCTTTTTAAAATGTGCATTATGCCATGAATTCATAGGGAATTGGCTCCAGCAGCTCTGGATCCTTCCCATTAGTTCTCACGAAGTGTGCTTCCCTTGGTGGAGCAGGCTGTAAACAAAAAAAGAAAGAACTCATGACACTAAAACTCAAATGAAGCCTTACACAAAATTCATTCTGACAACATTTAATGCAATACTATATAAACATTACAGCAATTTTATCATTCCTAGTCCCTTTAAAATTTGCTTCAAAGATTAACTGTAAGAAAATGATCTGCTAGAAAATTTACTTGACTTCCACTGCTGAATGAAGAAAACTACACTTCATCCTCTGCAATTTACTAACCCAAGTTAACAAGAAGTGATGTAGCCTGGGGTTCTAGAAGAAACAGCTGTTACTTTCTCTCAAAAGTCTAGTTATTCATTCTTAAAGGGTTATAATAGAAACTGTTGCAGCTAAATTCAACTAAACCGAAGACAACATCACTCCTAGAAATCAGCCAAAGCTTCTGCTGCAGGTTAGCAACCCTCTAGTAGTGATGTCTGAACAGGAAGCATCTGTCCCTTTGTTCACAGCCAAGGACATCATTTCCATCCAGGAACAGTGCAGTTCTGTTCAGGCACCAAACATATTACAGCTCAGATGCAGACACACTGCATGCTGTCACTCTACTCTAAAAGAAGAAAAAGAAGGAACCTCCTACAAAAGGACTACAAACAGAAGTGAGGGTGGTAGCTGACACCTCCAACACAATCTGCCATAGACCTGGATTTTTCAGAATACTGTAAGCAGCTTCATTAACATGTTTTGTTTTTGTAAACAGATAAGAAGTTCAGTTTGCAGCATAATGCTTTGTTGTTTTGGAAGAGAATAACATCTTAGTCAACTGTTTTGGTTCTAGCTGGTGGTTTGTTTTTTTTTTTTTGGGGGGGGGGGGTTTTGTTTTGTTTTTCAAACTGAACCAACAATGCATCAACTACAATAAAAATATTACCTGACGTTTCAGTTGAACCCAAATGCCTTTTTCTTTTGCTTCCTTTTTCTTCTTTTCATTCTCCTTCACACGCTGCAGAAAGCTGTCTCTGCTCTTGGAATGTTTAATATGCTCGATACGCACATTAATTCTCTTGGCAAGAATCTTACCCCTAAGAAAAGAAATCAGTTTTTAATCTACTGCACTTGCAAAAAAGGTCATTTCAAAGCTAGTTTTATGGCATTGACATAAGTAACCCATAAGCTCAACTACACATCGTTTTTCTTTAAGTGGCAATCACTCAGAATACATTGCTGCAGATGCAAATCGGATATAATTTACGTAACTGAAAGCTTATTAATATATAACAATATGCTGACAATTTAGGATTAATTTGCTGGAGAACAAATAACTTTAACCTTGTAGCATACAGATGAGTAACTACTACCACTGTACTTCAGTCTCATTCCTAAAAATATATACATATATATCCTTTTCCAACTAAATTGTATGAAAAAAAGTGAATACAGCTGGATACAGCTGCAAAATAATATTTAAAAGAGTCTTCAGTAAAAACGTGAAAGTCAGCTGAAAATCCCCATTAGGTAATGTCACTAAATGCTGCTCAGAATAATAAAAAACTGTTTCCTCTGACAGGATCCAAGTCAAACGACCACCATTTGCTTGGGTTTTAAAAGGATATATACTTTACCCACCTTGAATGACCAATCAAGACAAAAAAATGTCTAACTGGCAAAGTGAAAGGAGGGTGCCATTACATATCAACGTTCCCCAACACAAAGCTTCGATACCCAGAATTTCATTACTTACTTAACCTTCTTGTTAACAATAACGCCCACAGCGTGTTGCGTAACATTATATACCCTTCCAGTCTTGCCATGGTAACACTTGTGGGGCATACCTTGTTGAACAGTGCCCATACCCTGTTAGGAGGTAAAATGAGAATGAAGCCTAAACTTGAGCTTAAAAACATTAAAGCAGTATCAAGGACTCTCATTTCAGAAGTTAATGAAAGCACAAATATCACATTACTCAAGACTGATTTAAAAATACTCCTGTTTTGTTCATACCTTAGAATTTATAGCCACACATTTTACACCTGAAGATTACCAAATTCTTCTATGACCATTCTGGTTACTTTCAGTGCCGGTGAAATGATTTGATCACTTTGCTTTCAGCAAGCAATCATAGGAGACAATCATCATCAAGCTCCAGAATGACAAGAAGCAATAACTCTGAATGGTGCAGTTCTCCAAGAATTATAAATAAATAAATAAAAATATAAAAAAATTACACTTCAACTTCTGTATGAGTTATGAAAACTCAGCATTTCAAATTGAAACTGAAGGATTCGACAGAGTAGGAATTCTCAGGGAAACATGTTCAGCTTCAATACAACTTCATTTTGAAAGTATGGTTGATTTGCAATGACAAGTCCTAGAAAATAACAATTAATAGGAAATGATGCTGCATGAACTATGGCTCTTCTGAATAGCAGGTGCAAATCAGGCACAACAGACTATCTACTAGAATGACAGGTGGGGCTCTTATGAAATTAGTGCTAGTAGGCACAATATAGCCACCCAAGTATTAGATATGGCATCTTTCACTTACTTTTTTCATCTGAGCACACAGTAACAGAACGTGGCCTAATATAAATTACACATACAAAAGGATGTGACACTGAAGCATTAATACTGGCTCAACAGCACTGTTGTTCCAGTACTGCTTCAAAAGAAGCAGGTACTTGTGCTGACATATATGACACGAGTAACAGAAAGACTACCACAAAAAAATGGAAATTGAAAGTGATAACACAGCTTCAGTTTTTTTTTTTTTTTAATTATGCTGCATTGTAGAAAGTACCTTGATATCAACTATATCGCCTTTCTTGTAGATGCGCATATAGGTAGCCAGAGGGACAACTCCTGTTGAGAGATGCAAGTATGGATACTATGAAGGTCACAATTCCACACACACACACACACACACAAAAAGGGGGTGGGGGAGGGGAGACCATATCATGCATTTCATAAAATTTCATTTAAGAAACTCAAACTCAAATCACAGAAATACAGAAATTAAACCTTTTTATTAAGCAGCAATTACCTCTTCACACTCAATATTAAAGAAAAAAATCAAACTCAAGAAAATTACAGCTTTAATCTCAATCCTAATGCAGAAGCTGAAAAAGCATTACAACTATTTACTATGCCACTGTGAATACAGCTGCTATCTCTTCTCATTGCTAAGAGGCAACAAACCATACATTTTAACTAAGTACGACTTCTGAGATATTCACTTTAAAATTCATTTTCAAGCAATGACAGAAATAGTATTGTTACTACTGTCAGGCAATCAGAATACTAACAAGTAACCCGTAAGAGCCACAAGTCTCTTTGCATATCATTTTGTGGGTTTTGGCCAAAGTTGTCAGATATTCTTTGATGCAAGCTAGTGTTTCCATATCCTGTCTAGGGATGGTTGACATCCAACAGGTCAGTAACTTAATGCAGTGCTCTCACTACAACACATACTTACCATGCTTGCGAAATGGCCTTGAGAACATATAACGTGTTCCCCTCCTCTTTCCCTTTGTGTTCGTCATTTTGGCTGATTACTGTAAAAATGAATGCACAGAATCATTTAGGTTGGAAAAGACCTCCAAGATCACCTAGTCCAACAGATTATTCAGAACTACTAGTTCATTCACTAAAAAATGTGACTAATGACATTTTCAGAAATTTCAGAAAAAATGAAGCCTTTAAGCCTATTCAGAATGACACCATTTCCAAACTGCTGGGCCAAGCCAAGTAATGTTATTAGATGCTGACAGAAAACAAACACAGCATTTATACAGAACCATAATATAACGGAGGTTACATGGGATGTCAGCAAGTCACCTAGCTCAACCACCTTTCTCCTCAAAGCAATGTCTGCTATGAGAGAGGACCAAGTCGCTCAGGGCTTTGCCTGGTCAGGTTTTGAAACCCTTCAAGGATGGGGGCAGTAGTCTGCACAACCTGTTTGGAGGCCTGACTGATCTCATGACAAAAAAGTTTTTCCTTGTATCCAGTTTTGACCTATGTTAGTCATCTCTTGTGCTCCTGCCACACGCCCCTATCAGGCACCAGGACCCATCTTCTTGATAACAACTGTTAGGTGCCCCCCAAAGCAACTGGCTGCTAAAGCCCAGCTCCCTCAGCCTTTCCTCACAGGGCTTGCCAGAAAGACAAGATCTCCACTAGAACTGTCAGGTACTACTACATGTGACAGAACTGACCATCGTCTGGTGCTTCTGCTCGGATTATAGCAATTTTTTCACAGTTTCAACTTGTGCTCCTTATTACTACAGGCGCCCCCCAGCCCCGCTCCCTCGTACCACTCCGATGCAGTGCCAGGCCACACACACACCCGCGGGGCCGCCAGCCACCAGCCCCGTTAGCGAAGCCCACGTCCCTTCGGTCCCT
>VXAA01004979.1:26280-41002 GCA_013399115.1 Anseranas semipalmata | reverse complement strand
GGGCGGCCCGCCCGCGGTGCCTGCGTGAGTGACGGTGTGAGGGGTGTGTGAGGTAAATGTCAGCCAGGGAGGCCGTGCCCGCCCGGCTGGACGCGGATCCTGGTAAACAGCTTCCCCAGCTGAGGTTTGAGCCCTTTAGCTGAAGCAGGGAAGGCGCCCATTTCGGCGCCGGCAGTCCATAACGAATTGCGTGTGGTAATTTGAAATATAGCAGTCAAAAAGTTGTTCTACGACATTAAAAAAGTGCTCTGAAATTTAATGTCCAGCGGTGTTAAGCTTCTGCTGCTGTATGTCAGTCACAAGTGCCAGAATTGAGATCCAGATAGTCCTGGGAAGGAAGACACACAGTGGGAGAAGAAAACCGGCAGGATTCAGCAGCCATCAGAAGCAAAGAGGCTGCTCAGGTTTGGCTGTGTGGATATTATTATTATTATTATTATTAAATGCCATAATGTCCATTTTTTTTTGTGACAGATGTTTTCACAGAGATAAAGTACAGATCGCGAACAGAGAGCCTTTGTATGGCCACAGGTTGCATCAGCTGTGCGGTGCCTGAAAATGAAGTGGACTGGTGAGCAGCTTCCAGAGCTGACAGCGTGACTCATTGTGTTTGTGCATCGTCGATATTGGAGCAGACAGGAATTACAATGGGAAGCTGATGGTAGGCAGGGGTGAGTCAAAAGAGGGCCTCCCTCCCTTGAGCTAAACATGCAGGGACAGTTCAAAACTTGTCTCAGCAAGAAGTTGCCCTACTGCAGGAATTTTTGTTTTGAATGAAAGAAGCACTTATTTAGTTCAGGGGAGGGATGATTACTTAAAGCAATATATAAAAACATATTTGATCCTCTGACTAACTTCACAGTTATTCTCATGTTGTCTTGCAAGACTTAGGTTTAAGCCCTTCCTGTCATCATTTTAAAGCTAGTTTAATATTTATGGAGCACAAGAATGGATATGGAGGATTAAATGTGCTATCAGGTTCTACCTGCAAAACTAGCTGGCTGATGATGTTTTGACAGATAAAGGCCCTGTCTCTACATGAAATCTCTTAAATTGTTATATTTAGAAAAAAATGTCTGTATTCCGGCTCTGTATCATGACAAACCTAGAATTCACAACACCTGATATCTATGCAGTGGAAATCTGTATCAGTTAATACACATTCAGGCTAGGTGCCATGAATCTTTTCCAAGCTTAAAGGTAGTTACGAACCTGAACAGCTCTTAAGTGAAGAAGCATCCTGGCAACAGAGACAGAGATTTCAAGAAGGACATCAAGAAAGGTGAAGACAGGAAACCAAATCCTAAAAGATATTATTAAATAAAGGAAGATAGGTATTTTCAGTGAGCTGAACTCCCTACTCTTGGCAATGATTTACATAAATGGTAATTTTTTTCTCCACATCAAGCAAGAAAGAATGGGGAAGAAAATCCACATGTTGAAACTTATTTCAACATACAGAGCATGTAAGTATAATTCATAAGAGAGCACTAACTGCGAACTTAACTGAACTCTGCTTTATCTGGGGCCACGTAAGACATTCAGGATTTGCTACATTCTTTTTCTGAATAAATTACATGACAGTTTTATTTGAAATTTCAGTAATGTTCTCATTTGCAAAATTCATCTTGATGAGCATGTTCCCAGGATCGTTCTTCAGCTCAATATTTCAAAGAAACTATTACGTTTCAGAATTTGTTACCATAGAATCATTTACTGACCATGCTGTCTGGGTCTGATCCAGAAGTCAATCCCATCTACCAACATTTTATACCCAGTTTCACAAAACTATCACCTACTGAGCACTCAAAGACTGCAGAGCATTTGTATGTTGTTCACAAAAGCACTTGTTTAATAGTGTCTGTCTTCAGCAAATAAAGCTGCACAAGATGTGGGGTGAGTTCTGGTCTGGAAACTGGAGCTAGCAGGCAAGCAGATCTAGGGGAGAGCTACAGCTCTGTATTCTAGACTGCAGATGCTCCCCTTACTGCCCTGCTTCATCCCCCCAAAAACCCAGCCTAAACTGCTCTTCCTTGGTCAAACTGCAGTTGTAGCATCCCAATTTCAATTTCTCCTACACTGTACAGCAAGAAGCTTGTTCTGCTTCAGAAACACAGCATCCTCAAGATTGGAGTGAACATGAGTGGCAACACCCAGCTTAGCATGAAGATCTAAAACCCCACAAAGGTCCTAGGCTGATGCTCCACCCATTAATGTACTTTGGAAATATTAGTACACCATGGTAGACTGAATTTCTGTCCTAGTCTCCCTGGCTTGGAGGTGGAGCAAATAGGAAGGTTGCTAGGGAAAGCAGCTTGAAAAGCAGGGCCCATTAGAAGTCAGAGGAGTTGGGACTAGATAAACATCACTTTGTTTCTCAGAGTGGAAAACTTGCCAGAAAAACATTTCCGGTCACCATGTTCCCGTAGTCACGATTCTGATACCTTCTGTGGGAGAGTCCCATTTTGTTTCTGACGCTTCCCTGCAGCATCAGACTGGACAACAGCTCTCTCTAAAGAATAAATGAGCTATGACGACTCTGCACATGGGGTTGTCAGGAGTTCTTCACTGAATTTCTAATGCGCAGTGGGATCTGTCTCGTTCTTAAGCTCGGAGGACCGAATGATGCACACAAAGATCTGGAGAGTGACATTCCATTTGTGTTAGGTTATTCAACAGGGGTGTGGAAGGAATTTAAATTAATGAGAGTTTGTAAAGTGCTCTGAGGTGAAAAGAAATGTATTCCCCTTCAGTAGGGTGTAGGATTCCCCTGTGTCTCACATAACACATTCATTATATGGGAAGAAGAAAAAAAAAAAAGCTAATTATGAGTGGAGCAAAATTTTAACAGAAATAACTGAGATTAGGTGTCAAATAAAGAGGATTGAAATCTGCAGTTCCTTTTGTGATAGCACTGCAAAACCAAAAGTCTAAATGGAAAATCAAGATTATGAAGTTGATTGGTTACCCAACAGCAGGCTCCCATCCACAGAAGTACTGCATTTATCCCGTGCTATTGATCAAAAAGTTACTGTCCAAAGTTATGTGTCACCTCTGAAGCTGGTCCTGTCATTCCATTGCTCCCTCATTCCAAAAGGATCCTCTTAAATAGCAAAGTCATACTTCTGTCCCCTTTCATAGGTCTCTTTAGCCCGTCAATGATTCTGTTTCTAACAACCTGTTTATTTCTGGTAGTCGGTCCAACTCCTCATCCACTAAACCCATTCTGTAAGTATTAAAAGTCAGAGCCTAGTTTCATGGGAGTTTAAGTGAAAAAAATTTGTGTCAAAGCAACCAGTCACCTCCCAAGAAGATGACTACAGACAAACTCCTTGAGTGGGCTTGCTGTGGAATTGCGTAAGTGCCAGTGCAGGTGCAGTAACTGAGCTGCATCGCCAGTGAGGCATTTCATGGAGAGATGAATGCAAAATAGTGACAATGTGCCTCTGACAGAAAAGGAAAGGCAAAAATGTACAGACCAAAAATTGTGATGGGGCCAGCACATCACACATTGGTGAAAAGTTTTCTGTACACTGCTGTTATTTCTACATTAATTGCTAATTCAAAATGTTCCTGGATACAGGTAGACTGCTACTGAAACCAATCAAACGGCCTTTTTTCCACCATTATCTCCTGACTGCCACATAAAATCTGAAATACTGAACAAATTCTGTCATTCAACTGCTTATTTCTACTTGTGTATATACATCAGTGAATACTGCATTATCAACCATTAGGAATCATTAGGAACATACAAGGAACATGTTGTGTAACTGAGACCATCTTCTCATGGGTACCAAACAGTATAATCCATTTATCAAACTTCAGATTTATGAAACGTCATTTCGAAAGCAATTAGTGTCCTTTTCCTCCCTTATTAATGGAGTGGCTCTCAGGAAACTGGTTTCATTAAAGCATTTTTTTTCTCAAACTTCTTGTAAATGCTACTACTTTTCTGAGGTCACCTGTCCTCTGAGTCCAACCCATCTAACCAGGAACAAACAACTCATATTGTTAGCATCAGATTTGCTGTATATGTAGTTGTTTTAAGTAAAGGTGATTAGCCACTCATTGGCTAGCACAGCTGGTAATTACAGACTCTTTTCACTCCTCTGTTGTAGAGGAAATGAGCTGCTGCCAGCAGTAAATCTGCATAATGTGGGAATTTTTGTTGGCATCCTGTTTTGATAATGTATTGAAGTATATAATTAATATTAAAATATATTTTTTAAAAAATCTCACTTGTCACAGTCCCCCTTAAGCCCTTCCCTATCCTCCTGGGGAGTTACTGACTACAGTTTGAGAAGTAAGGGGCTTAATGGTTATGATCATACTGTTATTTTCTGTTCATTTGTCTATGTCTGAACTTTTGTGTACTTTTAGCTTAAAGAACAATGATGTTTGCCCTGTTTCTTTTTCTATAATTATTTACACGGAAGAATGATATCCCCTTTACACCTCTGTTTTACTAAGCCTCATAATTCAGACTCTTGGAGCCTCCAAACACACAGTAGGCTTTATGCATTTTTTCCCATTCTGACACGTTTTTCTTGAGTATCAGTGATCAGAATTGCACACAACAGTCCCAGTTACCTTACTTACAGTACGCTGGTTAGTTCTGAGACATTTGCTGTTCTTAATAGGATATGATCACAATCTATGAAATACGGAGCTCTTGGGGTTGAATTTTTTTTCTGGCAGTAAATGTTTCAGTGATTGTCCTTAACTTGATAGCTGGGAACTAGGGGACAAATTTTCAATCTAACACACATGCAATGCCAGGCCCCTTGATGATTTCAGTGGCACAAAGTCAGTTCTTAAGTATTGATGATTTTGCTTAGACAAAACTCTTGGCATCTTTAAAGACTTCTTGTCTAGAAGGAATAGACAGGCATGGACAGAATTGGCCACGAATCACTTTAAAATACATTGGCTGAAACAAAACAAGTACACTAGGAAAAATTGCAAGCTGGCGGGGCCAGACTTAGTTGACCTTTTCCGTATCTGATTTCTAGCATGTGACTATTTTATTCACTATAAAGTATAATTTTAACAGAAGCTCAACCTGAGCTATGCCAGGTTGGCTATGCCAATTATTTTTTTCAAGGCAGACTTAACTGTGGAGGGCAAGGAGATTCAGCTTTACATAGATCTGAATATGAGCTTTGCTGCTGAACTGTAATACCTGACATGAAGCATTATATATAGGAACAGTTTATTATAAAGGCCCACTGAACTGATGAAATCTCACTGAAACTATATGACAGAACAAGGCTGTGGGATTTTTTTCGTGCTAATTCTCAGCCAGGTTTGCAGATGATACCTAACTGTAGGGAGTGGTCAAATCATTGGAGGACAGGGCTGCTACTGAGAGGGACTGAGACAGGCTGAAGAAATGGGATGACAGGAACCTTGAAGTTCAGGATAGGCAAATGCAAAGTCTTGCACTTGGGTTGTCATAATCCCATGCAAGGGAACAGGCTGAGGGCTGACTGCACGGAAAAAGGCTTTGCTGAAAAGGACCTTAGGGTCCTGGTGGATAACAGCAACGTGCCCTTGCTGCAAAGTCAACTACATCCAGGACTATACTAACACCAGGTTGGCCAGCACGGCAAGAATTTATTTCTCACAGTTTTGGCACTTGTGAGACCACATCTGGAGTCCTGCATTCAGTTCAGGGCTCCCCGGAACAGAACATCGACATACCAGAGCAAGCCCAGCGAAGAGCCACCAAGATGTTCATGGGGCTGAAGCATAGGGTCATAAGAGAAGAAGCTGAGAGCTGGGTTTGTTCAGCTAGCAGAGGAGAAGGCAAAGGGGAGATTTTATACCTGTTTTCCAGTATCTGGGGGGAGGGTGTAGAGAAGATGGGGTCAGAGAGCCTTCAGAGGTGCACAATAGAAGGACAAGAGGCAATGGACGCAAGATAGAACATGGGAAATTTCTGATTCAAAATAATGAAAAAGATGGTCAAAAACTCAACCAGGTTGCTCAGAGACATGGGGGAATTTACATCCTTGGAGCTATTTAAAACTCAGCTGGACATGGTCTCGAGCAACCTGATCTAGCTGGACCAGCTTTTAGCAGAGGATTGAACTTAAGTCCTCCATAGGTGCCAGAGATTCTATTAGTCTATGAATCCAACTTCTGAACATCTAAAAATGTTGGTGGAATCATTCTCTATTTTATAAGTACTCTATGAGATTGCATTGGTATATTGGCATCCAAGGTAGCCATTTGTGTTTCTCTGTAATTGTTCTAATCAGAGCCATTAACATCATTGTCTTTAATTGCTTTTGAAATGGCAAAGAATCTCCCTGGAAGGAAGGGGCTTCATAAAATATTGGTAGTTTTGTTTCAAGAAAAGGAATGTTTTCTACTTTTAGCTGACTTCCAGTAAACACAAATTTAATTTTATCTTCAAACTGTACCAAATAAAATTTGTTTTGCTGTACGAGTACATAAAGACAAAGTTGAATGTTTATGATTTTAACAGTGCTGCAAAATGCTCTTTTTAATAATGCATGAAGTAACCAGAGTTATTGCAAACTCAGATACTGAGCAGATTGTAATAGTCTTTCAGCAAACATTATTGTCTTACTGTAGTTGTACATATCTTCTGGATGCTAAAAGAAAATCCTATTCTGCCTTCATAGCCTCTTCTTGAAAGAAAAGGAGAATCAAATACAGAAACCACAGGAGTAAAAAGCATGCTATTCTCTGCATGAAGGCACTGCATATATGTTTATAATTCCAATTATATACTCTTTCCTAGGCACTTTAGCAGAGTTGGAATTTGTGCTCAGTAAGCTTCAGCTGTCACTGACTGATTTGCTTTTTGCAGGCCAGCCTCCTTTCCAAAATGCAAAATGGTCCTTAACATTTGCAGTCTTACACATACCAGTTTCTTAAATCATTAACCTGAAGCAGACTCCATGATATCACAAGATACAGCTGCTTTAAAATAGTTGCATTTTTTAAAAAATACACGTGCTTTTATTTTCATCCTGTTTTGAACATTTTCACTGTTCTGCTATCACATCTTTCAGTTTTCTAGCTTATTGAGCTAGAAACTTGTTATAATAAGCAAAAGATGAATTTTTCAAGTAATCTTCATCACCTGACCCCAGGAACAGGGTTTGGAAGGGAACTGTCAAATATCACAAGGTTCATGATAACATAATGGGTTGGCTACGCTCTGACAACCCCTGTCAATGCGATAACAGCAGCTGCTCTGAACAAATGTGTACAGACAAAAAAAAGCAAAATAATGGTGAGTCAAGGAGAAGTGAAACTGGGAATTAACAAAGGATAAACTTGACCAAGCTGTGACCAACCAAGGATAACCTTGACCAACTTTCCCATGTGTAAAATGGGAATAATAGCACATATTTATGGAGCAGGGTTACTGTTAGGGATCAATTAATTAACATTTGTGAAATGCTAGGGAGTCCTTAATGGGATATGCAAAATAGTAATGTGAGCTAAATAGCATCTGTGCCACTCTAAGGCAGCCACAGCTTATCCATGGGAGAGGGGCAGTGCAAGAGAAGGGGCAAAAAAAGTCCAAGGAAATAGAGGTCAAATGCTAAGAAGTGCTGCAGGAGAAGAGGAAATGAAATCACAGGCGAAATGGAAGGAGGCAATGAGGTCATTCGGGACAAAGAGGTGATGCCTGGGTTACTGCAGTATAAAGACACAGGGCACAAACCCACATGAAATTGAGCTTTATTAGTTCTGCTGCACATGCAATAACCTGTGTATGTTACTGTTTTTTCTCTGTAGAGAAAACTAATTATAAGTATAACCAGATGAGAGTATTTAACTGACCATCTGCAAGTACAGAGGGGAACTATGAGTTTTCCAGGGTATAAATCTTCCAAGAGAAGAAATCAAAATCATTCTACTTCTGTATTGCTGACAAAGAGAGCATTGTTTGAGAACTGATTGCAACATGCACTTGAACAATAGCTTTAGATCAGCAGAAGCACAAAATATTGCTAACTGTGACATATGTTTCAATTAAAACAAAAATAATGAACCACCCATTAGTGTCATGAATAACATAGGCTATTAACAGTAAATGTTTTTTAGCAATTTTATTATCCTCACAAAGCTGTATTGAGTATTTTTTCCACCTCTTACTGATCATTTTTTCCATTACGTAGCTATCTGCTATATGCATGCTGTTTTACATATTCCTCCTCAGCTTCCTTTATATCTTGGTGCTGTAGAGAACTGATTAGTGGGGGAGGCTGAAATTATACAAAGACTCTTTACCTGGAGGCTGCCTGTTGTCATATTGTGCGTCAATGTTGTTATTATATGACAGCTAATCTTGCTTTTGGAGAAATGCTGCAAAGATCACAAAAATACTGTCTTGCTGACTGCAGTGGGAAGCTTTGCTTGGTGTTCTGCTAGAGAACACACACGCTGAAGAAGCATCCTGTACTTCTCACCTCTAGTAATGGATTTTCCAAATTAGTTTTAGTGCACTTATGAACTGTCGCTGACTTCTGAGGCTTTCATTCTATGGAGAAACTGAAGTGAGTTGATAACAATGGTTCCCCTGGTGCCTGATCAAGGATCAAAGCCATTTATTTTTTTAAAAAAAGTTTCAATAATAGAAAGTATTTCATTACAATATTAAACAACCTTATTTCTACATACACTTATGGCCTTATTTCTCCAAAGAATTCTGCAGAGGCCTCTGCAGATGTTCAGAACAATGTCAAAAAGCACACGGTTACTATTCCCATGCCTAGCTCACGTCCTTTCCTATTGAGATCACTGGGACCCAAACTATACACATTTCTCTTGCAGAATATGACAACATCTTTCAAAAGCATTACCACAGTATAAATGGACTCTTTTTCTAAGAACTACTGCTTTATTCTCAGGCAGAATTCCACCTTCTTTTAGGAGTTAAGAGACTCACAGAGTGATAACATTTTACAAATCTACTGTTATTTTCAGCACAACTAAATTCTTCTATTTTACAGTCTTATTGGACACCTCTCCTAACTGATGTGTATTTTAAGCTGTTGGTAGAAATTTTTATTCAGTTCAGTAGTGGATTTTATTTTATTTTCTCTTTTAACTTTTCGGATGCTGGTAATCCTTTGTGTAATAAAAGGTTAATTGTTTGCCAGCTATATATATGGCAAGATGCCCAGTACCAGCTGAGCTGAAAAAAATGCAAGCATCAAAGTATCTTCATCTATGAACTCTGCAAGAAACAAATATTCGTCTCTGCTTAAAAAGAAAGCCATGCTGATTGAGGAAAGCTTCAGTCTTCTGAAATGAGCATAAGGCATAAGTCATCATAAGCCAATTTTGCTCTGCCAGGGAACTCTCCTTCACCTATTTTTTTCTGTTTACAAAATTAATCTAATAATGATTACTTCTCATACCTCTTTGTAAAATATTTGAAGATTTACTGATGAAAAGTGGTAAGGAACAAAATAATATTTATCTTTAGTACAAGTATAGTTGTCATAATTTTCATAATTTTCCAGAGTTTGTATAGTTTTCTTTGATAATAATTTATTAATACCTTGTTTATGGTTATAACTAAGATTGAATTTATTCTTTTGAAACTATGAATAAATTGTATCACCTCACCTGTTTTAACTATTTGCCCGGATCCTCCCATACTCAGCCTACCGTCACCCCTCTGTCACGGCTCCTGGAGAGCATGTTCAGCTGTTCTGAAAAAAGCTTTTTCTGAAAATGTACCAACAACATAGTTTACAAAGATTAATCTACTAATATAGCTATTTAACTTTCTGTCAGTGAATACAAGATGATTTGATATAACATGACTTTTGAAATATATTTCCTGTATGTCTCTTCTGTTCCCAAGAAGGATCCAATTTCACTCACATAATGCATTAAGATTCCAGTTCTGTATAATTTGCATTCAGCTTCAGGTTTTCTTGGAATTATGAAATACAAGTTGGGGAAAAATTCTTTTATGTCTCACTGTAATACCTCATAGCACAAATCCTGTAACGTCTGTTGCCCGCAAGGTAAGGCGTATTTCCAGAGCAGGGCTGGTTCCTCTATCACGAGGATGGTGGATGACCTTCACTGGGCTATGTGTCAATAAAAATCCAGGCGGTGAATTCAGATGGTCTTTCTGCAAGGACTAGAACCCCCTGCTATTATGTCTGGATCTAAAATTAAGAGTTTCCAGAACAAGTAAAGAGATACATACGCAAAGCAACTTCTTCTGACCTCAGAGCTGACTCTGCTGTGAGCAGGAGGTTGGACTAGAGACCTCCAGAGGTCCCTTCCAACCTGAATTATCCTATGGTCCTATTATGCTATGATCTTGCAAACATACCACATACTCCAACAACAGATGCAATATGTCTGCCTTCAGATACTGCAGAAATAGTCTGACTGGTTGGAGGTTTGACTGGTTATCAGAGAGAGTAAATAGATTCATGGAACCAACCATGTTGTCAAGCAACATTAATAAAAACCTGACGTGCCCCACACTCAGCAAAACCACCTGCAGTTGCAGATAGATGATACAGGCACAAACATACCTGTACCGTGCCTAGTCTTCAATTTTTAAAGCCAACCTACCCACACACCCTAGAGTAAGCTGGGCTCCTGCCAAACCATAAGATTATGAAACAAGGAGAGGCACAGGATGAGCAGCAGCAGTTTACACTTGTCATGTTTTCTCTTTGCTCTGTATATTTGGGTTGTAAATTATTCGGAAGATAGAATAGATTTTCTCTCAATGTCTTACATAGGGACTAAGGAGGTGAAGGGCTCTGACTTGTGTTTCTAGGCATCGTGGTAATTCAAATATTATATAATAACAACAACCACACAGTCTGAGAGACTTTAAGGGCAGGGAACTAATTCTATCTGTTCAACTAATGAATTTCTGTGAGAAAAGCAACTATTCTTTAACTGAAACCCTTAGGAGATATCGAATGTACCATTTCTCGTGGCAGCATATTCCAACCATTGTCTTCCATCGTTAAAAAACGTGTAATTTCTAATTCAAAGTTGTTTGATTTGAGTTTATAGTTTTTCTTTTTCCATGTTACACCTCTCACTGTGCAAGATTAAAGATCTCTGTGGTCACTTTCTAGTCTTCTTTTTGATAAGCCAGGCAGATTGTGTTCTTTAAGTCTCTACACAAAAAGAATTTTCTCCAGCCTCAAATAATTTCTCAGCATTCTTTTGACAAGAAGGACACCAGAGCCTGGTGCAGTATTACCACAAAAATCTCACCAATGCCATATGTAGAGGCAAAATAATGTCTCTTGCTACTTGCCACATCCCTGGTTATAGTCAAGAATTCCATTATTTGCCTATACTGTAACATTAGACTGGAAACTAAGTGTTGCTGGCTTGGCCACTGTGAGTTCAGTCACTGCTCTCCATAACACAGCTCATCTCTGCAGGTGTGACCTGTTCACCGTATTTTTGAGTAACTCTACTTGTGCCTATATTAAAACATTTGAATGGAATTAATTTACCAATCAATACAGATTTTATGATAACCCTGACCTTATTTTTTCATTTAGCCACTCCTTTTCTCTTCTTCAGAGCACATCAGTCTTGCTTTCCCATTGCTGAAAATACTAATACATCTATCTGTTTTCCTCAGTATTAGCACGGACCATCCCTGTGCTCTCCTGCCAGCTCTCGTGAGAAACTTTACCCTTCAGAGCTGCTGCTTTGTGGATCCCACCTACCAGTTTTCTGAATAAACTGAAGCCTGTTCTCCTAAAGCGCAGGGTCTGTAGTCTGCTGCTCTCCTTCCTCAGCCTCCTCAGGATCATGAACACCACTCCTTAGTTACTACAGCCAAGGTTTTGATAGCCAAGCCACTGATTGCCACATCCCCTGGTTCTTCCTTGCTAGAGTGGCAGATCCAGCTATGATAACCTGTGGTTGGCCCATCCAGGATGAATAAATCATCCTTGACACCCTTCAGAAATCTTGACTGCTTGCATTGTGATGTGTCATGCTTGTAGCAGATGTCAGGTAGGCTGAAATCCCCCCCCCAAACCCAGGGTCTGTGATCAGAGACTTCTTCAAATTCTTTAAAGAAGACTTAATTTGCCTAATGAGGTGATCTGTAACAAACTCCCACCACGTCACCCCTGCAGAGCTCTAGTTTCTCCTGCTTGCTTCCCAGGCTGTAGGCGTTTGTGCGCATACCCTTGAGGTGGGTGGCCTCTCACACCCTGTTTCATCATTCCTGAGGTCTCTCTTATTCCCAGCATGCTGCACCATTTTCTTACCACTCGTGACCACTGTTTCATTTCTTCCCCGTGTGTCGTAATCTCCCTCCCCTGGTATTCCTAGTCGAAACTTCTCCTGTCCAGGCTGGCTGGCCATTTGGCAAAGATGCTCTTGTCTCACTTTGTCAGGTGGATCTTGTCTCTCCCCAGGGATACAAGATACGACTGATATCTTCTCTCAGACAGGGTTAGTTACCACACTGATCTATATGCATCACAGTAACTCTGTAACTATTCTCAAAGCTCTGTTTCCTCAAGTGTGCACACACACAATCCTAGGTCTACCCTACCTAAAGTGGTCAAAAAAATGGAATATTTAACTTAAAATTCCAATTGCCCCAAGGGGCTTAATTATGATAATTAAGTGATAATGTCCAATTTTTTCCTCATATTTTAATAGGCAATGAAAGTGTTTCTGTATTCAGTTTTCTATGGCCTGTACAGTTCCACTCGATGCCACATAATTGGTTACAAGCTGAATTATCTCCCAGATAATCTTACAGACTTCAGCAGTAGTGCAATCGCATTTTGCATTTTCGGTTTGAGGAGACAGCATGTTATCATATTGTGCTTGTCATTTTTTGAACACTTTGTCCACTCTGGGTTATACAGAAGTATCTCTTGTAGCATGCCTGACTAATACTGTAAAGAGTCTTATTACATATGTATCTTGCAGCTTTGTATTTCAGTAGATAAATTGCTGGATATCTGATGGCTTGACGTGTCTCGCTGGTCAAATATCCTCTCTTGCTTTTTTTGCTCATAGATGGCCAATCCACTTCTTTTGTTTCTATTTCTCATTCCCTTGATGCTGTCCTCCCCCATTGTTTCTGTGGCAACAGTTTCTGAATGTAGTCATCCAAGAGGCATTCATTTTCTCAAATACTATACTTTTGAAATACACACTTCTAGACCACAGCTATTATATAAAATAAATGCCTAAGGATATCTCAGGTTGCAATAAATAGTTCAGTTATAAAACTTTTAAAAGGCATATTCTGTTTTAGCTGAAGGAAAACTTATTCTTTATTTCCATTAAGTTAGTTGTTAAAGAATGTTTACTTCTGAAGATCATGGAATGTATCATAATTTAATTTTATAGATATTAAAATATCGTTTGGACTAGATGATCTCTAGAGGTCCCTTCCAACCTCAACCATTCTATGATTCTGTGATTCTGTAAAGGATGTCTTTATGATCTAGGCCCTATTAGATGTTATTAGTAATAATAATGCATCTCGATCTGCTGCATGTTTCCCAAATATGAAAAAAGACAGTGTGGGACATAGCTCATTTTAGGCTTCCTTAATACAGACATGAACATCTTGAACTAGTCATCCAGATTTCCGTTGTAGTCCACAGATGAACAGGCACATCTAGGAGATGATTCATCTCATTCCCGAGCAGACACCTTCAGCAGTTGATATAAATGACTGCTCCACAGGTCAACTTTATTTTGGAGATGTCTGAGGCTGGGATGGGCAAATGCCAGACCTACTGAAAGCTAAGAGACGTTAATCTAGAGGCAGATTAAGAAAAATGAAAGAAGAAAGGATTTCATACGTCTGTCTCCTGACTCTCCACACCCCTCTTCCCACGAAGGACCCTACAAGAGTGGCTTTGACAAGACAACCACTGCTTGGAAATCAGAAGTCACTCCAAAGTTAGCCTGGCATTAGAGTGATTAAGTTGATAGGAGGGATGAGTTTTCTTAGCTCAATTTTTAATTTGCTTTTGCTGTTTAGCTGCGATTTATGCCTGATTTCATTCTCCCCACCTCTCCAGGCCACAGGGTTAACTCCTCCTTTCCCTGGAAGCAGCTCAGCGCCTGCATGGAGGAAACTGCTCGCCCTCCTTCACTCCCCCCAGTTCTCCTCCTCCCTGTTTCCTCCCCGGGTCAAGTCTGCTCCTCAGTGAATAAAAGCCAATTAAGCTGATAAAATGAAACAGAATCTCAGCAATGCAGAACGCGGCAGTGGGCTTCACCACCACAGAACACCGAACCCAAGCGGTGGGAAGGTGACACGGACGCACACAAATCTCCCCACGCTGCGTGGCACCGCTGCCAGTGCTCACCCGGTGACTGCCTGCTAGAATTGAAGCCTATGAGTACAGACAGAAAAAAAGGGGACGGGAGGGGAGGGAGCACGTGGAAATGTAAAGCCCGGAGCGCCAGGAGCAGCCACAAAGACCCTCACACCCAACACCGGGCCAACGCCTCCGCCGCCATGTTGGGGCGCGACGGCCCTGCCTGAGGCGATCGAGGCCACGCCCGAACGGCTCAAAGCCACGCCCCTTTCCGCTCTGCGCATGCGTGCCCGGCGGCACCCGGCGCCGCGGGAGCCGGCTGAGGAGGGGGCGGGGCTCTTGGAGCGGGGCGTGGCCGAGGCGGAGGGACGGGAGGCGGCCGCTGACCCGGCGGCGCGAGGGCCCGGCGGGAGGCG
>VXAA01004979.1:0-26029 GCA_013399115.1 Anseranas semipalmata | reverse complement strand
TCGCGCAGCGCCCCGGCGGCGGGCGCAGGGCGGCCTCCCCGGCGGCCGGGGGTGGGGATCGGAAGCCGGGCGCGGCTAATCGGCTTTGGAAGGCTCGAGCTGCGTGCGGGCGCTGGAGGGGCTGGGCTGGGCTGGGGGCGAGGGGGCGTCGTGCCCGTGGCCGTGACGGGAACGCGTGCTGCTTTGGGCGAAGCTTTTCCCCCGAAGTGTGCCGAAAGCCGGGAGGGAGAGCTTCGGGACGCTGGCTCGGGTCGCTTGTCGCAGGTGGGCGTTTGGGGCAGGATTTCCACAAGTGCCCCCGTTCTCCCGATCCCCTTGGTAATCGTGGCTGGCTCTGCGGGTACTTTGCTAACGTGTCAGTGTCTGTTAGCAGGTGGGTGCTCCTCTGGTTACCCGGAAAAGTGTTAGCATCCCGCGCGATCCGTTCGGCCAAGCACGCTCCGTGCGTTGGCATGTAATTTGACTTGTTTGCACCGATCCGGGCCCTGACAGGAGGCTTCTGCCGGTGATTGCTTTTTCATTGCTCTCTTGATAAACTAGAGCTATAAGTAGGTACGCAGATGTGATGAGGCTCTCCTGGAGTGTTTTTTAACGAGGGGTGGGGAGCTCCGTAGGTTCACTGATAGGGGAATGCTGAATTTAGGGGAGGAAATATCCCTTAGTCAGTAGAAGTCACTGCTAGTCATAGAAGAGGTGTGTTCGCGGGTCAGGGTTTATCTTGCATTGTGCTCTTTTCTACCTGTTCCGTGGACAAATCAAAAGTCTTGTTCCCAAATCTGTTCCCACAGGGGAAGGGAAGAGATGGTTAAGGGGAAAAATGCACCCTGTCATCCCGTTTGTTAATTTGCCGAACTGTGATTATAATGCATCTTAATGTCAAGCAGTGGGAAATGCTGATGTGTGCATTACTGGAAACTGATTTATGATTTTCATAAATCTTACTGCAAAGAGGCTTTAATATCTCCAACAGGCATTTTGCAGTTGGCCTCTGAGAAGTTGGAATGAATGCCTGTGAGCCCATAGGGTGTGATTGCTCGGGTGTTTGCTGATCAGCTGGAGTAATGTTCTTTGCGATATGGGAAATCACATCTTTTCATTTGGACTTGGAGCGCCAGACTTCCTGAATTCATGATCTGTACACCAAAATCTTTATATGACCAAATGTAGGACCAGGAGTTTTCATTCTCTGAAGCAGTTACATTTCAGATTAAGACTGTTGAGGAGCCAGTGATTGATCCTTGAGCTAGGACAATCTGGCTGTATTGCAATTGCAGCTAACATATTTTTACCTACAGTTGACTACTGGCCGTTGTGTCAATGTAGATTCAGTGCTGGTCCCTTGATTTAGGTCCAGTATGGGGCCCCGCTTCTCTGCTTATCAGCAGCATGGAAGTTGTAGGTCTGGATTGGCCAAGCAGCTAGCTGAAGATTATTCTGTATGTGTGGTTATTAGAAATGACATTATGTCACTGGCATACAGGTCAATACCTAAACAAGTTTTTCAACTAAAAATCTTATGATTAACTGAAGTGTCTATACCTGCGAAGCTGAAATTCTGATGTCAATTAGCTATTCTCTGTCCAGTCATAATCGTGTGCACTGAGGTAGATAAACTCCAGGCATAAGATTTTTCCCATGCCTTTCTGATGGTTAAGGTTTAGCAGTACTGTGAGACTAGGGACAGCTAGCAGAGGATGTAAAAGTTTTGCAGTAATTAATGTAGGATTGTGCTTAAAAATATGTCAGTGAGGATAGTGAGAAGAAGCGCTTGATATTCACTTCGGAGTTGTTCAGAACAGTGTGGTTATATGGTCAGGCAGATCTTTTAAATTTTCAGAGTGTTATATAATAATTGTACTTGCGCATTAATTTTTCAGAAACAAAAATGAATGCAAATGCTGAGTAATACTCTTTTTTTCTGGCAATTCCTTGTGTCAACCCACCATCTGATAAACTCTCGGACAACTTTCTGAAAATTCTTACAAGGTTTCCCGCCTTTTGCCCATGCATTTTAGAAGAATTCTCAGGTTGTTGCTTCTCATGTTGTATTTGGATAGTACAAAACCAGTAACAGGCAGTTTTTGTGAAGAGACAGTTTCTGCTTGCACAACCCTAACACACATGTACACTTGTGGTCTGTAACAGAGCCATCTGGAGCTATGTTGAAGAAGCTCTTCCATCTCAGTCCTGCATTTCGTGGCTTCTTTTGTGTATCCAAATTAAAGTTTCACTTCTGCTCACCCACTGACATTTAATGCATCTTTTCCTTGTTGTTCAAGTTCAGAATACTAGAAAGTAATAAACCAGGTTTTCCAGCACTGGCAGGTTGTGTGGATGCAGTGAAGAGTAATGTCCAGGGTTTTTACTCTGTTAGCCACAGTCCCTTTTGAGATGATCTTGCAGGAGCACATTTTGTCTACAAAGGGGATTTTTTTTTCTTCATTAGTTCATTGGTCTGTACTCCAGTGTTCATATCAGCGATGGCAGAGCTCTTCCTGTAGTACTGTTTTCTGTTGTTCTACCCCTTTGGGGTTCTTTGGACTTCCCTCTATATCACAAATTTTGTGTTGCAGTAAGTCTTAATTGCATGGCTGGAGATGGTGGAAAAGCACTGGAAAATGCCTTTGCCCTTGTGTGGTTTAGCCACTGTTCTTATTGCGAAATGGATGAAGTTATAAGGTGCTTTTTGTTGGTGGTGGTGTTTTTTTTTTTTTTTGATGTCTTTGCAGTAGAAGTAGAACCCGGCCTTTTACCCTCATCTGTGCATTAAACTGCAGTCTTACCTGACTGAATGATACGGGGCTTTTATGCGTGTCTGGGAAGTGGTAAAATAACCCATGCTAACTGCAACAAGATGTGCCCTGAGCTATACTCACCATAAAATAAAGGTTGAATCTAGTACTTCTGACTTTTGCTTCTGCTGTCTAGAGTCCAGCAAACACCTAGCAGCAGCTGGAAGGTATCAAGCCTTCTAGTGGGTGAAGCAAAGGGGACAGAAATTACCTT
This sequence comes from Anseranas semipalmata, assembly GCA_013399115.1. Classification (NCBI taxonomy): domain Eukaryota; kingdom Metazoa; phylum Chordata; class Aves; order Anseriformes; family Anseranatidae; genus Anseranas; species Anseranas semipalmata. The sequence continues at coordinate 23,023 of VXAA01004979.1, read as the reverse complement.
TGCAGAGTAAAGCAAAAAGTGTCGGTCTCGGGCATACAGAAGGAAGTATGATAGTAGTAGTACTTGTTTTTCAGTGTTTCTTCTAGAAACTGGTTGATTATGTCAGTACAACCTGAAAAAGCTTAATGAAATTTACAAATTATGCTAATCTGTAAGCTGTAGCATTAGACATGAAAATATTTGGCTTGATGTTTCAGGTATTTGTCTTGATCCTTCTCTATCTGCTAGTTTAGCATCTTATATACAGGGTCAGTGTACGTGGCTATAGAATGTCTTCAGTGATTAATTCAGACCCCAGGAACTGACATCAAACACAGTTTATAGCTAAATCTGGATTTTATGATGTAATACTGTGTTCTGCATGAGGAGTTTGTGCATAGCTTACAGTCCACATTTTTGTTTCTAGGTTTGTTTTTGAAAGCAATAAGACTTGTGGAATCGTGCTGAATGGCTGGCTATTGTCCTTTTCCTGCCTGTCTCCTTATCCCACCAGTACCCTTTTGCCTGTTTCAGCCCCATCTGACAAGGGTGAAGAGGTCTCGGAGATACTTCAGTTCACACAAGCATGTGGGGAGATAGGCTGCTTAGAGGAAACACACCCTGTAAGTGCCAGCTGGGGGAAGGCAGCTGTAAAACCTGCCTCAGATGTCATAGCGGAGAGGTTTTATAAAAACACTTCATTGTAGGAGAAGTTTGTAGTTAACTGTGAGATGGGTGTATGTATACAGGCTTCATTACTGCTCAAGGAACTATTTGTTTACAATAGGTTTTTCACCTGATTGTGAAATCTGTACTTAATGTAAATTGATGTTTGCCAGAGTTTGCAGGCAGCCAGAAATGGCTGTCATGTACTCGCTCCTGTTCCTTCTGTTTGCACTGTCTCCTCTGGAGCACAAATTGTAATACTTAAACAGTAATTGATGATCAGTTTAACAGATTCCACAGGAAAGTGTAAGGAGGGCTCATGCTGGAAGAAGTGAGATTGAGAATTGCAGCAAGGAAGGCAAAGTTGTGGAAAAACATAGCTTCAAAGTGAGGAGGTGGTAGAAAAGAAAGCAGAGGGTGAGAGGACTGAAGTAGCACAGAGAAATTAGCAGCGCTATGGTATTCCTTTATACAGCTGTCTGACTTGCTTATGTAGCAGGGTTGGCAAGAGAGAACATGTGCTGTCTCTCAGCCGCTCCATTTCTCTCTGGCATCGTGACCTGAATCCGCCTTGCTCAGTGGACTGGAGTGTTCAGGCACGTGTGCTGTTGCGGTGATTCTGTTGCAAGCACACTCCGTTTTGGAGAAGTATGCGTTAGACAGTTGTGTTAAGAGCTTAAACTGATGTAGAGAGGTTCACTCATCAGTTGGAGTTCTAACTGGGAGAATTTTTCATGATGAATATGACCCTAGGACTCAAGCCATGATGGTGGCATTTGTCATCATCATTTTTGTAGACGTGACATGTTACTATACGGTAATTAAAAGATAAGTCTACACACTTGCTCTTTAAAATACTGGGTTTATGACACTGCTTAATACACCAATTAATTTAGACAAATTTGACTCTAAACACATATAAAACAAATGTCAAATACGAGACATGAAGGAAAAAGTACTGAAGTTGTGTAGCTATAAAGCAATATTTGTCCCAGCACAGAGAATTACTTAGTTGGCGTATTACTTAGTTGGATAATTTCAATTATATAAAAGTTCCTTTGTCTTGTTACTTGTATGTAAACATATATTCATTTTGCAAGTTCTAAGCACGAAGAAATGACAAAATACAAACTTAGGCTCTTGTCTTGCCAACAGTGAGAATTTTTAGCTGTGTGAGTGGGACCAGCTGATCCCATCACTACATAAAGCTTGATTATTCAGATTAGTCTTTTATGCACTCTTTGTTACTTTTTAAACTAGCAAAACAACAATTAAGACTTAATTTGCATTAAGCCTTGTAGGAATGATTCTGTTAACGTGTGGTAAAAGAATGACTGTCCGTGAATTGATATTCTTTACTTTTCTCTTTCAAATCTGTTGAAGGAAATGGAAAGATAAAAGGCCTGTATAGGGGGGTAACTTTTGTTTTCCTGGTTTAGGAAGTTTCTTAAAGTAAAATGCTTTTAACAAATTATATATTTCAAATAAAGTCTATCTGATCTTTAAATCTTAAAAAACATAACAAAACCAAAAAACCTTCTCTAGATAACTTTTGTAGTGTATGACCAGAATGATTTATTAACATAAATGATGTATTAGCATAAGTACATTGGAGTGATGTATTAATATAAATATTCCAGAACTGCAAAACATCTTTACCATTTTTTGTAAATTCAAAATTTTTTAATAAGTCCACGAAAATACAAAATTATGAAAGCAACAATTTTTTTATTAAACAGGAATTTATGTGGATTAAAAGAGTATTTGAAACACACCATAGTGTGCAGTTTATTAACAAAAGCATTCGAGCAAATGTGTTATTGTATTTTTTTCCCCTCTGTATTTTGTGTGATTAGGTAAGTGATTAAAAAAAACAACAACAACAACAAAAAAAACATGGGGATAATGCTTCTAACCACCTGGACTTTTTAGGCAGGAAAGGGTTTCTAAGGTCACCATCAGATCCTCTTTTAAATGCATCTCACAGACTTCCTGTCTTGTCCATTAGTCTAATTCAACCTTTAACTAGAAGTCTCTGAAGGTACTGGTGTTGACCTTTTAGGATCCTGCTTAATAAGTGTCATTATGAGATGTGTTGAATTGCTACTAGCAAAAATCCATGTGATGGGAAGAACCTGAAGTAAAATCACCAGATATCATAAACAATGTTATCCTGGGAATTTTCTGGAATTATACAAGACAAGTATGGCTTACCGTATAGGCAATATTTTATTTTTTTAGTGATATGATTTCCTTCTGTACTGAGGGTAACAGTCAAAATCCATTTTAAGTGTGGCAGCAGCTTGGGAAGAATTGCATCTTTCTGTGTTTTGAAGATCCATTCCATGAAAGAGCTGAGCCCAGAACCCTAATTCTTTGAGTGTCAGCTTCATATATGGGAGTAACTTGTCTTTGACTTCAGTGTTGAAAACTGAAGGAAGTATGACTGGCTGCTTGGCTGCTGTGAAGGAAAATACGTAGTGTGTGCTCGGTGAGGCTCAAAAAGACAGGCATGGTAGACATACCAAATGTAAAGTGAAGGTAATTTTGTGCTATGGTATCATCTTCCTTACCCATTGAGGGATGTTTCACTACGTACTCAATTAGAGTATTGAGTGTTAGGGTGTGATTAGAATACATAGGACTGTCTTAAACCAATTAGTTAAGAAAAAATAACGCTATTTGTAAGTATTTTAGAAGTATGAACTGAAACTATCTAAATTAGATTATCAAGTTGTGTATAACTAGAGCATGTTCTTTTGCAAATAAATGAACAATGAGTATTACTGAAGCCCACTCAGCATCTTTCACTTCTTCCTGGACCAGAAACGATATCATAAGAAATGTGTCTCCATTTTGGTTGCAGTTGAAATGACAGATATAAACTGATTTAATGTAGCTATACTGTTTGCTTTTAATCCTAATTTATATAAATACATGGAAAAGTGTGAGTTTACATATTCTAACAAAAAATGATTTGAAGAGTAGAATTTTGTATTTCTTCTTTCATAGAAGATTCAGTCAGTCACAGTGCATTAACTAGTATAGGCTGTGAAATTCTGTACAGCTTCAATAGTGGCACAGACAAGGAAACTAATGCTATATATGCTCTAATATATGGGGAAAAAGAAGTGAAAGCACTATCAACTGTGCATTCATATACTGAAACTTATTTTTACAAATTGTAAGTAAATTAATTTTACACTTGTAATGTTTTATTCTTGTTGAAGAAAACGTTATTCCTGGTTACGGAATTTCTCACTTACTTGTAATGTAAGGAAGAATAAAAGTTCTGGTTTGTGTTTTTCTTCTAGTTCACTTACCTATAGCTAAGTCATGTTTGAAAAAAATGGCTTACGTATGCCTATGTAACATGGTTAGTTATGTCAGTCACCTTTTTTCTTTCTTGTTTCTTGCTTCTTGGGGAAGGTGGAGAGCATTGTAGGGAAGGATCTAGCGTAGAGCATGCGTGAAGGGAGAAAGGCACCTTCAGAATTTTGACAACAAATGTAAGTTTTGAGATAAGAAATTTCTTTTAAAAGTTAAATTGTTGGTTTTACTCAGGAAACTTACAACTCAGTAAAGCTAAAGATTGAAACTATTATAGCAAACTACTGAGAAGATGACCCACCATGTTATTGTCTGATATTTATTCTAGAAAGGGATAGATCAACGCCTCCCCTTCCCCCCTGTAAGACTAACACCAGTGTAATCTTCAAAGCATGTTAGGCTGGTTATGAGTCAAGTCTTGGTAAGAGAAATGCTGTCTACTAGGTTGGATGATAACAACAAGGTAGGACACTTTAACACTGGTACTCTTTGCCTGCTTGCTGACATGTTTTTAGGCAGTATTTTAACGTATGGTAGTTTGTTTTTTTTCTTTAGACAAGTGCTGGGTGCCTTCACGTTAGCGTTTTAGTTCGGGTAAGGCATGTGCACTCCTGAATTGATTCCTCCGGGCATCTGAATTTCACCATACTTTGGTTTGCATCTTGGAGTCATGTTAGGGTGCACAAATCAAATTCCTTTTGGAGGAAACTAAATCAAGCAGCATAGTTAAGCCTCAGCTGAGTGTTCAGTCGCAGAGTCAGTCTAGAACGAATCTGGCAAAAAACATCTGAGACTCAAATAGTGTGTATGTCAGATCAAAAACGCCCAATGATTTGCTTTAAAGATCTGTTCCTATAAGCTTATCCGTATGTTACCTGTTAGAATTAGTAATCCTGAGACCCACTACATGTAGCACCACAGTAGTGTGAACTCTGGGCAGTGAGAAAAGGCAGTGATAAAAGTGGAAATAATATTGAGCAATATTACTGCTTTAGCAAGTTTAAGAAAAAAAAAAAGAGAGAAAACTCATCTTATATCTGTACTTTAGAATTTTTTTTCCTTTCCTGCTGAAATGTTAAATGTCAGGGATTTTTTTGTCCATTTTAGAACTTTGAGAGAGTCTATCTCTGTAAAACTAGAAAATCGGGAGAATTCAACTGTACTTAATTAAAGATACTGCACTCTTCCACTGTATTTTATGGCCTTTGATTCCACTAAACTGAAATAAAACACTCATTTGGTTAATGTTAAATGAGTTAATTTATAGGAACCTCAAGCTCTTTTGAAAATTAAAAGTGAGAAATTTAATTTAGGACTTTCCATGGTAAACATGGATTCTTGACCGTCAATTAAGATATTAGCAGATAAGGGGATCTTTGATAAATCACATAATACAGCCTTTTCTTTTTTTGTGGGGGGGAGACTTGGTTGGGAATGCTGCATCCTGTTCCCCCCCACCACCCCAGTACAAGAGAGGCCTGGACATACTGGAGAGAAGCCAGTATAGGGCCACCAAGATGATGAAGGGACTGGAGCACCTCCTGTGAGGAGAGGCTGAGAGAGCTGGGACTGCTCAGCCTGGAGAAGAGGAGGCTCAGGGGGATCCCATCCATGTCTGTAAATCCCTGAAGGGAGGGTGCAAAGAGGACGGAGCCAGGCTCTTCTCAGTGGTGCCCAGTGCCAGGACAGGAGGCAATGGGCACAAAGTGGCACCCAGGAGGCTCCCTCTGAACCCCAGGCAGCACTTGTGTGCTGTGCGGGTGGCTGAGCCCTGGCACAGGCTGCCCAGAGGCTGTGGGGTCTCCTCCTTGGAGATCTTCAGCAGTGCCTGGACGTGGTCCTGGGCAGCTGCTCTGGGTGTCCCTGCTTGAGCAGGGGCTGGGCCAGGTGGCCTCCAGAGGTCCCTGCCAGCCTCAGCCATGCTGTGATTCTATTCTATCCCACTTTTGGCGTAATGACCTTGTTTGCTTCCATTCAGAAGGGTAGGGAAACCAGCCCTGGGGTGTACTAACTGAAGTTGGTGATGTTTTTGTCCCTCCTCTGTACTACGTCAATGCTAAGTTGCTCTGTGGGGACTGAGCACCTATTGTATGCGTTGTTCAGTGAGCCCCCAAAAGTAGAGAATTATTTAAGAATCTTCCCATATCCCAGTTAGGTGGCAGAGGAAGGACTTCTATACTCTGCAGCATACATCATAGACTGAAATTTCCAAAGTCTAGATCCCAAGTCCAGTAAATCTGCCATGGCTGATGTAAAAGTATATGACTCCACTTCTGCTTTAAACCTGTGCTGACCTCTTGTCCAAAAGATCATATGATACCATAATAGTGCTTCCCCTCTACATGCCCAGAGAAGCTGTGGATGCCCCATCCCTGGAATTGTTCGAGGCCAGGCTGGATGGGGCCCTGGCCAACCTGATCTAGTGGGTGGCATCCCTGCCCATGGCTAGGGAGTTGGAACTAAGTGATCTTTCAGGTCTCTTCCAACCCAAGCCATTCTATGATCTGTATTTGCATGATGGAAGAGTCAGCTGGGACTGATAACGTGTACTGTAATATAAGTGGGAAACCTCTCAGAGTGAGGGATAGTTGGGTTTTACAATAATTATTACGTGTCAGATGTGAACATGCATTTTAGCATAGTCTTTCAAGCTCCTGCTGCATACTATGTCCTCCCTCTCTGCGAGCAGCACACTGTGCACAGTATAAATGGTTACTTTGTGGGGAGGATGACATCCTTTTATGACAGACAAAAAGAGAGCTGTAGAGGGAAGTCTAAGTAGCTTGTGGGTTTTTATATTGGTATAAAACATCCGTGCTGGTTTGTACTGATAAAACATTCATAAACAACTGCATTCAAACAAAAGTAATGCCATGCTCTGAAATCATGTGAATGTCTAAGCCTTGAATGAAACAGCCTTGAATAATCAGAAAACTGTATTTTTAATATAGGCGTATCTTAGCACATTTTACTTACTGACACGTCAGGATCTTTATTGTGCTAGAAATCTAAATACAGTTTTCAGGTCTGTACAAAACAGAAACATCAGTTTATATCATAATATTCTCCCTTCCAAAGATAGAATAAAGCAGCTACTCCACCCTAGCTTTGAAAAGAGAAAGATTTCCTAAAACCCTTGAATTTACTTTTAATGAAGTAGAGATTTTAACAACAGGATAAAAAGGCCTCCCCGGTTCCCTTTTTTTCCAGTTTATTTGTAAATAATATCCACCTTGCCAGAACTTGTGGGTGTATTTCAATAATGCTGCAACACCAACTATTCAGAAGTCATGGAGTGCTTTAATCTTAAATGAGGGTTTATACTACTTTTCCTTGCCACTAACATTGCCATTTGAGAACAGCTGTGAAATCCTAAGTGCTATTTTTAATGCAGTTTGTGATTTTGATTCAGTTTTATTGTTGTAATGTTCACGGCCATTTGCTACATCTTTGGTGTAAAGAAAGAACTAGTTGGGAAGGCTTCGCATCTGTTTTTAAGATTCTTTGCTGTATGGTATGTGCTATTTTAGATTCACTTAGGCTCGACTTTGGACTGGAATAACCATGCTTGTATGTTAGTTCGATAGAAGGTATACGTATGTATCAACATTTTATGCAACAAAAGGGCTGGATACATTTCCTTTTCACCAAAAGCAATCAGTGTAAGACCTCTAGAAAGTTAGTTCTTTATTCTCTCAATTTTCCAGAGTTTTTCCAGGTTTTTCTATCTCTAAATAAATAATAATAATAATAATAAAATCTCCTTCCTTTGAAATCCACTGTTTATTGCACCAGTTTAGTCTACAGTCGTCAGCTGGAACCACAGAGCAACCAAAGCTACCTTCTCTGACTTCTCTTTGAGGATCAAAACCAGCATATTGTCTGGGCAAAGTCTGCAGCATTTCTAATGCACACCAAAGCTGGCTGTATTGTGCTATCTTTTAATTTTACAAAAGTCAAGGTATTTAACAAAGCAGTTTGAACATTTTATATTTTCATGGTAAGTGGAACAGACCAGTCTCGTTGCTTAGTATGAACAATATGCATTTCTTAATTGTGAGATACATTACTTAGTATGAGAATTGTGCTTGTTGAGAGGAGCTTAACATTTGGCCTTGTGTCACTTGCTTTATAATATTATATTAACGTGATTGTTATTAAAGAAGCTGCACTCTGAAACAAATAAATACAGCACACCGAAACTATAATTGCATAAAAATACATGAAAATGGTATAACTTACTTTGAGATGTTTTTGAACAGAACATATTTGGAAACACGTATTTCTAGGGCATTTTGGATTATGTAGAAATAACTTTCTGGTGGTGAAAGGGTGTTAGGTTCTTTATCATAAGCAAGTAAGTATTATGTTATGGCACAGAAGACTTACTGGGTGACCTGTCTGCTTTAAGATGTATGTGAAATGATCTTGCGGCCAATCTAAACATCCTGAGAGTGCAAATCAACGGAGAACTCAAAGGACTGATTTTCCTGCATTCATGGCTACTGTTATCCTGCCTATGAACTTGTCTTTGGATTAAGAAACACACTAATTAAACATGTTTTGTTAATTTGCCATGTATGATTGTTGAGCTGGGTCACAAACTCCACTTCCTCCACCCCTCCAGGGTACAGGCAGGAAGGTGTTTCATCCATTCCCTGTATTTAGTCTCTGATTTATTTTTGTTTTCCTCTCTCCTGGCTAGAGGTATTGCTTCAGCATATGTAAATTCAGTAAAATTTAAGTCTTATGACCTGAGATCTGAAGATGCAGGTTTGAAAGGTCTCCAGCTGTGACCAGTAACCTTGTGCAGGTGTGTGTGTGTGTATAGGTAAAATGAAGTAAATCAACGATTGTTTGGGGATAAAAATCTTTGCCTGAGCTAACTGTACAGTATGCACATGTAAGAATCAGGATTGAAATAAAACGTGAAATGCATAACTAATCTCAGTACACATGATACAAAACATAGCTGGTTCTTGAACAATGGCTCTTTTCCCCAGATGTGTGCTGTGGTCAGACTCAGTTGTGACTGTGTTTTAGATGCCTGTGACGTGTATGAGCTGCCACTCATGGCTGTAGTTGTTCATTTTAGAATTTTCAGATACAAGTCATTTATCCTTGCAAAAAAAACTCATTTTTTTTCTCAATCATTTAAACTCACTGTGTACATAGTTGCAACACTAATGTTTTACTGCTTTTGATTTTCTAGGGCGCCAATGCCTCAGCTTTGGAGAAAGAGATTGGTCCGGAACAATTTCCAGTTAATGAACACTATTTTGGTTTGGTTAATGTAAGTTTCAGTTCATAACCCAATTGCTTTGAGATGCCGTGACTGGATTTGTTAAATTACAAGATTGCGACTGAGTCAATAACTAAAACACTGAAAGATATAGTCATTGAATATACACACTTACTGAAATGTATTTTAATTATCAGTATATTTGTTGAAATATGTTACTGAAATAATAGTTGAAATTTGGCTAGTTATTTAATACTTTATTTCATTTTACTTATTGTAGGGTAATTTTTCAGCCACTTTCTTGCAACTAAAATGTAGAAGTATTTAAAAATATATCGGTTTAGAATATATAGCTTGTAGTTGATAATTTGCCAATCTAAGTGAATAAATACAGTAAAAGAAAAAATCTGTGAAACTGTTGATGGTATCAAGCCTTCACATCTGCTGTTTTTATTGAGATGTTAAAAAATACTGAGCCCAAAGGGGGAAGTAAGTATGGAAAAAAAACACTGAATTGTTCAATTCAATTATTAGTTTTTGGGAATCATTTAAAATTTAATTTCTGGTGTTACCCATGAAAAATATATCTTGAAGTTGCATGATTCTGTCTGAAATAAATTATTAAATGTTTTCTTTGGGGGGGGACTTTGGAAAGTACATACTAAAAACAGGCGGATTTTACATGGCCTATCATCTTGTTTTTTGTAGCAAAGCTAATTACTTCTAATGCTGTCCTGCTATTACAACATATGTCTCTACCTCTAGGTTCTTAGTGCTGACATGGTTTAGGAGTCTAAAATCCCAGCGTACACTGGGCTGTCATTAAACATTCTTACTGATAAGCTGACTTAGATACAGGTCAACTGCCATGACTTAAATTATCAATTCATTCGTTTCTCATGGAAGTTGAATCTTCTTCAAAATGATGCATTGTTTTTTTTCTGAAAAGATGAAATAGAGCAGTTTATCTGTTAATACTTATTGTATGGGGTACACTGTCCCCATAAGATTTTCACAGAGAAGCTGTTGAAGTATGGGCTGGATGAGCAGACAGTGAGGTGGGTCAAAAATTGGCTGAATGGATGGGCCCAGAGGGTAGTGGTCAGTGGTGCAAAGTCTAGTTGGAGGGCAGTGACAAGCGGAGTAACTCAGGTGTCAATACTGAGTCCAGTCCTGTTTAACATCTTCATTAACGATCTGGATGATGGGGTAGAGTGCACCCTCAGTAAATTCACAGATGACACGAAACCGTGGAGAATAGCTGACTCACCAGGGGGCCACACAGCCATCCAGAGAGACCTCAACAAGCCGGAGAGGTGGGATGACAAGAACCTCATGAAGTTCAGCAAGGAGAAGTGCAAAGTTCTGCCCCTGGGGAGGAACAACCCCAGGCACCAGGACGTGCTGGGGCCCTCCCAGCTGGAAAGCAGCTCTGCAGAAAAGGACCTGGGGATCCTGGTGGATGCTAGAACGTGAGTCAGCAATGTGCCCTTGCTGCTAAGAAGGCTGACAGTGTTCTTGGCTGCGTTAGGCGAAGTGTCGCCAGCTGGTCAAGAGTGGTGATCCTTCGCCTGTACTGAGCACTGGTGAGGCTGCACCTGGAGTGCTGCGTCCTGTTCTGGGCCTACCAGTACAGCAGAGACCTGGACATACTGGAGAGAGTCCAGTGAAGGACCATGAAGATGAGGAAGGGACTGGAGCACCTCTGCTATGAGAAGAGGCTGAGAGAGCTGGGACTGCTCAGCCTGGAGAAGAGGAGGCTCAGGGGGATCCCATCCATGTCTGTAAATCCCTGAAGGGAGGGTGCAAAGAGGACGGAGCCAGGCTCTTCTCAGTGGGGCCCAGTGCCAGGACAGGAGGCAATGGGCACAAACTAGAACACAGGAGGTTTCCCCTGAACACAAGGAAGCATTTCTTTACTGTATAGGTGTCGCTGCTTGAGCAGGGGATTGGACCAGGTGACCTCCAGAGGTCCCTTCCAACCTGAACTGTTTTATGGTTCTGTTAGTTCTGTAGCTGAGCTTAGACGTTCCTTCAAAGCTGTTCCTTTTCTCAAATCTGTTATTCTATTGACAGATGAACCTGTTTTCCTAATTTCTTGTCTCAGTCCAGCGAGGATTTGTTATGTCTCTCTGCTCATATTTCAAAATGGATCGAATATTGTTGCACTATGTTTTCTGTATACAGAGTCTGTTAACTTATATGTAGGATACTGGTTGATATGAATGCTGCCTCACTGTCCCTTTTCAGATTTGAATGTATCCTCTGTTTTTACTATAGAAATGCATCTAGAGAGAGTAAAAGAGGTAAAAAGAGAAATATTTGAAAACTTGCAACATCCTCTTAGTAATCTTAAACAGTCAGATACCTTGCTACCATCCGCCCTTTCAAGAGTATGGCACTTCTAATAGTTTGTACCATGAACTATGGTAATGTGCAAAGGGCTTATGCTGTCTTGGCCTTGTATTAGAATAATGCTTTAACACTTTATTTTATTTTATTGGAACAGTGGCTTAGCTTAAGCATTTGTCTCCCACCTTGGTTATGTGTCTATACTAACTCTTCTTAAAATGACCCGAGTAGCCATGCAATAAACCAACTAATGTTAGATCAACCTGCAGATCACATATTAAAGAGAAATTCCAGTTCTCTAACCATCTAAATTCAGATATTAAACTAGGTAAGTATATGGTACGAATATATTTCCACTTTAACTTTTTAAGGTCTTCAAATGTGAGGCTTCCTGCCAAACACAGGGAAAACAAAGTTTAAAAACAAACGAAAAATTCAGTATGAAGTGACCCCACATTTTCAAATATATAAAATAATACTCTGGCTACCCTCTCTTACTTGGTCTTTGGAGAAAGAAATGTTGAAAATAAAATCTGTTATTGTCAATAATTAAACTTGTCCAGGAGTGGGTTATTGTTTTCCACTAATATTTTTCTTGGATGACATCTAATAGGACTGAATGTTTATATTATGAGCATATCTGTGAACTCAGTTCATCAAAACCTCTATGTACTTTTTTTTTTTTTTACAAAATCTGTTATATTCTATGTACTTTCTAGCTATCTAATAGAAAAGACCAATCTTTCAGTTTATACAGTGTATGTGATAGCTGTAGTTGCACAAGTGATATACTACATTAAGACTTAAGAAAACAGTAAAATTATATTGTAGTCCTAATCTTGAAGTCTTTGTACCCTTAAGAAAAGTTCCAATAAAAAACAAGCTTGCTAGCGTTTAATGAACATCAACAAACTCTGGCTTTCTGTAGTACTAGTGAAGTAGGAAATTTGAGGGGAGGTCTGTCTGTCTTTTGCAAGTCATTGCCCTCAACAATACACATTAAGAGATAGGCAGCTAAGATATCTCAGAATACTGTCAGAGGAAAGGAGAATGGGACCATGAAGCTAGATTGGGATTGGCTATGAAAATAGTCTTTCTTAAGTATCTGCATCTTAAGATGGTCCTCACAGAAACAGGGATGCAAGCAATAAACCAGTTGAAAACATTGGCTAAAATAACTCCACTGTGTATAGCTTCTGTTAAGTTTCCCTGAAGAGACAGAGGAGTTTCAGTATCCTGTACAAGCTGACAGTTTCAGATAAGAAATTGCAATGGTATTTCTTACATTTTCCTACTGTTATTCTGATGCAAATTTAACAGGCATTTTGTTTTCCTACAGTTCTATTTTGAATAAACCTAGCTAAATACCCTTCTTGTTTTGAATAGCTTGATGGGCATTCAGTGCTGTGCATTTTCCTATTTCAGAGTGGTGTTGAAGTGTTTACAGTGTCACTACGAGGCATACAGATTATGGTTACAAACTTCTCATTGTAAAAAGGTGTGCAAGGATTGCTCTGTACGAGTATTGTGCTTCTGAGGCAACTAGCTTTTGTTAGTTGGAAAGTGAGGAGAGAAGGAAGATGCCAGTTGACCAGGTTAGCAGGTGAGCTGAGTACTGAAGAAGGAGGATTAGAAAGTGATGTGTAATCTAGAGGTTGAAAAGGCCTGGATTGACATTGTGACAGGTGATGGGAGGATGAGGGGACTGGAGCAAGGTCTTGGGTATTTCTGAAGTTAGAGGTGTGCTTTCGTGTTGGAGCCAAAGATGGGAAGTAAGGTAATAGTGATGGTAAGACCAGCATTTATTTGTGTGACAAAGTTCCCTATTTACTTAGTATAGAAACCTCCCACCTTTTCCCTCTTGTTGTTTAGGACATGTATCATTATAGCTTTAAAATGATTGTAAGCATATATTTAAAAAAAATCAGGTTTTGAAGATATGGAGATTGATGCTTTGCATAAAAAATAAACATGATCTAATAGAATTTTCTTCAGGCATTTGTTTTCAAACTATCTTCTGTTGCCTGCTGTCTTTCTGAATTTAGTTGGAGAAAACCTCTTACGAAATTAGTATGCCTGCTTTTAGTTCCAACCCACAGGCATGTAGGTTAACATGTATTCATGTTAAATTTAATCTCCAGAATTTTCTTTGGTGTTTTCAGTTGCTTCATATTTTGGTTGTCTCTCACTGCATGTTTGTCATTCCAATTAATTTGTAATCAAACTGCTCCTTCTTAAAGTTGGAAATGTAATGAAATTTCTAATTTACTACCTTTTCATCTTTTGACACCTGGTGTAGAACTTTTTAGCACTTCCTCCATGTGATTTAATTTGAACTTTCTTAACATTTTAATGTATTTCTCATTGTATTGCTATTTCTAATTATAAACTCATAAATAGTTAGCTTATCAAATGCTTTGACATAAACTAATGTGCAATTTCATCTGTTTCCTTTAAGGAAAAAAACTCTTTTTTCCTCTTAAATTCATTAACCTACTTGAGTGCAGATTTGGGCCTCAGAGAAGCTAGTATAGGCATTCTCCCTGGCTTAAAAAGTAAAAATAATGGGTGTTATTTTCCTCACTTTTTAATATGGAGATCTTAAGACTTCTTAATGTCTTTTTAAAAAATATACTTCTCACTCAGTCGCTGAGTGAATCTTGGGTATTTAGAAAGCAGTACTTCATATTTAATTATTTAAAAAAAAAAATTTCCTTGCCAGCTTTCTGATTAAATTGCATAGTGCTCTTGTTTGTCATTGTCTCAATTGGTAGAGAGCAGAAAACAGTTACTTCCCAATTACTCCTAAGATGTAAAAGCTTTTAGTGCTTCTTCTCTGTTGATAGAACCTGCTCTTAATACCTCTAAATGGACTCTGTTTGCTGTATAAGTCTCCCCATTGCAGTACAGTCTTATAATTTTGTACCCATATATGCTAATATTTTTATATATAACGCAAATAAGAACACTATTTTCACATTTTACAAGATGTGCATAGTAGGTATGTGCTTCAATTTGCAGGTTGAGTGACTGCAGCTGAAAGGTTGGATTACTTGCCGAGGGCTTTATAATTTCCTGACACTTGCAGTGTTAGATAATGGGCTTCACTGCAGGAGGGCAGCGTAAAGTGAGAGTGACTCTCCATTGACAATTCATGATGCCTTCACAGAGGTGATGGGGAGGCTTGTCATGTTGGGGTGAGCTGGAGACAGTGTCAGTGATTGCAAGACACGAGGGAAGCAGCGCCTAAGACCTGGAAGGAGTTCAGGGAATAGCAACTTACACAATGTCCTGGCACAAAGGGAATTATGGATGCTCTTAGAGCTGACTTTGCTTACCTCAATTCAATTCAGTGGCCTGCCTCCTTCAAAATGCCTGTGTCCAAACTGTGTGTTCTTTTCCTTCCAGTCTCCATTTGAAACTACCACCTGTGACATAGCTTCAAATCCTTAAGAAGCCATGTATCAGTGTTTTAAGAAAACTCCAGAATGCCAGTCCTGTCACCATAAAATGAGAATTGAAAACATAAGAACAGGTTAAAGCAGTTATTTCTGACATTGATCACAAATAATAAGATTTGGGCAATCCAATTTCTGAAGTGTCTGAGAAGCTCTCTCAATTTACAGCTGAGTTTCTTCACAGTACAAGGTCATGCTGTGCCTGTTCTTTACTGTTGTGGCTAGATGGATAGATGTGGTAGATGGATAGATATTTTTGCCTGGATGTATTTTGGGAGCTGTGAAATTGGTGGTATTTGTTGCACATTTTGACCAAAGTTAATGCAAAATATTAATTAATTAAATTTACAAGTAGGACAAAATGGTATAGCGTTGTTCAAATTTACCAAGTTTTTTTTTTTTTGCATTTACTTACAGTGTACTTGTTAATCCTTTGCACAACAGAAATATGCTTTACTGTCTTAAAGTCAAGAACAAATGATTTGCAGAAAATTTGCCTGTGCTTATGAATTTTCTTGTACATTGGAATTAATTTTACCTTTTCATAGTAATACAATGCAAACTAATAAATCTCTCTCTTATTTTATAGTTTGGAAATACATGCTACTGCAATTCAGTTCTTCAGGCACTTTATTTTTGTCGCCCATTTCGAGACAAAGTCTTAGCATACAAGAGTCAACCAAGAAAAAAAGAAAATCTTCTTACATGCTTAGCTGATCTCTTCCACAGTATAGCCACCCAGAAGAAAAAAGTTGGAGTTATTCCTCCCAAGAAATTTATAACACGATTACGAAAAGAAAATGGTAACTTTTTTTTTTCTTTTTCGTGTGTAATAGCAAGTATGATTTAGTTCTGAACTTGAAATAGGGGAATACCTACATATTTGTTAGGGATGAAAAATGTTCTTGGTGCTGTAATGTAAAGAAGAGGTGACCCTAGAATAAGGGCATAACCCTGGATCTATTTTGAAAGAGAATCCATCTCTCTCTGTTTGTGTAGAACTGAATGTATTGTCAGTGGCTGCTTCTGAATTTGCTTGCTAATTTTGCCTAAGAATTGTATTTTTATAATCCAAATTCACTGTCTGCCAAATTGAGTGTATGGAGCGGACATCAAGATGTCCCTGCAAGAATCTAGCTTAAAATCCCATAAATTTTTACATTCAATTTTTAACTGAAATTTTTAAATTCAGTTAGCATTTATGCAACACTTAGCTTGACCTACTTTTTAAAGAATTAATGCATTTTAAAATCAGGAAATGATTTTATCTATTTTTTTTTAGTGTAATAGATATTCCAAATTTTAAGAGATTTCCAGAGATTTTAACATTTCTTGTTTCTTATCTGAAGAAAGAGATCTCTTACCTATGCAGAATAGAAAACTATAATTCAGTTCTTCAGTAAGTGTACTTCAGTAAGTGTGCTTGTATTTTGATGCATTTACAGAAATTATTCATTATTATTTCCTTAGTCAATGAATGTTGACTGACTACAATAAATACAGAGAATGGTTCAAATGGAAAACAGAAAGTAAAACACGGGAACCATTAAGTTATTTTTAGAAAGTGTTATTTTTAATGCTTAATTATGTCTTGACACTAAAATTCTAAACAGGAGAAGGAAGTGGAATATCGTCTTTAGAGAGATCAGATGTGAAAGTTCAGCTCTTGTTGGCTTTTTGGGTCTCTTTAATGATGATACTCTCACCTTTCCTACAGAATTAAATGGCTAAATTGTTGAGCAGCGATTACATGGACTTCATATATGCTATTATGTGCTTATTGTAAAGGTATACAATTATGAGCTTTAGAGAAGAGTTAGATTGAGAAAGAATCAGATAGGTATGCAAAACCGGTCTGAATTCTGTTCCAGTCAGTATCCAGCTGTACCAGGGTGATGACTGAGAACATAAACTTCATGTATTCCACACCACAATGCTGCTATTCAATCTTTGTTTTCTAAGCCTGAATCCAACATACATATATTAATGACCTTAAAGTGTAACTGCATGGGAAGCAGCTACTGGCTTGAAGTCAGATGAAGGTATACTGTTATGTTTACTTAAATTTCTTCTAATCATAAAATGAACGATGTGTTGTACTTGTTAATTTACTGACTGGGCAGATATCCCTGAGAGATCTGTGATATAACATGGTGAAGAACCTCTGCAGTGTTTTACCTCAAGAGACTTGTAGCTCTTGTTCTGCCTTGAGTTACTTGATTAAATAAAGACCTTGTAGGTGGTTAGAGGCAGAGTTGAACTTCTTCTCAAAAATAGTGTAGGAGTTCATTAAATAAGCTACTTGATTCATATGCTTGGCTGCCCTATTGCACTGTTCAACCTCTCCAAATGATACAGATTAGCATCAGATTCTCCCTAATTTGCTAATAACTCAGGATTTTTTGTTCTATTTGAAATTTACTCCTGGATGCCATCAAGTGAATGTTAGTAAAGCTTTGATGTAGTCCCTGTATGCATTTCAAACCTTAAGCTTCACCGAGGATCTTTTTCATTCATCTTTCCAATCCTGAGAATTTATCCCTCCAGTGAACGCCAGTCTCTTAGTATATTCTTGGGCTAAAAGCAAATTGCAAGTTATGGTTAATTGACGTGATTGTTAAAAAAACATGTACAATATTAGCCAGTGATATAGAATGCTTTTTAAATGGCAGGCAAATTTCCTTGCTAAGAACTCATGGTCAGAAAGAAAGAAGTAACAGTTAATAGATCTGGTTCAATGCCCTTTTGGTTTTCTTAGTCCCACAAGTAAGGATTTGTATAAGCAGAGGATGTCTTACAGAATCACAGAATGGTTGAGGTTGGGAGGGACCTCCAGAGATCATCTAGTCCAACCCCCCTGCTCAAGCAGGGTCACCTAGAACATGTTACACAGGATCGCATCCAGGCGAGTTTTGAGTATCTCCAAAGAAGGAGACTCCACAACCTCTCTGGGCAGCCTGTTCCAGTGCTCTGTCACCCGAACCGTAAAGAAGTGCTTGCTCATATGGTGATGAAACCTCCTGTGCATCAATTTATACACATTACCCCTTGTCCTATCACTGGCCACCACTGAGAAGAGTTTGTCCCCATCCTCTTTACATTGTCCCCTCAGGTATTTGTAGAGGTTGATAAGATCCCCTCTCAATCTCCTCTTCTCTAGGCTAAACAGGCCCGGCTCGCTTAGTTTTTCCTCATAAGACAGATGCTCCAATCCCTTAATCATCTTTGTGGTTCTACGCTGGACCCTGCCTAGAAGTTCCACGTCCCTCTTGTACTTGAGGGTCCAGAACTGCACACAGTATTCCAGGTGTGGCCTCACCAGAGCTGAGTAGAGGGGGAGGATTACCTCTCTCGACCTGCTATCCACACTCTTCCTGATGCAGGCTAGGATCCCATTGGCCTTCTTGGCCCCAAGGGCACGCTGCTGGCTCATGGTTAACTTGTTGTCCACCACAACCCACAGAAATTATGTTTTCACAGTGGTACCAGTTTGAATATAAACAAGAGACTAGACTTGTAAGAAAGAGAGTTTAGTCTGTAGCATTGCTATACATTGCAAGTATGTGCCAGTGAAACTATTTCCCATCAACCGAATTAATCCTATGACTATTATGCTTAGAAATGTCGACAAACCAATGTGAAGTGCAAAACATAGTGACTCCGTTTTTATCTGTCCAACAAGTCTGCCAGTAACAAAGGTGCCACATACACCAATCTCTAGAAGCAGTATTTCAGATCTTGAAAGGTAGATCTGTTTATTATTTGAAGTCCTAATTTGAAGCCTGTTTGTTCTTGCCTTGGCTAGATACTCAGGCTAATTTGACGTGGCTCCTACAAATACTGCCTTACTTAGAGATCTGCTGAAAACAATAATTGTTTAAGAACTTAAAGATATTGATATTTTAATCTTATTTTCATTGCTAGTTCTGATGATAAAGCACTTATGAGAGAGCAATGGTGGACTTAAAACACTAAAAGTGAAAATAAAGGAATGGTTTGAACATTTATTGTTCATGTTCTTCCTGTGATAGAACATATAAACAATGAAATATTTCCTATCATAAGTTCTGAGTTCATTTGTGAAAATATCGACATCTAATTCCATTTGAGATGCCCTGTGTTATCAAAGACATTGACCTAAGCTTGTCTGAAATAGCATAGCCCCTGTAGGAGATACAAATCATTATGGACTGGCATCTGGATGCCGGACAGGGTAAGCTATAAAATTTCAGGTACACTGTATGTACACCAGTGTTTAGGTAGCAGAATAATGCCCTGGTTTTCTTGCAGAATGGTTCACTTTTCTGGTAATTCTGATCAGCTGAGATATTTATGTGAACGTAAGCTGAGTTTCTCTTCACCCCCGCTGCATTTTTGACTTAATATGTGAGGTACTGATTTTGGTGTTGTACTGTCACAAATGATTCAAGACCTGAATAAAAAGACTGTTTTTGAAATTTGTGTTTTTAAAAACCTTGTTTGTAGAGTAGCAGTAACCGATTAATTTAAAAAAATCTTTTTTTTTTTTTTTTCAGCAAAAATTTTCAGATCCATTTGTTTTGGANTTTTTTTTTTTTTTAATCTTGCAGAGCTTTTTGATAACTACATGCAGCAGGATGCACATGAGTTCTTAAACTATCTATTAAATACAATTGCGGATATCTTGCAAGAGGAAAGAAAACAAGAGAAGCAAAATGGTCGCCTGCCCAATGGCAACATTGATAATGAGAATAACAGCCCTCCAGACCCAACCTGGGTGCATGAAATCTTTCAGGGAACATTAACAAATGAAACCAGATGTCTTACATGTGAAACTGTAAGTCTGTATTTACTTCATAAAACAAATTCTTCATGTTTCAGAACTTCACTTCATGATTCATTTATCTCGACAGACTAACAGATTAGTTTCTTTCTTTAGAAATCTTATATTTGTATGAACATTTGCATTTTTTCTTTGTCAGTGAGAAATTTTCAACAGCTGATGCATAAATTGTAGGAAAAGGCTATTGGTCAATATTAGGAAGGTGCCCAATTGAATTTTGTCTGTGTAGTCATAACCAACTTCAAACTTTAGATTAGAAAAATCTAAATTGATGTATTTGTAAGAGCAATGGAGCCTGCTACTTAGGGATGAGGAATTTTTCTCAATTCTAATGTCTTAAGGACTTAATGTCATGCGTAGTCATACATTCCAGAAATAATTCTAGAAATAAGTATGCTGAATCAGTTTCCATAGATTTCTAGTTTTGAAGTTTAGATCTGTTGAAATCAAGATACTATGGTTGCCATTTGGTGCTGAGACATTAGACTGGGATACTCAAAGAACATAAAGTGCAGGAAAAGTGATCCTTTCTTAAATGTCAGTCCACAGGAATTTTTCTACTACTAGACCCTGATAAATAAACTCCCTCTTTGAGTGAGCTGTACTAAAATTTTCTTTGAAAGTAGTTCCACAGTAAGAGAAAGAATATATTTCAGAGAAATACTTACAATTGAATTTTACCTGCTTGAGAAAGAGAAAAAGCAGCACAATTTGAAAATTACAGTAATTTTGTCATGGTCTATGCCTTAGATATTGTAAAAAGCTAAATTACTGTATTTTTTGTGCAACTCTTCATGCCTATTTTCCTTAATTACGTAATGCACATATTTCAACATGACATTGGAAAGGAGGAATTAGTCAGATTAAATCTATATATTTCCACATGTATTCTTTTCTGTCTTCTAGAAATCCCAGCTCTCTTTGATGTCAAAAAAAAAAAAAACTTCCTAATGTCATATGTAATGTGACTTCAGACTTCAATAGATCATGATATTCTGAGTAATTTAAGTGCTGATTTCTACTTCCCGTGTTTTCTTTTCTGATACGTTTCTTCTCCCTGATAATTATTTCATAGCAACTGTCAATTACTTTTCTTTTAGTTCTTGAACGGTTCTTTTTTTCTTCTTGAAACATGAGTTTAGCATAGTCTCTTAACATGACCGACGTCATTACCTTTCCTCACTATGGCACAGTGAATTATTCCTGTCAGGATTTTGATCTAGGTATGGTCCTTAACACAACTGAAAAATGCTGATAAGTTCTTTGCCGGCATTATTTAATTAGTTATCAGACCTATCACAGTTTTGAGTTTTACTAATATTGCTCAGTTCTATTCTTCTGTTAGCTGTTGCTGAACAGGATATGCCATGTCTGTTCACAGCTGTGCCTCCTTGGCTAGTTGAATTTTAAACAGTATCTATCACAGGCCAAAATTTTCTAATCAAAGGGTTTTGTTTGTTTGTTTGTTTGTTTGTTGTATACTAGGGCTTTTGTATTCTAACCCCTAATAATCTGGAAACTATCAGCTGCTGTCTACTCAATGTATCAGCTTCTGTCTAATTAAAACACAGTGACCTGAAAATAGGCTCTTAGAAACACATTTACACATATTAAATAGGTAATATTACTGTGAATAGTGTCTTATTCACAAATATAGTAAGTATATATGATTGCTTTAATGTTTATTGAAGTTGTAGGTATTTAGAGTCCTTCTCTGTTTAGAAATATAACTTAAAATATAAGGAGTACTTGAATATAGCTCATGTAGCAGATTACACAGCAATAAGGGATGAATTAGTGTTTCTTAATGATAAGATAATAACCTTAGATTTTTTATTATTATTATTTAAATGTGGAATTTAATATATACTTAAATACAAAACACAATATATCTTTCTTCCAAGTGAGAATGAACATCTATGTTCTAACTGGCCAAAACTATACAATATTCCTAAAAACCAGCATCGCAAGATTTTATTGTAATTTTGATTGTCCTGGTTATAGAAAGGAGCTTCTTTCCAGGACACACTGTCTCATTAGCCCTTCTTTGATCTGAAAAGTTAACTGACTATTTGAAGATTTATCCTCAGTTTAGATATGGACAGTGGAATATAAGAAACATAGATATGATTCTTTAACAAAGATTTGTGTCTTGGGTCAAGCTACACTATAAACTAAGTAAATTACAAAACATATTGTAAGTTGTCTTTATATTCTTTTAATGTGATTTCCTGTCATGATGCCTTCCCGCTTCCATGATAGAGATGTGAAGTATGATGAACTGAATATTACAATTTTGTTGTAGCTAATTGATAAAAATGATCTAGAAGTTCATTGGTTTTGCAGAGTTTTCCTCAAAATTTCAGGAAAGAATGTCAGTGAACAGAAAATAATGTAATTGGCAAAGGGGGAAACGGTCTTGGGTCAAAAGCATCAGACTGATATTGATAATGGTTTTCTATTTCAGCTGATGGTCTTGCTCTTGTTTTTGTATGACTCTCCAAGATATAAAATTCTTCAACTTTGGACTGAGGGAAGGCAATAAGGAATAACTCGGTGGTCTCTTACAGGAGTAGTATAGAAAACTTAACTATGTCCTATTTTCTCTCCCTCCCTCGCAATAAATCATGCCCTGGAAAAAATCTACTTTTTAAGGGTTTGTGATGGAATTTCTTCCTTGCTTCTAGGATTTTCTTTTTTTAATTTAATTATTATTATTGTATTTTTGTAAGAAGTCATAGAATCATAGAGTAGAATCATAGAATGTCTTGGGTTGGAAGGGGCCTGAAAGGTCATCTAGTTCCAACCCTGCTGCCATGGGCCGGGATGCCACCCACTAGATCAGGTTGGCCAGGGCCCCATCCAGCCTGGCCTTGAACACCTCCAGGGATGGGGTATCCACAGCTGGGCAGCCTGTTCCAGTGCCTCACCACCCTCTGAGTGAAGAATTTCCTCCTAACAGCTAATCTTAAATCTCCCTTCTTTTAGTTTAAAACCATTCCCTCTCGTCTTATCACTATCTGCCCATGTAAAAAGTTACTCTCCACCTTTTTTATAAGCCCCCTTTAAGTACTGGAAGGCTGCAATGAGGTCTGCCTGGAGCTTTCTCTTCTCCAGGCTGAATATCACCAGTTCTCTCAGTCTTTCTTCCTAGAAGAGGTGCTTCAGCCCTCT
>VXAA01004978.1:502070-533775 GCA_013399115.1 Anseranas semipalmata | reverse complement strand
CGACCGGCAGGTCTTCCCCCTCTTCGAGCCGGCGGACCCCGAGCCGGCGGCCGGAGCCGAGGGGCAGGAGGGCGAGCCGGCGGCCAAGGACTACAACCAGCTGCAGGCCTACTACAGCCAGGAGAGCCGCGTGCTGTACCTGGTGCTCACCTCCATCTGCGACACGCCGCAGCTGCTGCGGGCCTGTGGGGACCTGGCGGCGGCTGAGAGCAGGGAGACTGGGCCTGGCCACCCGCCCGGCGGGCCCGGCCCGCTGCCCCACGCTGAGGCCCACGAGTTCTGGAAGCACCAGGAGAAGCTGCACTGCCTGAGCCTCCTCTACCTCTTCTCCGTCTGCCACATCTTGCTGCTGGTGCACCCCACGTGCTCCTTCGACATCACTTACGACCGTGTTTTCAGGGCTCTGGACGGGCTGCGGCAGAAGGTCCTGCCCTCCCTGAAGGCTGCCATCAAGGACTGCCCGGTCGGCAAGGAGTGGAAGCTGAACTGCAGGCCGTGCCCACCACGCCTCCTCTTCCTCTTCCAGCTCAACGGGGCCCTGAAGGTGGATCCCCCCCCAGGCAGGGGTCAGGACCCCTGCGGCCACCTGGAAAAGCCACCCCCCAAGAAGCACTCCCCCAAGAGGAGGTTGCAGCATGCCCTGGAGGACCAGATCTACCGCATCTTCCGCAAGAGCAGAGTGCTGACCAACCAGAGCATCAACTGCCTGTTCACTGTGCCTGCCAACCAGGCCTTCGTGTACATTGTGGCTGGTGGGGCCCAGGATGGAGAGGATCCCGTGGCCATGCTTCTCGATCAACTCAGGAGCAACTGCACCATGAGGGAGATGGATTCACTGCTGGCTCCCACCCTGTCAGGACCCAGGAGGTATCAGATGATGCGCCATGGCAGGCAGCAGCTTTCCTTCTATGCAGAGAGCAGCAGCAGCAGCTCCAGCTCCTCTGGGCAGCTGGTAGACTGTACCCTCAAGGAGTTCTTGTGGCAGCACGTGGAGCTGGTGCTCAGCAAGAAGGGCTTTGATGACAGCGTGGGGAGGAACCCGCAGCCCTCTCACTTTGAGCTCCCAACCTACCAGAAGTGGGTTGCTGCAGCTTTAAAACTGTATGAAGTGACCATTGAAGGCAAAGATGATGACCCAACTTCTCTCACTGGGGAACTAAGCTCAAAAATCATGGGCAGCATCAAAGTCTTGGAAGGCTATTTGGATATAGACACCAAGTTCTCTGAAAACCGATGCCAGAAAGCCCTCCCCATGGCCCACAGCGCCTATCAGTCCAACCTGCCCCATAATTACACCATGACAGTCCATAAGAATCAGCTGGCACAGGCCTTGCGTGTGTACAGCCAGCATGCCCGCGGACCAGCCTTTCATAAGTACGCTATGCAGCTTAATGAGGACTGTTACAAGTTCTGGAGCAACGGGCATCAGCTTTGCGAGGAGCGAAGTTTAACTGACCAACACTGTGTGCATAAGTTTCATTTGCTCCCAAAAGCAGGTAAAGAAGCTCATTTGTGATTGGTTCTCATGGTTTACTTTTGTACCTATTTTAAAATGTCGTGTCTTAGGGTGAAAACACCAGCTCTCCCATATTTAAGGGCAGTGAAAGCTTGGTACCTTTAAAGCTTCATCTTCCTTGAGTGGGAGTAATTCCAGCAGAGCTGTTGTGCAGGTTTCTTTTGTGTTGCCCTGCGGAGATGCCCATTCACAGCCAGGAGTGACCATTCTGATTTGGAGATAGTTTAGCTTCCGTGACAAATGCAGGCCTCGTCCTCTGCAGCTTATTGCACATGGTGGGAGTATATGATGCATTTGCGTTGCATAGGACTAGGACATCAAAGAAACCATAGATGGTAACAGACTGTTTTATGTTGTCAGTGTTACAGAGGCATAATCTGGAATAACTATTTTCATGTCTTTCTGCCCTTGTCTCCTCTAAATGCTACCTAAAACAGATACCACCACCCCACTCATAAGGAACAATGTTTAGGAGCAAGTTTGCTGTTAGTAGTAACTTTGATTCTGTATTGTTGATTGGAGATGTTACACTGGAGTTCTTCTAGCAAGAGATACAGAAGAGAAAAAGGTTCCCCAGGAAAGTAGAAGTGCCCTCTGCCTCCTTTTTAATAGCTTGATTGAGGTCAGTCAAGGAATAGAAACTGTCTGAAATATGTGTATTGCAGGCAGAAGAACTATTTATGCCTTCTAGAAAGCTTCTAAAAGCAAAGAAGATTCAGTTTAGTGGTAAGATCTACACTGAAACTTTGTATAAAAAGTGTGAAAGGGAGAAGGAGTTGCTGATAAATAATTTTACATACGTATATAGCAAGGAGGAGGCAGTGGATGAAGGGAATCAAAGAATCTCTAGAAATAGTGAGTAATTTATCTGGTGTTTGATTCTGCCTTTAGGGGAAAAGCCAGAAGCAGACAGAAATCCTCCAATCCTGTACCACAACAGCCGGGCTCGTTCCACTGGTGCCTGCAACTGTGGAAGGAAACAAGCTCCTCGGGATGACCCCTTCGATATCAAGGCAGCTAATTATGACTTTTACCAGGTAATTATTAAGTCTCTATTTTAGCTTCAAGCAGTGTTTTTGCTTCATCAACAAAGTCTGTATTCTGAAGTGACCACAAATAAGATTCCTCTTGACTTTATCAACTTGTAATGTTGCTTGGGGAAGAGATGCTTGGGAGCAGGAATTGTTTGCATGATGGGCTGTGCGGGCAATTTCAGTGTTCACCACTGCATGCCAACAGGAGCGTCTTCAGGTGTACCGGTTTACGTCAATTTTAAATCCATCATGCATTTGCTGTACTCCTGTTGCCACTTTGATTCTCACATAGTGCAGACTTCTTGAACCTTAATTGTACCTGCTGAATACTACGACTCTGAACTCTCTTGTGTCAGAGACAAGTTAGAAAGTTAACCACGTTTTCTTTTTCATAGCTGCTGGAAGAAAAATGCTGTGGGAAACTGGAGCACATCAATTTTCCCGTATTTCAGCCAAGCACACCTGATCCAGCACCTGCTAGGGATGAGTCATCGCCTGCCCCTCTGGAAGGCGAGATTGAGAAACTCAAAGAAAAAGAACCTCAGACTCAGGGAGAAAGCACAGGTCTGAGCTTAGCCCTCAGCCTGGGTCAGTCGACGGGCAGCTTGGGCACTTACCCGCCTGATGCCCAGGGTGGAGGGGACAATGCAGAAGGTCATGGGCAGAGTGGGGACTCCAAAAGCGAGAAGAGGCCAAGCCTGGTAGATCGCCAGGCATCCACTGTCGAGTACCTCCCTGGGATGCTCCATTCTAATTGCCCCAAAGGCCTTTTGCCCAAATTCTCCAGCTGGTCACTGGTTAAGCTGGGGCCTGCTAAGGCTTATAACTTCCACACAGGCCTAGACCAACAAGGCTTTATCCCAGGAACAAACTATTTAATGCCTTGGGACATCGTCATCAGGACAAGAACTGAAGATGAAGGAGATTTAGATACCAATTCCTGGCCTGCACCTAACAAGGCTGTTCCTGCAAAAAGAAGTGCAGTTGTGATGGGAAGAGGAAGACGGAGAGATGACATCGCTCGAGCTTTCGTGGGATTTGAATATGAAGATGCACGTGGTAGGAGGTTCATGTGTTCAGGGCCTGATAAGGTCATGAAAGTGATGGGAGGGGGACCAAAGGAATCTGCCATCAAAGCCCTCAATTCCGACATGCCGCTGTACATCCTGTCGTCGACTCAGGGACGAGGACTCAAGCCACATTACGCTCAGTTCATGAGACTCTTTGTGGTGGTTCCAGATGCTCCGCTGCAAATAACATTGACGCCTCAGGTAAGAAATAGAAAAGGGAATCTGTTTACTGCAGAGAAAAGGTTGTGTTGCAACATTGCCTGCAGGACTAGAACGCCCAAGGGTGATAGGTAAAGGGTGTCAGAGGGATGCTGCAAGAAACTCTTTTCCAACCCAAAAAACTTCAGTCAAGTTCTCCAAAGTAGTAGTTGCAAAAAGTGCCAAAAGTGTCTGTTTCTTAAAGGGGTATTTTTTTTAAACTTCAGGACTGGCTTATGCCAGCTTTACATTTTGTATAAAGTAAGTTTTTAAAAAAATGTTTTATCAAGAGTGAACTAACAGCATTTTCTTAGGCTGGAAGAAAAAAATTAAGGTAACTCTACTATAGAATACGCACTGTACTAATTTCTTCTTTTTAAAAAGATGACCAGTGAGCAATGACTATGTAAGAATTAAATTAATCATTTTAAAAGTCATAGAGAAAAGCAGTGACTCATTGCTGAGATTCATTATTATTATTTGTTACCATTTGAATTTAGGAGGCAAAAAGGTGTTTTTTTCCTAAATTGTAGGGTTTTTTTCCTGATTTCAAATGTGTCTTAAAGAAATAGAGAAAAAGCTCCATTTACGCTTTCTTATTTTTTAAGGCAGTAACATATGGGCAAGCTTATCATCCTTCAATAACTGCTATGTGAAATACTGTGTGTACATAGGTGGTCATTATTTGTTAGAATATGGCAAGAAATCATGTTGGTGCTCATTGTATACTAGTGTCACTGAGTAAGAGTCAGTACCAAATGCATTCCATATGAATGGTGGGAGGGGAAGCAGATTTGGAACATCTTGTAACCCTTCTAGCTGTTCAAGAAGTGCCACAAGATCCTTAATGCTGAATCACAAAACAATGCAATTGGTTTCTTTAATGGTACACCTTCAACTACTCAGATATGAACCTGTTTCTTTTAGAAGTTAAAGGAGGAATACCAACTGAAATGTGACTCCAACACCAGAATTCCACCAGTATTTTAAAAACATGCAATTTAGTTCAGTTACTTAATTTTGTTCTTGATCTCCTCCTGCCTCACTAATCTCTGAGGTTTTTGTGTGTGAAAACTGTCAGCCATCAGACTCCACAGGGAGCATTTCAATTTATCTTTTTAGAGGAGAGTGGGATGAAGTGAAAGAAAATTAATGCAGTTAACAATTTATCACGTTATTGTTTGAAGCTGAGGCAAGAATTGAAGGTTCTGTTTATGCTGATACTTATTTTACTGTTCATTCCCAGCTTACATTTATATTGCACCTTACGACTCCTAAGGGTGTGTTTTTACTTGGAAAATCTGTTATGCTATGCATTATAGCTTCCACACATCAGTTCCTCATATGAATAAAGCTTTCTCAGTCTTTTAATATGAATTATACATGACCTATATTAGATGTTGCTGAAATCCTTCACACTGGTTTAGGTAACGGTTCAGGCACATCTGCGCTACAGTATTGAAATCCCCTGTTAACGCAGTGTTTAGTACTGCCTGGGAAGGGCCTGGCTTGCGTTTGTGTTGAGGTCTTACCCATGAGAGCCACATCTGCAGCCTTAAATTCAGCATCTTGTCAATGGTAGAACTGGAAGCTTGTGGATGGCTCACGAGAGTGGCACAGTGGTTTCCTGGAATGTGATGAAGTGGGTAAGATCCTGACTGTAGGCAAGACTTAGAGACTTAGCAGACTTCTTGGATTCAGTTTTAATTAGTTTTAAGTTTTTATTCTAATGATGTTTGATTATCTACTCGTTTCCTTTTTGTTTTCAGGTTCAGCCAGGGCCACCACCTTGTCCTGTATTTTACCCTGAGAAACAGGAAATAACCCTTCCATCTGATGGACTGTGGGTGCTTAGATTTCCTTATGCGTATGTGACAGAACGTGGACCCTGCTTTCCTCCAAAAGAAAGCCAACAATTAATGAGTTACAAAGTTCTTCGAGGAATACTGAAAGCAATTACACAGTAAGAATTATTCTGGTAAATTGATTTTAGTTTGAAAAGATTGTCTTCGATGCAAATTATGGATTTTGATTCATGTTTGTTACCTAACAGTTATCACTGTGATGTAGTGAACCCCACTGTATTTCACTGGAACACGTATTGGAAATAGTCAGATATCAAAGTGGAGAAGGGAATCCAAGAAAAATGTAAATTTTCTGTTGATTCAGTTTTTGTATGTAAAAAAATAAAAGCTGGTTATCGTAATATACTGAGCCTATATTACTACATGTTTTGATGATAATGCTTTTTCCTGTCATATCTTTCTACATAGTCATTTAGGAATACTTAAAAATGACCATTACCTGAAATCAAGACTTTCCTGTGTTATATTGAGGCAATGGTGGGCAGAATCTCCTTTCTTTTTCTAAACAAGCTATTTGTCTTTAAAGAATTGATGCTTTTAATCTGGTGATATGAGAAATTGTTCACCTTTGATCTTCTTAAAAAAAAAAAAAAGTATTACAGTTCCAATGTGTATTAATAGCATAGAGAGAAACTGCTTGCTTCTATACCAAATTTGGAATATTCTGCTGCATTTGTATTCATAGATCAGATTTTGTTAAAAGCTGACCTAAATTCATATTTTGGAATGACAGATCTCTTTGGAAACTAAACCTGCTGGTAAATTTGTGAAAAAATGTAAAGCAGTGGAAGTTTGTTCAAAATAAGCAACTGCAGCTTAAGTTGTCAGTATAGCTTGACTTGTAGTGATTAAACAGACTTTTGATTGCTAAAAGGAAGCTTTTGGCCTAGTGCGAATCTCAAATTCGGAGAGTTTTGGTAATTACGCTCCTATCCTAAAGATGCGTGACAGGATGCCTTGCAAAGCTTAAATCTTCAGAGCTTTGTAATGTCTGTCAAGAAATTAATCATGGTAAGTCAACTTCTAACTTTTTGTCAAGGTAAGATGTATCATTGTTAGGTGACTGTATGCTGAGACCTAATTTAATTTCCAGAATATTTGTCTTTAATTAGCATGCATGCAAAATTTAATTTGCTAGTTTGTAATAATAATTGTACCACATGACCAGAGTTGAGACCTGGTTTCTGTTCACTGTAATGTCATCGCTGATGTGTGGAAAACACCTCCCTCTGTCTGCGAAGAAGACAGCATCTCCCTCTGCACTCCTTAACGAATTTAGATTTGCCAAGCACTTTGCGTTTACCAAGCACTTAGTGCTCCAGCACGATCAATAAAATAAGAAGCGCTACAGCGAACGGTTGTCTCTGAGAAGCAGCGGGGAAAGCGAAAGGGGAAACAGCCGGCGGCGTTTGCAAACCTCCCGCGAAAGCGCGGGGGGCCGACGGCGCCGTGCNCGGGCCGGGCGGAGCGGAGCGGGGTCGGGCGAGGGGTGGGACGGGAGAAGCCGGGCGGGGAGCGGGTTCAGCCGGCGAGAGGCGCAGGATGTCGGCGACGCTGTACCTGCTGTCCACGCTGGGAGGATACGTCCTCACCTCGGCGCTTCTCCTCAAGTGTCCGGGGCTGCTCCACCGGCCCAAGCGGCAGCGCTTCCGCTGCCGGCACATCTCCCACCGCGGCGGTGAGTGAGCGAGGGAAGGGGCGCGCTCCCCCCCCACCCCTGCCCGCCGCCTTCCCGCCCTCCCCTCAGGCGCGGGGAGGCTGCGGCTCCCTGAGGGCTCCGGCCCTGCCCGGCTCCCGGCGCCCCGGCCGTGCTCGTCTCCCTCACGCCTGGCACCGGGGTTCGCTGCCGGAGCTATATCGGGAGGATCTTGAGCCGCCGCTGTGCGATGCCCGTAGGTCGCAGCGGGCTCCCTTTAAACCTTCCTCCGATAACCTAATTTTAGGTGCCACCTGCTGACCGGTGCTTGATTTCAAAGCTGAATTAATCTCTGAACTCAAAACGCGTCAAACGAAATCTGCTTGTTTTGTGTGGCGTTGCGATCGTGATGGTTTCCCTCTCAAACTCGGGTATTTTTTCTTCCTACTGATTCCATATTTATGATATCTTTGCTCCTAGTGAGAGAAACTGGCCGCTGCTTAGGTCAGGTATGAAGCATCAGCCCTCTTGCCTCTGACTGTCCGCCTGCTTTGCTCTCTGCTTTCAGAAGAAATGCCGCTCGCTGTGGCTCCGCTCTTGCTCCTTGCTGTTGGAGGCAGCTCATGGTTCAGTGCCATGGTAAATCTGAGCCCTTGTGTGAGTCTTGTCCCCTCCATACACCTTCCTCCGAGGCCTGGTGGGTAGGCTGGTTTCTTCTATAGAAAATAACTAAAAGATACTTGTAAAGTTTCTTCTACCTTCTCCAAGTGTTGGGAGGAAAAAATAGAGCAAATCTTATTTTCCTGTTCTGTCTTAGTGAAAATCAGTTCTGAGCTGTTTCCTGCTGCCTCTTTCAGTTCATGAAAATATTGTCAATCAATTTTCTAGTAAGTATTTTGCCCTAAATTGTGTGGAAGATGTGTTGGATGCTGAGTTTGAACATTTTAAATGTTGTTTCTAGTGCCAGTTTATGCAGTGTTTGATCACAGTTCTAGTCAATTGTCCTTAACTACTATTGCTTCCTTGAATTATTCAAACACAAAAACTAGAGCTGATCTCTTAAAGCTTTTACCACATGGATTTCTTTTGGTTTGTGAGATAGACTAACCTTCTTTATAACTCAAAAGTGTTAAGTATAGCATAAAATGCGCCTTTTGGTTTGGAACATGCATATTAGCTGTTTCATACCTACCAAGAATTTTCATTTGACAAACAAAGGTTCTTAATTTTGATTGTTATCTGTTTGTTGATTTAAAAGCAGTTACAAAGTTGTGGATGACTTTGTAGGAACTTGGTATGACCTCCTTAATCTTCTTTTGTTCTCACTTGTTTGCAATGACCTTATTTAAGATATGCAGCCCTAAGCCTCAAATGCAAGCGTTTAGGCCAGTTGCACTAAGCGACATTAGAACGGTAGAAAAGCCTTACTTAAAGGGAGGATTATTCATTAGGCATTCAGAGACAAAGTCCGAGGTCTTTGAATTGCTCCGTGTCTGCCTGTGCAGGGAGAAGTACACCTAGGGTAGAAGTACAACCCTCAAACAACATCGCAGCAGCCTTTTGCTCATCGGGTACTATGAGACTGAAGATCACTTACATGTCACCCCTGTAGTGTTTATCTTGTAACTTAAATTCCTGTGGGACTTAGGTGCTCATGAGGCTTTAGGTATGCTGTAGCTTCAGGTGCAGTGTCAGGTTTCCTATTGCATTACTCCTATCAACGTGGGAGCTTGAGGTAACACTTAACTTGTTTGGCTTTTTCCTCTCTGAGAAGAAGCTTTGCATGTGAAGCTTTTTGAGTCTGTGGGGCTTGGTTTTGCTTCTGTCTTCATGCAGGAATTTTCTTATCTCAGGTTAGAGCTCCTCTGTGGAAGCATCCCTGAATTACTTCTTTACTTACGCATAGTTTTAAAATTGCTCATTTCCGAGATCAATAATTATATATTGATACTCAGTGCTAGAATCCTCTGTCAGTGCCAGCTGCATGGACGCGATTGCAGAGCCTTTGACCCGAGGTAGCATTCTCAGAGATAAATAAGTGTGTCTGAGATTTTTACAGAATCACAGAATAGTTGCGATTGGAAGGGACCTCTGGAGATTGTCGTGTCTGACCCCCCGCTCAGAGCAAGGCCAACTACAGCAGGTTGATCAGGACCCTGTCCTGCTAGGTTTTGAGTACATCCAAGGATGGAGACTCTAGAGCCTCTCTGGACAACCTGTTCCAGTGTTTGATCACTCTTACAATTAAAAAAAAAAAAAAAAAAAGTTTTGTTTTGTTTTTTTCTTATGCTTAAACTGAATTTCCAGGATTTCAATTTATTCCCATTGCCTCTTGCCCTTTCAGTGGGCAACACTGAGAAGTCTGGCTCAGTCTTCTTTACTCCCTCCCATCAGGTATTTATACGTGGTGATAAGATCTCCCCTGAGCCTCTCTTCTCCAGGCTAAATAATCCCAGTGCTCTCAGCCAAGAATCTCTCTGATTCTTGCATGCAAGAATCTCTCATCCCTTAATTTTCAGAGCCCTTCTCTGGACTCACTCCAGTAGATCCATGTCTCTCTTGTACTGGGGAGCCCAGACCTGGACACAGCACTCCAGACATGGTCTCACCAGCGCTGAGTAGATGGAACAGTCACCTCCCTTCACCGACTGGCAACATTCTTCCTAATGGTGGTCATTGCTTATGCTGCGGGGACGCACACCAGAATTTGTAAGGGTCATTTTCTTGAGTCAGTGGTTGACTTTGATTCCTACACGTCTCTCAGTGGTGCTTTCAAAGCTTGCTTGTTGTAGTTCCCTTTTCTGAATGTGGTTTGCGAAACCCATGTTGCTGATTTACAGCTCCCATTTCAGCTCATCTCTAAACTTTTTTTCCTCATTTCCCCAGAACACAAGTCAGGCTTTTTGTTACCAACTGGTTTGACTCCCTACACATACCTCCCTAACATAGAACTTGTTACAGCAGTCATTTAAAGTTTTATTTTTGTAAATTTCTGCCCAGAAATGTTAGGATAATGTTTTGATCACAATTTTTTTTCCCCTTTCTTGCAGTTCAGGATGTGTGGGCTGTATTGTCACAATTGATAAGTTGCCTAAAACTTCAGTTATGTTAACTGCAATAAAAAATAATCATCCAGGTCATATGCGGGTTTTTCCTGTCTGTTAGGCAGTCATCAGAAATATTTGATGGGTTTCTCATACTCTCTTTTATCCCTAGGTCACTTCTGCCACTCAGCCTATTCCTAATTCTGCAATCAAACTTCATAAAACATTGGTGAATGTCTAATTGCAGAAGTTGCTGTGGATTTACCATATTGGTTTATCTTAAACCATGGAGATTTTGTCACCTTGATTGCAAATCAGTTAAGCCTTTGTAAGCTTACCAATGCAAGCTAACCTAATAAAAACAATTTTAAATTGCTAGTAGTGCATGCATAGAATTGCATTGCTTTTAATTAAATAGCTAAACACAGACTTAGATAAGTGTGTAGTGGCAAAGCCTTGTTAAAAGACCAGGCCTTATTGGAGCTTCTGTAATTGTTGTTTACAAAGCCTGGCATTCATTATTGCCAACAAGTAGTTAAAATTTGCATAGATATCCTCATCATTCCGTGTATCTTCCTGAAGTTGTTTTGCTTTTCAGTATGTAATATTGTGTAGTTTCTGACGCAGGAAGAAGACACAACCTTTTCCAGTCCCTAACCAATGAGATTTTCAAAGATTTTTATGTAGAGAATGATGGCTTCCGAGTTGCAGTTTATTCCTGCCTGAGAGAAAAAATAATTTGCTTGTCCTTTCTCTTCTTCAGTGGAGTTAATGTGTTTCATTCCTTGTCTATGAGACTTCTCTTTGCTAGCAGCATACACCTCTATTGACAGATTTGTACTGTTTCAGGAGGCATCCTTGCACTGAAAAAGGAGGTTGTCACCTGTTTGACTATCAACTGGGTTACGTGTTTAGGGAATAGCAGCTTCGGAAAGTCTTCTCCCCCTAGCCCTTGTCACCTTCCCTCTCACTCCTCCTCTCACTAGCTCTGAAATATGCATAACAACCTGATGCATAATACCCTTACTGTGCCTGCAGAGCATATTGTCTTAGCCAAATACAGTGCCTTTAAGGAAAAACGGGGCACCCAAACACACCCAAAACTGGTAAAATAAACACTTTGATTTGCATATTCAAAGTGTTATACAAATCCAAGATAACAATTTTTTTTTTTTTTTTTTTGGTTGTTTTACCTTTACAGAGTCCTGTCTCTTGGGTCTCTCCAGTGGGTTAACAGCAGCTGGGATTTCTGACTCTAGCTTCGTACTCATTCCTCCAAATATTTCCTCAAAATCTGTACATTTTAAATCCATTAATTTTGTATTTACTTTCTCTGGGATTGAGGGAAGGATTTAGTTGCATATTCTAGCTTTTGTTATTTTTGTAGGTGCTGGAGAGAACCTGGAAAACACGATGGCAGCCTTTCACCAGTGAGTACAAATGGAACCAATAATGTCTGCTTCAGTGGTGTTGTCATTGTCTTTAATGAGCGAAGCAATCACAAAAAGATGGGACTTCCATCAGCTGTTTGGATTACAGTGTCCTATTTCTAAAAGTCATCTCTGCTTTGAATGACTTCTATGGAGTGCTAAACATTAGTCCAATTTAAACACGAAGAAATTGGGAAACCACAAACTATGATTTATACATGGTAATGTAGCAGGTTGGAGGTTGGAAATAAAACCCCTGAGGCCTGATTTCCTCCTCCTCTAGCTAATTAAACATGGAACGGTACTGCTTCCAATCTCCAAACAATACTGTTTAATGGAGATTACATCTGTTAATTTATCATTATAAAGCTATTTTTGTAACTAATATCATATACTTTTTTTTTTCCTAGATAAATTGATATTTCTCAAAAGGTATTTCAGATCATAGTCTATAGCAGTCTGCTAATCAGCATACAAGGCTGGATTTCAGGCGGTCTGAATTGGTTGACTGCTATTATGGCTGTAAGCACTTGTCTTAGATACTCCAGTTTCATAGCATTCAGTTCCCTCCTCTGTATAGAAGGTTAATAATTTGTCTCCTAGGAGTATTGTGACTGAAGTCTTAATGTTAAACTTTTAATATACCATCTGTAAAGTTATTAAAAATGTCTGTGTTATGTTTTTTTCACCTCATACACATACTTCATTTGCACAATGTGTAAAAGCTTCTTATCTAAGGGTTTAAAATTGAGTTGGTACTGGAAAGCCTTTTAAGCCTCCAGCATTTAAGAAGCAATAAATTCTATCAGTGTTCTCAAAAGCATTTGAAAAAGTAGCGTATCTAAAACTCCAGCTGCCAAAGAGCAGTGACCAAATTATGTGGGCTACTCTTTGTTCTTGTTTTTTTTTGTTTGTGTGTTGTTTTTTTTTAATTTCGTTTGTGCTAAGTAGCCTCATCAGTTTGCACATTTCCTTCAGACTGAGTAGTGCCAGCTTTCCCAACCAAGCAGTGCTATTGAAAGTACTGCAGTATTTTCTATCTCCATGGAAGCTTAGCATAGTTTTGTGTTTTATTCCTGCTGGCCTGCCTCTTTTCAACTCTCCTACCACACTTTCCAGAAAGTGTTTCTTTTTTAACCATTTCTTAATTTTGATGTAGTATCATGTTGGCTTTATATGCATAGGGCTCTTAACAAGAAAAGTTATGCCACAACTTATTTTTATTTCATTCTCAGAGGTAAGCTGTAGTACTTACAGTAAGGACTGTACTAGGAGTCAGAGCGTCTTTTGTGATAATACAGGCATTTGTCTGTTTCTGTTCCGGCCATTTTAATTATTGTACAACTGTGGTGTAACAAATGCATCGAGGTCCACTTTTTAAACTGATCACAGCTGCCAATAGCAAAGTCCAGTTACTTGTTTTGAGATTGTTGTGGCTGAATAATAAAGGCATATTCTGCAGAAAGCAGAGCTGGCAATTACCTTGCATTAGGCAATAGAAGGAGTTCTGGCTTCCCTGTGAAGGGCTGAAGGCTTTGTCCTTCTTACCTACTCATTGCCATCTCCACAGGTAAGCTAGCAAAAGGAGTTGGGTAGAAAATTGGTGATCTACAGATCATGTATTTGGAGATCTGGCATGAAAGATGTTCTAATAATTTATTTACAAGTTTGTGTTCCTAGTGCAAACGTAGTTTAGCATTGTGTTTTATTTTTATTGTGTCTTGACAGGAAGCTGCTAAGTAAACTCTCCAGATATTTTTCTTATCTTACTGTATTTACATTTCTTTTATGATCATACTTGGCTTAGAGAGAGAGTTTTAAACACTATAGTTATACACTATAGTTACAGCAATAAAAGTATGTGGACAACTCAGTATTTATAAACTCTGTACATTGTGCTACGTAAGGCCTTGCCTTATGGCATTATTTTCCGAGGTAAGGCATTTCTTAAATATTTCCTGGTATGTCCTATTGTTTGAAAACAGTTGGAGTTAAAGAGCAAAGAGTTCTATCATCCTAATTTGCAAATGTAAGTCTGCTTTACAACTTGAGTTCTGGTGTGGTTGAATCAGAACACATTTTACTCCAGATGTTCTCCAGACTGAGTCTTCTCTGTATAAATAAAAAAAGTACAGAGCTGCAGAGCAAACTGATCTATAGCTGCAAAAACTCAGCACTTTAAGGAAGCTTATTAGCAGCAAGCTACTGGTAAGAACCTGGCAAATTCTCAAATTTGTTAACAAGGCAAGTTGTTGTTCTCGTTTTTCATTCAGCATCAGTCCCAAACCTTTTAAACAGTAATATTTCTAATAAATTTTGATGGTTAAATGGTAATACATGGTACTACATGGGAGTGTCCTCTACAAACTTGGCAAATCTCCTGCAGCATGGTTGGAGATGCTTCTCATCGGGAGGAAGGGTGACACAGAACGGGCTGCATATCTTTGTGATTAATAGGATTCTATTTTCCTCCTAATTCTTAATTAGTGGCACTGGAAAACAGTTAACAAACTGGTTTTAATTTGACAATCCTCTTCCTGAACATTATCCCAGCTAGACCAGAAATTGTGAAACACTTATGGGTGTATGTTCTATTTTTTGTTTTGTTTTGTTACTGCATTTGTAAATGTTTATGTCATGCCTGTATTTCAGCAGTCAATAAAGCCTTTTTCTTAAGGAAAAGGCTGCTACTGGAGTCACTGAGCTTTGAGTCAGGTATGGACTGTACTCACAGATATTGAAGACTTGTCCAGAAAGAGCAGCCCAGTGTTTTAAAGTGTTCAAAATGCAGGCCGAGACAGTTAGCTGTCTGCTGGAATGATGCCTTCCGAGCACCTTTCTAATGAAATGAGCAATTCACTTCTCATTGGAGTAAAGTTTGATTTTTCTTTTCTCCTGGGAGGTTTATTGTACATTTTTCATCAGTATTACTATGACTTTTTGCTTTCTTTACCCCTCCTCCTATTAGTTAAGCTTCTATAGAATGAACTTGGGATTGGATTAGAACTTTACAAAGTAGTGGATTGGAACATGACTAGCTAATTCAGCTGCATTTCTTTGAAAAATATGATTGGCTGTTTTAACGATTTGTAACTTAAAATTAAAACTTCTTTATCAAATTATTTAAAACATATATATAGTTTTGCTAGCCAAAAAAGCCCAAAACCTGGATGCCCCATTGTTAATTTACTGAGCCATCCGTTCTCGACTAACTTAAATCGAGTAAAAAGATGTTCCTATCCCTGTCATCTTGTTTATGCTTACTACAGAATTGATCTTTTTTTACAAGCACTCATGTCTTCCAGTGGTAAGTGTGCTGATACTAATCAGCATCACACTCAACATTCTGAAACAATGCTATGGAAGTAGATTTCTCAATATTGAGGTAGCAGGCTGCAACAGACAGAAGTGTCTCTAGATTTCTGTGGAAGGCAGAGCCAAGGCTCCCAAGCCCAAATCCCATCTCTGATTCAGAGTACTTGGTTTATTCTTGCATCAGCTTTCCGCTGCAACAGAGTTATTTGTTTCTTGCTTGGCAGTAGGGTTGTGAGGATTCATTGCATCATAAAGCATCTAAAGTGCTTCCACTGGGATTAGTTCAACTGAATAACATGTATGTGTTAGGTTTGGATCGGTGCAAAATACGTGTGTCATTCAAGGCAGACTTCTTCACTTCCAGTGCAGTTAATATAGGAACAGACATGTTGGAGCTAGATTGTCACCTGACGAAAGATGAGCAAGTGGTTGTGTCCCATGATGAGAACCTGAAGAGATCAACAGGAGTTGATGTCAATATATCTGACCTCAAATACTCTGTAAGTTGAAGAAAAAATGTTTAAAAGTGTGTTTGTAGAATGGCTGGGGTGGGCAGGAAGGGTGTGTGTGCTTAGCATCCAAAACCTAAGGAGGGGATTCATCTTGTCTGACTAAAAATCTTAACTAGGTTCCCTTTGTTGTCCAGCGATAAAAACAGGCACATTTCTAGGGGCTGATTAACTCTGTCCAACTGCAGCTTGGATGAATAGCTTTCTGGAGGCAGGCCTGTTTTGCCATACTGCTGACAAAGGAAACTTAGTCAACAAGCTGCTTCTCCTATGACTAGCTTTTTAATGGGCAAAACTGGTAGAGGAAACCCACCTGCACTGACAGTTTTAAAAGCCTGTTTTGCAGAACTGTCTTTCCATCCGATATGTAAGTGGAATTCTCAGAACTTTCAGATGGGTGTCTGGAAACATTTTGTCTTACTCAGCTGCAGGTAACGCTAGTCCAAGAATGCCAAATAGTTCAAGTAAGAATGAACATAATGCTTGCAAAATCACTTTTTAGGCTAGAGATAAAAAAAAAAAAAAAAAAATGAGTTTTGTCTTTAAAGGTAAATTATATGACTTATGAATTAAATTTTTTTGTCTTTTTCAAGAAAAGTCATGATTATATCCCTGCATTTAAATTAGTGTTCTTCTTTCCCTTTATTTTTAAGGAACTTCCACCATATCTCTGCAAGTTGGATGTCACATTTCAGAAAGGTAAGTTATTGTCTTTTACTGTTTCAATTTGCAGTTACAGTAACTAATTTTCCATGTGTCAATTTCTTATTTTGGCAAAGGGTGTAGAAAAGTGTGTGTTGCTTCTATCAGTATATGAGAAATGTGAAAATACAATCCTAGCTCTACAAACTAAAATATATATCTTTTCGTACCAGTAAACAGTGACTAAATTTAAGATGCAAGATATCTTTTTCCAAGTATGCATCTCAGTTACTTGCTTGTCTACTTCTTGCAGCTGCTTTCCAGTTCCCCTGTGACCTCTTCAGAGGGTGCTGATTTAAAATCTGTTGTTCCAAAAACAGCGAAAGCAAAGGCAGTTTCTTTACAACTCAGGTGCCATTGTGCTGGTGCACTCTGAGCTTGAAATATGAGATGTCAGATAATACAGATATTTTCAGAAGGATGAATGAAAAGATTATTGGTTACTGTATGTATGACTTAAAGATCAGAATCAATATTGCTACAAGAGACGAAAACCTAGAAAAAGATCAACCTGTTTTCTTGTGCAAACTGATTCTTGGGATTGTAATTTGATAAAGTGTACAAAAAAGTTTTAAAATTGCAAAATATTTAAAATGTACCAAGTTGAGCTCCACGATATGTCATTTCCACACGTACATTTTTTGTTTACTTACACTAATACATAGAGCCACAAGCAGTTTCAGACACTAAAATTTGGGGATTTTGCCATCTGTTCCCTTTACGTAGTATGCTTCTCCATTACATTTCACTAGAAGGAAAAGTTTTTCTCATTTGGTCTCATTTCCTATTAATCTCATTGCAGGTGGTATGTGGTAAATGAGCCCATGTTGGCTAGTTCAGGATTTTAATGATGCCTGCACTTCTACTGTTGTAAAATAATGACTGAATTTCACATAGTTTGAACCTGAATGTGAAAATGGCTCAGCGCATTTTCATTACATTTGTGAGCTTCTCATAATTAATTACAGCTATCCAAATGAAGTTGGTGGGTTTTTTTTCTGGTTGGTTGGTTTTTAATTTCAAAAACATGCTAATTCTAGGAACCACATTATTTTTTACTTTTAAGATAACAAGTGCTTTGACATCTATGTTTATCTACTGTATGTTATAAAAGGTCACAGCAGTGACAACTTTCTTGTGTCCCCAGAATGTCACTGTGAGGGAAAAGATAATCGTATTCCACTCCTGAAAGAGGTGTTTGAGGCATTTCCACAAACCCCTGTCAACATTGACATCAAAGTGAACAACAATGTGTTAATCAAAAAGGTACGTGAAAAGATATGCTTAAATGACACTGAATGTCATGTGATGATGTTGAAATTCCAAAAGAAGAGTTTCTTGGAGTTGCTAGTAGTCTGAGACACTAAAATCTGTGTTCTTGGACTGCTTCATCCTTCACGTATTAGATTTTGCACCATATATGAAGTAATGCAGAATCTGACAGAGATCTAGTGCAAGATACTTAGCAAACAGCTCTTTACTGACCCCTTATCTCAGCATAATACTGATGAAGAGATACCAAGCCTCTAGAGACATCTTTGTTTTGTACTTCATATGAAGGATCTTTTTATGGACTGTTGCCTACAAATGCAGCACAAAAACGTGTGATTTTAAAGATAAGTGTTTATGACAGAAGAGGAAATCTGCTTTCCATGAGATACTATTTTGGCATCCAGTTTCTCTTGTAGGTGTAGTGGTAATTCCTTTTGTCTGTTGTCCTGAGCACAAAGTAGCATAATTGTCTTAAAATGGGAGAGTGTGTAGAAGAATTATCTTTTCTGTAATGACTTATGCAGTTGAAAAGTAGCAAGTAGAGTTTCAGTTAAGTTATTCTGCATGTAATATTCAATGAATACACGTTAGGTTTCTGGTTTTTTTTTGGTTCTATGTTGCAGGTTTCAGAGCTGGTGAGTCAGTATAAACGAGAGCATTTGACAGTATGGGGGAATGTCAATTATGAGGTTGTATCAAAGTGTCTTAAGGAGGTAAGAATGGATCCAGCTAAGCTTCGTTCTTTCCTGCTTGTTACTGTCTGATGACATGTACAGAAAAGCACCCTGTAAATCAAGATCAAGCGAGCTATGCCAGAGTTTTAGTTATGATCAGAAATTTTGCACTTAGGTTTATTGTAACAGTGTAGTAAGCAGCACACAGTCAAGCACAATTAACACCCATATATTCTGCAATAAAACACTTAAGGAGTAAAGCTTAATCGTGTTTTACACTTGTTCTGTAATGTATGGGGTCTTATGTTTTTATGCCAGGACCTCCTAGAGCCAGTATTGCACATCATTCATCTGGTACAAAAGCAGTTTTTATAAGGATTGCTTATTGTGTGTTTCTTTTTATTAAAATAATAGATGTGGACATTAGCTGCCATACACTTGTATTGGTATAAAACTGTTCTACAGCTATAAATTCTATTCCTTTTTGTGTTAAGAAATTGTACAATTTAGAATTAAAATTATGCTTAGTCCAAGGGAGTTACACAGCTGAGTGAAATTGATATAGTTGAGAGTACAGATATTGTACTGATTTATCTGTGCTCTGAAATGGGACAACACTGTTTTCTACCTGAACAGCAGTTTATATTTGTTCATTTGTAGCATTAGTGCTTGAATGTTTTGATTCATAAACCAGCTTCTTTTAAAATTTGTTGTGGAGCAAGTTGATGTGATAACAAACTGTAACGTGTTCTGCATATCATAGACAGTTGGCTATTTAATTTTTAGGTGCAAGTGTTGAAATTTAAATATGCATTGATGAGTAAATTTAATTGCAGCAAATTCAACAGTATGCCAAGGTAAGTTAGAATCTTTCTCTCCTGGTTCCTTCAGAACGCTGATATTCCCATCATCTTCTGTTTGCAACGTGTCCTCCTGCTTCTTGGCCTGTTCTACACTGGTCTGCTGCCATTTGTTCCTTTCAAGGAAGAATTCTTGGAAATTCCCATGCCTTCCATCATCCTCAAGTGAGTTAGAGTTGGTTGGTGGGTGCCGCACTGAAATGATAGCGAAACTACTGAACGATAGTGCCAGCTTGAGCATTGATTGAGTCTGTGACCTCAGGCTGAATGAAGAGTGAAATCAAACATTTCTAAGGGAAATGCACTGCACAAGTAGGTAGGTACATAGCGATCTAGTGCATTCTGAAAGAGCTGTATCAGAAGTTATGGTAGTAACTATATAAATATATAACTACTATTGGAAGTATGGCTTTTTCTCTAATCTGGAGAAATATGAGGGTCCCAATCATGAAAGTTTTCACTTCATGACAAAAAAGTAAAGGGTTATTAGGGCCTATTTGAGTAACTGGCTGAAGTTATGATTCCATTGTTCTCAGTGTTCTGATAGTTTGACTGCATCATATTAAGAGTTTTTTAGTGGTGCCTCTCTTTCAGAGGTAGAATTCAGTCAGTCCACTTGTGTCCTTTAGGCGGAAAAGATGGCTATAAACTCATCTTAGCTTAGCATCTTGATAGCGTCTGTTCCAAAAGATTAATGTATTATTTCTGTTTTGCTAGTTTAGGTACTTTT
The DNA here is from genome assembly GCA_013399115.1 of Anseranas semipalmata. Classification (NCBI taxonomy): domain Eukaryota; kingdom Metazoa; phylum Chordata; class Aves; order Anseriformes; family Anseranatidae; genus Anseranas; species Anseranas semipalmata. Next base: position 513,920 of record VXAA01004978.1, on the reverse strand, counting down.
GTGTATTCATAAGTGAAAGTTGTGCAAATCTTCTGGTCCTCTATATTTAACCTGTTTCTAGCCAGCTCTGACTTACTCTGTTGTTAGTGTGGGATGTCTGTGTATATGTTTCCTCTTGACAGGATTTCCTGTAAAAAAACACTTTCAGGTGGGATAGCAGCTGCCTTTACAGCACAGCTTGTGCTCATGCCATCTAGGCAGTAATATGTTGCAGTGCTGTACAAATAACTAATTTTTGCACCTTTCTTCCTCTTTCTTAGATGTGGAAACTGAGAACAAATTAGTCTGATTAAGGCCAAGAGGCAAGTCAGTAATAGGGTGGATACGAGATTTCATGTGCTCTTTGTTTCTCATACCTTACTGAAAATGCTGCTGAATACCCATGTCTGCTGCTTCCTTAAATGTAGCACATTTCTCTTGTGTAACCCAATTTTAAGTTACTGTCTTGAAGTCAAAGGGCAATTACTGCTCTAACCTGAGAAACTGCAAGACTAATTCTTCATGTTTCTTTTGCAGAAACATCTGAATATTTTAATCTGTGCTCTGGTAATTTTTTTTTCCTCTTCCTCAACAGGCTGAAAGAACCACAAAAGATGACAAGAAGCCAGAAATTTATTATCTGGCTAGCTGACACGTAAGATTTTAATCTTACTAAATTTTTAATCATGTTTTGTTTATATGTCAACAGTTGGCATAAGCAACTAAGAGTAATTTATTGCTATAACTACTTCCTAGGTTGTAATTTTTTTTCAGTTTCTTTTAGCATTTTTGTCAGTGCAGCATAAATCATATTCAAATCTTTCATTGATATTCTTGTACACTTATTTTTTCATACACTGAAACATACTGAGGTACAGTAACAGTGGGGAGTATTCCAGTTTTACCTGAAATAGTGCTCGATTACTTTGTTTAGCTTCTGTTGTTCAGTGCAGTCAGTTGTTTAGCATGCAAGTAGATTCAGAATGCGGCTTTCATGTTTCATGGGATTGTGATTGCTTCATGATTGTCAAAGGAGATACTGTTTGGCTTACATGCAGCATGTTGCATCTTAAGGATATTTGTGCTTCAGAGGAAACTTAGATGCTTTTATAGTTTGAACTTGATTGTAATAAGTGTCTTCTGGTTCTTGGTTCTGGGTTTGTCATCTTGAGTTTGATTTCTTAAGTGACAAGTTAGTAGAGTTTTCATGTCTTCTAGGGTGAAGGATAAAACTCTTCTGAAAGCCAAGGGATTGATTCATTGGCCATCATACAAGGGTATCTGTACAAGGAAGGAGGAGCCCGCTGAATTTGATCTTCAGGAGAGCTGATACAAATATCCATAGCTAATGCAAATTTCTCTGTTAGGCATTTTGAGTTGTTAAAAATGAGTTTCCTATAGTTATAGTTCCTTTCTTGTGGAAAACGTTGAATCTAAATGCTCTATGGAGAAATTACTACAGAACATCAATGGATGTTGAAAATTTCATGTACACTTCCAGTTCTTGAACAAATATTTTTCTCCTTTCTGCAGACTGCTAATGCGGAAAGCACTTTTTGACCACCTCACTGCTCGGGGCATTCAGGTACAGTGTGGCAAAGCTAAAGGAAATCTGCTTCTGATCTAGTGAGAATTTGAACCAGCCAGATATGGCCTTAAGATGGGGTCATGTTCTCTGCCCTTTTTTTGTGAGCATTATGTTAGTTCAAAGCCTTAGTAGATACTACATAACCTGAAGTAAATCTTCATAAGTTGAGGGAGGTGGGGAATCCTTATTTGATATTCTAATTATAAGGTTGGGCGTGAGTTTTTTTTTTTTTAAATGCAAATAAATCCTTGTATTCAGAAGGCAAGGAGCAAAGTCAGAATTCATCATTTGCCTATGTAGTTCATTTAAAATAAATGTATTTCTTAATCTTCTGTTACCAAAAACACTTAGTAACATCCAATCTTTTAAAAAATATACCTAGCTTTTCACTATTGATGGATTTTGCTGATTTTTAGATTTGTTTATGAAGTGTAGACAGCATGTATTCTGAAATACAAGTCTGTTGTGTTACTAGCATTATAAGTTGCTTTTTGGTTCCTGAACAATAGCTTATGTTGTTACATTTGCAGTTCTGTAGTTGCAAAGCAAGAATTACATGTTTGGAAAAAGTCTCTAATTTAAATCCCTTTAAAACTTTTTTTCCAATTCAAACTTAAGCCTGCAAAATCTGATAAACTGCTCACCTGTTTGGGTCTCTTTTTCTTTTTCTTTTTCTTTTTCTTTTTCTTTTTCTTTTTCTTTTTCTTTTTCTTTTTCTTTTTCTTTTTCTTTTTCTTTTTCTTTTTCTTTTTCTTTTTCTTTTTCTTTTTCTTTTTCTTTTTCTTTTTCTTTTTCTTTTAATTTTGGAAATATCTGAAGACTCAGGTAACAATGGAGTTGAAGTCCAACTAGAAAATGTCCCCCTCTCCCTTTTTTTTCCCCCCACTTTGAGTAAGGATGTGTCTTTGGCATTGCAGTCTAATCATTTTAAACATATATGGCATCATCTCTGTCACACATGAAACAATTTAGGTCAACAGTGACCTTTTCTTCTATTTGAGTATTTCCTGTAATAATTTTTTTTTCTATTCTCTTTCGTATTGCAGGTGTATATTTGGGTACTGAATGAAGAACAAGAATACAAGAGGGCATTTGATCTGGGAGCAACTGGAGTCATGACAGACTATCCAACAAAGCTTAAGGAGTTTTTACACAATTATCCAGTGTAAAGAAAGAAAAACAAGGAAGACCTTGCAGAATAGATTCAGCCAAGGAATTTCATCAAGAAAAAAAATTTGAGCAACGTACGCAAATCATTTTGTTTGACAGATATAATTGGATGATCCTTGACCTTGTTGTCAGATTGCTACGTGATGTAAAGGTTGTCTATTTATTTTAAAATTTTAATTGCATAGTTTACGTTTGTAAATAGATCATTTAGCAAAGGTGCACTTCACTAATAGTTATGGCTATGAAGAAAGTTGCTGGATAGGATACCTGTAGATAATAAGCATTATTTTACCTGTCACAAGTGTTCCTAAGCAGATGTCAAGACATGTCAGTTACTCCAATTATATTCTAGTGTGCAGGAACTAAAGAATTTCTGAAAGTGTACCCTTGTGTATGTATTGCTTGTGTTGCTTTTAATTTTCAGATAACTTGTAGGGAAAAAAAGAAAAAAAAATGCCCAGGAGAAATAGAAAGCAGAATTTGTGGATAGCCAGATAGTTTAGCCTGTGAAGTATAGTCAGTAAAGGCAGTCACTTGGTCAGTGTAGATTTACTCAGTTGTTCTTACTGATAAGAACATTGAGCTTGAGTTGTGGCTGTATTTAGACCCCTTTTTGATGCAGTGGTAATACTGTGACTTACTGGTCAAGGTCTAGATACAGCATTTAAGCCAGCTTCTGGGTTTGATACTGAGTTCCAGTGCAAGGCTCTAGGTTTGCCCCTAGTTCTGTGCTGCCTGTCAGGCTGCAATGGCATGGCAGTAGCCAGTAACTAGCTTCCCAGAAAGGAAGATTATACTTAATATAGATTACACTTACTTTGAAATAGTCTTTTCACAGAGGAAACCAACATTTTAGAAGTGTTTTGCACTTTCATAGTTCTAACATCTGTTGGCTTGATGAATGGGAAGTTGTTTTTAGGGTGAGGGACCAAAGAAGACTTTAAGTTTGGTCAGGAGTTTTAGGAACAACTTAAAATGTTCGTTTTAAATGAATTCACCCAAATCAGATTATATATAATACTTGTAAAAGGAACAGGTGTCAGTCTAGGATGTGTGTAATTTTTAGTCTCTTCTTTCCACAAAAGTATGTTCAATATTCATGAAGTTTATGGGCACAGACACAGAAGTAGCTTTACCAGCAAAAGCCAGGAATCCCCAGGTATTATGGAATGGGGTTAGATAAGAATGTATTTCTGGACGCTGAATGCTGTTCTGTCACTGTGAACAGATGCTATGTATGTGTCAAACAGATTTGAGCCTGCGATGCCTGTGTGTTTTGGTGTTGTCATGTTAGCGTTAGGGTTTTTCAGAAAGAATTTAGCTATTTTAGCATAATTATTCACAATGACATGTATTCACAAAGCTCAGTCATTTAATCATCAGATTGTGCTGGAACAAAACTATTGTTTAGTGGTGACAATATGAACTTCATTTGAAAATGATCTCATTTAATAATAAATACAGTAGCCAGAAAGAAGAGTATATTTACTGCAAGGTAGGCTCGTTATTATAAAAGTTTTTAAAGTGATTAATTTTTTCCCTTGCTAGCTCAGACTTGGAAGGACTCTTGTATCACTGCAGGGCTGCTGTGCCATACCTGCAATCGTGGAGCATCTTTGCTATTTCATTATGCCTGTCCATGTTAGACTGTCAAGTCCATCTGGATGGATAATCACGTTTGTGTGATGTCTGTTTAAGGAAAGGGAAATTCCTTTCTAAGGAATATTTCTATATGGATGAAATGGAAGAAACTACTGCATTTACGATTTAAGTGAACATATGATGATGGTGGCAAATGAGTTAATGGTGTCCTTCTAAATGTCTACCTAGTTAAGATGACTGTGGATTCAATTTCCTCCTAATTTAATCAGGCTTGTTCTATATTGAATGGAAGAGAGGAAGATGTAACTTCCTAACTGCTCATAGGAAAAAGGATTAAATGATTTATCATGTACTAAGCTTCTTGTTTCCGCTTCAGACCAGTTATGCATTGGTCAGATAACTGCTAATAATCAGTCTAGTCATATTTCTGCCTGCTCTCTAATAGTCACAGAATAGTTCTAGAATAGACTCCATATGGAGCTCAGTAGGTAAATGAAACACTTCCACCCTCTCTGTTTGAATTTGGTTTACTATCCAGTGTGTAGCTCCAGATAGTAAGTTTTTGTGCAGTATATTTTTTTCTACTCAATTTTATTGCTATCAAATTTCCAACACACACACCTTCATTAAGATGCAAATATAACTCTGGTTTTAGAGAACGTTACCAAATAGCACTTAGGTGTTAAAACTTCTTTTAGGCTAGGAAAAGCTGAATTTTAAAATGCCACTCCTGATTTCTGGACTTGATCTCTCAAGGGACACATGATGACTTAGTTTCTCAAGTTTACCTCATTGCTGCATAAACAAACTATTTTGCTTTATTCTATATTGAGTGACAAAACCGTTATTAAAATAATGGACTTTATTATTTCATTATAATCTTCTGCCTATTTTGCTCTAGCAGTGGTGTTGGAAACTTCTGCCTTCAAAGATGCTCAACACATGCTTCAACCACTAGTCTTCCTACGTCTGATGTAGCTTTCGACAGTGCTGTTCATACATGACCTCTCTTTGATAAATCTGCTACTTGATATCTGAAATTTGAGTAAGTCAAGTTACATGGGAGGGAGGGGCTCAGTGCTGGAAAAACTGCTGAATTTATTCAGTCACCTGTTTGGACTTCAGTATAAGAGCTAAAGTTTGATCTTTTGAGACAGATAACGTTGTATGGATAAAGCCATGAATCTGGGCACCAATGCACAGAGCTTAGGCCATGATAACTGTTTGTTACAAAGCAATATGGAGTTGAGGGAATTGTAGAATGTTTGTTCTATCAAATCATTGTTTTGAATATTCCAGAACATGCTGTGTGATTCTTTTAAACCACTTGTGCAGAAAAGCTCTTGTTGAGATCTTGCACAGCTGTCCAGGAGGATGTTCAGTTAATCCCTCTCTCCAAGGAGAGATTTTTTTTCCTTCAGGTACTTTTAACTCTAAAAATTGTTTAATACTTACCGTGTTCTCAATTCTGTTGTAAAATACTTTATGTATGAAGGATGATGCATGTATTCCATGCACTTTTAATTTGCAGAAACCGTTGTGGACCTTTCTAGCTCACAATCTATGAAGTGATTTTTCTTTTCTTGTAAAGAAAGATTGATGCTCTTGAAATGTGACACATTCAAACATCTTTGCTCATAAAAGATCTAAAACTAAATATAACTTCCTTGTGACTTCTTTGCCTAGAAGTGTAATTTCTGAGGTTATGATACTGTATTTATAGCGGTGTAAACTTCAAACTTTTGATGGTGGTCTTCCATGTGGATACAGTCCCTCAAAAGAAGGGGGCATCTTACATGCTCTAAACTTTTTAGAAATTTTTGGCAATGGTGTTGGTTTCCTCATAAGTAATCATAGCATCTGCAGCTATGTGCAGCTAAATGAAACCTGCAGGGGATTTAAACCTGCCTTCTCCATATGCAAATGAACTCTTAGGTAAAACTTTTGAAGTCAATTCCTATTTGATTTATCTATGGTTTATTTTAAGACAGAAACAGTAGTAGATAAGCTTGGTCAGAAGTGGTCTCTGTATGCGATGCTAGAAAACATTGTAGAGAATTTGCTGGTTCAGTAACGCAGTGTGTGCTGTTGCTTCCAAACAAAGGTCTGTCTGCGGAAGAGGCATGGCATGCTTCAAGGAAAGCAGCCTGTCTGTGCACCTGCGAATTCAAATAATCAAAATGTAAGATCAGAGAAGAGCAGGAAAGTGTACAAATTATATACTAAACTCTTGAAACTGCACTATATGTTTTTCATTTTGAAGTAGACAGGTCTTGTGTAATAATGGTAGGGGAAGATAAAAGGATGTTCTCCAGTGTCTTAACTGTAACTAGGTGTGAAGACCAGCATGGCAGGAGAGCTGACACAGTGCGTGTGTTTTTGCCATCAGCATTTCTGCATTTAAAGAACTGGCAAATTCTGCTCACTTGTCTAGGATTGTAGCACCTTTAACTTAAAAATAGGGTCTGTATTTCTGCATGGATGAAAACAGCAAGTTAAAATGAGCTAACAAATGCTTATTTTAAGAATATTTTGAGAATTATTATATATGCCAGTGGTTTGGATAGCCATGCTCAATAGTAGCTGCATAAGTGTGAGAGCATTGGCCTGTGCTTTGTACTTCAGTGTGAAAATGGCTGTCTGCATCGGAGCTGCTTTCTAATTATTTTTAGAAATCATGATCATTAATTCCTAAGCATAGCAATGCATGCCTAAGTAAATATCAGCTTTTTTGTTTGGGAGACATGTCTTTTTTTTTTTTTTTTTTTAAGTATATTGTTTGACGTTCATCCAATTTAATGACTGGTGGCCCAGTTCTGGCAGTACTATAAGATCGCATGTGCACATTTATAATATTACAGGTCAGGTGTTGAAAGCACTGGCAAAATCATCTTTCATAGTCTGGTTGTAGATACCTGCTCGGACCGATAATCAGGCTCCTTAGTTTAATTATAGAATGTAGCAGCTCACAAATGTGGAGGATATTGTATGCTATCTATGTTTATATGTCGTATCTGAAATGATTGGGGCAATGCAAAGGTTCAGTTTTCTGTGCATGTAAGATCCAGTGCCAGAGGAACTGGCCTGAGGTTGAAGTGAGAGCCTTTATCATAAAAGGGCTTGGTCTGCATTTTTCATTTAGTTAAACATCATTATTTTCTTTGGTCTCTGTTGAAATGGTAAATATCTGGTAATTCAGACTTAATTTTTAAAATGACCTTGCTGTGGCCCTTAAATTGCCCCGAAATACCTTTTTATGGTGTCTTAGGGACGCTTTTGTTTTAATGAACCGTGTCCTGCACAGTGAGTCATCTCCCTGCTCACTTCTGTAGAAGACTGTTATGCAAAAAAATTGTGATCAATAGATTATGGAGTACAAAAAGCCTTTGACGGGTGACAGATGTCTGCTTCTGAATTGGCAACAGCAAACTAGCTGTGTTTTGAATAAGTTCATACTGCCAGATAACACCGTTTGTGGCAAGTCTCTGTGTATTGTTGTGTTGTCCTTTGTTAGGTGATGGTCTGCTGTAAATATGGCACTCTGATACCGACGTGCTTTTTCTCATGATAAGCGGGTTAATGTTTCCTCCAGTCCTAGAGGTAACGTTCCAGCTTTCCTACCAGATTGCCATTAAATTACATTTAATATTAGGTTTTAAGGTCAAGTGTAATTTTGAAGCCTTGAGGCTTTGTATTAGCTAAGAGAGGTGAAGTAGGGTTTTTGTATGCAACAGTATTTAGTAACTTTTAAAAGATTTTGGTAGGCTGATGAAAGGACATTTCCCCAATTGCTCTGGGCAGTAATTTATTTCTAACCAAACAGTCTAAATGGTTAGTAAATCAGAACAGGGAATTGGGAAGCATTAATGAATTTTCACATCTGTCCTGCTATACGTATGTCCTTCAGCATGGAAAGCGTTAGTCTGCGATCCCTCCAGGCAGTGCAGCCTGTGAGAAATCTGCAGTGCTGGCCCTTGGTCCTCAAACAGAATATCCACAACAACTCAACCCCGTTTATCCAAACCGAGAAGCTTGAGGTGCGGCTGGGTTTAGGTATTTTTCGGGCTATACTTTACTACATCGGTGAGCGAGACCATCGGTGTCAGCAGAAATCTGAGACCTGCGTTTGCCCCCGCAATCCCCTGCGGGCGTGGGGAAGGGTTGCTCGAAATGCCCCCCTGAAGGCGCTCAGGGAGCAAGCCCCCAGCAGCTGCAGGGGAGCGGAGCGCGGCCGGGCCCGCAGCTCCCCGCGGTGCCGCTGGAGGCCGCCGCAGCCCCGCTGCTCGCCCCGCGGGGCGGCCCTGGGGGCGGGCACGGGCCGGGCTCCGAGCCGGGGGGCTCGCCGGCTGCGCGGTGCTCTCGCTGCTCGTCCGAAGGTGCCGGCTGTTTCCGTGGGAAGTAAGACGAGCGATCGGCGCGCTGTGGGTACGGAGGGGCTTCGCTGTCAGGGGTCTTGGTGATTTTGGAGGGCAAGCACTTAAAACGCCTGCGGTTTTGTTGTGGGACTGAAAATTGTGATGCTGCAAGTGGGGGAAAAAGAAATACCACTGTTGATAGAAGAAAGCATCTTTCTCTGATCTAAAGTACATGAAGGTGTTGTTTTGTGATGTCTCTGAAAGAGTTTGAGGTATCCCCATTTGATAAATAAAGATGCAAAGGCAGTGTCAGGTGAAGTATCTTGGTTACAAGGCCAGTCACATCAGCTACAAATAAAATTGGCGAGCGCTAAGCAACTGAGATTGTTAACAGATTTTAAATACTACTGATTCTAATGCAGCACTAACATACTGAGATAACAAGAGTGATTTGACACCTTCTCCCCTTGCAATGATAGTCAAATAGCAAAAGTTAGCCCCAGTCAGTGATACTGGGGCTCAGCCCCAGTCAGCTCCTAGTCTAAATTACAATAAAAGTTGAAACTGGTGTCAGACACTGAGCAGGGAAACACTAGCTGTATTGTTCAAGTTAAAAAAAAAAAAAAAAAGTTTGCAAATAGATGAATGAAAAATCCTGCTCTGCTGTTCAGCTGAAAGCTGAGCTGTCAAATAGGCTAGATCCAAAATTCAGATTTTTAAAATGAATAAATTTTCCAAAAGCTTAGCCCAGTGAAAGTATTTGTGACACTTATTAAGCTGTGCTTGTGGAGCTTGCAACCAAATTCTGTAATGCAGAATCAAATGTGAAAATGTGACTTGCAGCTTCAGTGAGAAAGTAACTAGGACCCAACTAGCATTTTTTTTTTTTTTCAGAGGGAAATGCTGCTAATGAAGCAGTTACCCCTAAAAAGCTTGCATTTTTCATAAGGATTTTCATAAGGATTAGCACATAGTTTAAAAAATAAATTTTGGCTTTCATATATGGTCTTTTTTCTATGATTTCAGAGCTGCGCGATCCCCTGGATTTCCATGGCTATACTCAACTTATATCAACGTAATTCCAATTAACCACCACCCTAAAGCAAGTTTGTTTTTATATATACAAAACTTTCTATTGTAATAATCTCGATACTCTCCTTGTAGATAACATGCATTTTTATTAACAAACTGAAAATTCTGCTGTGCAGCTCACCTTCAGGTAAAAAACGAAAACAACAACAACAGCAAAAACTTATCTAGCAGCATCTCTTCACGTTGTGTACATTTATTTTGCTGATAGTTTCAATTCTGGATACTCGTGGTTACTTTTGAGGAGTCTTGGTGATGTAAAGTTCAAGCAAATTTTTCACCACTTCCTGCACATAAACTCGTCTAGATCTTGTCAATATGGCTCCCTTTAGTTCCGATGGTCTAAAAATCTGGTGTGTTAGCTCTGGTTGCTGGGCTTGAAGAGGAAGGAGGTTATCTAAGAAAAGAAGAAGCTTAAAGTAAGCCTTCAAAGTAGGCTCTTGTTGCTCTGGTAGCAGTCTAAGGATAACATGACAATTTCCTTCTTCATTTGGGTGTAATTTTGTAGCCAGTAACTACCATGGTGCTCAAGTCTTCATTAATAGGATATTTAAATTGTACTTGGTAGTACCACTAGCTTAGAGGAACAAATGCCATTTTGTATTTTAAAATCTGGTTTATACAGTCTCTTAGCTAGCTGGCATGCATTTTAGTAATGTGATCTGAGAGGCATTCTTTGCTTGTGTGAAAGAAAACTATACTTACATTATATTGCAAGGTAGAAAGTTATTTTTTGCTCTACACGTAATAAGAGAACAGAGTATCACAACTAATAGAAATACTACATTGTATCACCCATTACTTAATGCACTTAGCATGCATTAGTGTCCATATATGTAATGTCCGGAAAAGACCATTGCCCTTACAATTACCAGTATTACCAATTACAATAGAATTGCTTAAAATACTCATATGCATTTTCTAGGGCAGTAGAATACTAGAGCAAGAATAAAACCACAAAGCAAACATATTTCAGCTAGTATGACATATAACTTCTATCCCTTTCTGTGACAAAAGGACAGATATAAACTACAATTTTAATAATGTTTTGTACAGCGATGAATTACTGTTACCAACACTTATGAAAGCATATGTATGGCACGCCATTTTGTGAGCTGAAACTCAAGAAAAACAGCAAGAAGCAGTAAGGCTGTAAGAAGCCTTCAAGTTACGCAGTTTGCTTGAAGCTGCTCGCTGCTTGTCTCTTAATTATAGTGCTTTGAGGGGATTACACCTAATTTTGCCCTTGCACTTTTTTTCCTGGTTCAGCTGTGTGCATGCGTGCTGCTGTGTGCATGCGTGCCATGCACGTACGCATCTGTGCACGTGCGTGTGGACATGTGTACGTACCAGGTCTGCATTTAGTGCACCTGGAAGTACTTGGATTGGAGATTGACAAAGCCATGGTAAGCAGTGGGGGGTACTAATGGAGGTCTCCAGCTGACAAAGACGATCTCTCCACTTGCAGTTAGCCCTCACGCTAACGAGTCCCATGGCTGTGTGAGCAGCCTGTGCCCGCGGGTGGGCACCGGGCTGAGGTGGGCGTGCAGGTGGGGTGGCTGCAGGCCTCGGCCTCCGGGGAGTCAAGAGCGACCTCTGTGCACAGCAGGCAGCGACAGTTACTCTATGTTTAATTAATGGAGACTAATTGCCCCGGTGTTTAAAAAAAACACCCATTACACAGCGAGAACTGTTACCAGCCGTTCCTGCAGCCCTGCCGCGCTCAGCTTCCAGCCCTGGGCCAAGGCCGAGGACTCCCCGGGGCTGCTGAAGCTGCGTTGCGTTCGCGGGATGCAGCAGGGAGGTGCTGCAGGGAACGAGCCGGGGCTCGGGGAGCGGAGCAGCGCCTCCTGGAAAGCCGGCCCCTTGCAGGTTGCTCAGATCGAGTAACCAAAAACGCCTCGGTTATCGATGTCGCCCTCACGCTCCGGGGCTCTGCACTGGGAAGAAGCCCCTGGGCCGCGCGGCACGGCCGGCTGGGGGCCGGAGCCTGCGCCGGGAGGGAGCGGCCGCGGCGCGGGCTCCCCTCAGCGCGGCCTCCCCTCAGGGGCCGCCCGCGCCGGGCTG
>VXAA01004978.1:446839-501245 GCA_013399115.1 Anseranas semipalmata | reverse complement strand
CCTGGCCGGGGAATGCATCACAGGAGCCAGCGGTCGCAGGTGAGGTCCGTGCGTGAGGCGCAGGCTCGTGGCTGCGGGGCCAGCCGGGCTCCGGGGCACCCCCCCGAGTGCCGCCGGCACAGCCCCGGGCGCTGGCGGCTGCCCAGGAGCGCCCTGCGACTGCTGCGCTTACTGGCGCTGCTGCCCTGGAGAGCAGGCCCTGCCCGGCCGTGGCGCCGTGCTGCGGGGGGGACATCGCGCCCGGTGCCGCAGAGGAGAGGCTGCGGGGCCGCAGGATCGGCCTGTGCGGGTCCTCAGCCCCGCGCAGCGCTCAGGGCCTTGAAAGCGGTCCCCCGGAGGGCACGGCTCTCGCCCCGGTGCGGCGGCTTGCTCCGCTGCGCGGGACTGTGGCGAGATGCGGGGTCGGGCGGCGGAACGTCAGGGATCCTTCGTGTTGGGCTTCTCCGCTGAAACTTTTCGTTCTGAGCCAGAAAAGCCAGAGAAGTTTGAGGTGACAGGTAGCCACGGAGCAAGCTATGGGTCTCTGGCTTAAGATTTTAATGCTGGTTTTTGAAGCCAAAAGAATCTGAATTGTTCCGGTTTAAAATGTGATTTTAACGACATAGAGAAAGAAGTTGAACCCCCTGCCCCTACAGTTCACTGGAGTGAATCTGTCTTCACTGTTTTGTGGCCTCCGTCTTAAAATACAGAAAGAGGAAGGCCACCGAACTGGTGTTCTGAGCTGACAGCGGTTAAGCAAGGGCTGGGACAGGACACCTGCCCTCCTGCCGCTGCCTTCCTCAGGGCCTGCTACGTGCTCCCGATAAGGATTGTCTGCTAATGCGTTTACAGTTACTTAAGGCTCGTACTGGGTAGCACAGAGAGGCCTTTGCCGAGTTAGGCAGTTGGAAACAAGCAGATACTGAGAGCTGTGCTTACAGCGCGAGAGGATTCTGCCTGGAGAGGATGTGTTTTGTGACTTCGTTCTTGCAGAGCACTCCCATTTATTTTAAGACCTCATCACACTGGGATCCACACCTCTGGTTTCTTTTAAACATTGTTTGCTGTATAATGGTAGTGCTTGAATGGAGAGTTAAGACGTTCTCCTTTTCTCACTAGATCCCTAATTCTTGTCTCCTGCTGAAAAACCATTTAAAAGTGAGCCTTTGGCGCTTTGAAGGTAAAATTGGGAATGCTGTAGGAGGAGCAGATATTTCTTTCATCTGGTGAAGATGTCAAGTACTGCTTCTTTATTTTTTTTTTAATTTAAAATTTTTAACTTTTCTTGCAGGTGTCTCTTTCATGGTGCCAGGGTCGGAGTAACTGGCAAAACTGTGTTGGTCATTGAGCTCCCTTGTGTCCTCTGGATCCACAGATTTTGAATAAGTGATTTCCTTTCTTTGCTGTTTGGTGTGAGTAGTTGAGTCAGAGTTGTACTGAGGAAGGCAGCATCACTACCTGTAAATCCACATTCCCTCAAAGGCTCCTTGACTCATGCTTCAATACCTGTTGCTGAGAGAGAATTTAATTAAGGAACTGGTCACTCTGGTGTAGATCCTGGCTAGCATTTTAGAAGGTGGGAGCTCCTTGATCTACTGTAGTACTCTACAAGCATTGCAGGGATTGCAGAGGAGTAAAAAACATTTATTTCTTGTTCTTGCATCATGGTCTTGCCTTTGACCACGTGCATAGAAGCCTCTTGAAGGAAGGCCAGTAAAGCTGGGCTTTCACTGGGCTTCAGTCATTAACTGGCGAATCTTTGTTTGCTTGAACTTAAGAAGAGCCTTCATTAGAGGTCAGCCATGAAGTGCTAGAGCAGTGAGATTCAAGAGAGATCACAAAGTGGCGTTATGAGTGGAGAAATTGCGAGTTCAGTTCACTTAGCTGCTTTGAAGCTAAGCAGTGAGGTTCAAGGCAGAGTTGCAAAGCAGGCTGTATTTATCACCTTGAAACCACTGCAGAATATATAGCTTCCTTTCTTTTCTGTAAGTTGGTCCTTTGGTTTGTTTTCTCTTTTCTGTGCTTGATAATGGTGAGGTCTTGTCTTCTAGATCTATTCAGAGTAACTGAAAGCTAAGGATAGGTTTCCTTTTCCTTCCAGAAGCCAAGACAAGTCGATAGAAGAGATCGACTGCTATGACTCATATAAGGATTTTTCACTTCCTTAGAACACATCTTCATCTGGCAAATCAGCATGTCTGCTGGCGGTGTGATGCCAGTTGAGCACCTGAACCTCTTTTCCCCAAAACAAAGACATTTCATAGTTCCCCCTCTTTGGTGGGGGGACGAAATGCAGTTTTCAGAGTGGGCGGCTGCTTAAGAGTGCTGCTGGGCTTTGGCCCCAAATCATATACCCTGTTGCCCCCATCATTCCCTGCTCTTGTTCACAATGGACTAAGTTTGGCGTCTGTTCTCTCCCATGTCTTGCTTGCCTTTTTGTTCCGTGTTTGCTAGGGCATGGCCCACGTGGTGGGCTTGCAGAACGTGAGCTGATTGCTCTTGTGTTCTGATTTTGCCACCCTCTACTCAACAGCCGCATCTGCCAGCCCTGTCTGAGAGCGTCGGCGCTCGCTGGTGCGGGCGTATCGCGCCGTGGGAGCAGCTTCGTGTCCGGAAGTGTCGCTGGACTGGCCGGGCCACTTAAGGCTGCAGGAAGTAACGTAATTAATAAGGCTTAGTTCTCCCACATCTTGTACCTGACAATCTCCAGTCGCTTGACAGTGCTAATTAAAGCTAATCACACTCCTCTGTTTTCAGTAAATAGCTATTATCCACACTTCACTCTTGCTGTAACAAGTGGTAGTGCCAGGCGCTGTGAGTCAGTGGAAGTTGTGGGAATGCAACCCGCAAGAGCCGGCTTCCGGTGCCTTCCCCCAGGCTTACACGTCCGGCCGGAGATCGCTGCTTTTGCACCTGTTCGAGTGCTGTTACGGCATGTGCAAAGGTGGGATGTTCTGCTGACTCACGAAAATACGCAGCTTTTTGACTCTTCCTGCAGTTGTGACTTGTACAGAACTGAACTCCCCAGGCCGAGCAAAGGCTATTAAACATTTGAAAAGCTGAGGATGCTTTGAATTTGCCCTTCAGAGAAGGTTTTGATCCTCTGATGGGGAAGGCAGAGTGGTGTCAAAGCTGCACTCTCACTTCTCCCGTTTCAAGTTGGCAGTGACTTCGTTAGGAGAAAAATGTAGTGTGGTATGACCTAGGAATTGCATAGCTCAGCCACAGAACTCTGGAAGATTTAAATTTCACTGATGAAGTATTACTAAAGGATGGCTCAAGCAATATGTTATTAAAAACAGATTGTCCAGCCTCAGAAAAAAAAAAGATGGAGTTAATAATTAACTATGAAAAAAATTTAATGAGAATCCCAGGAACTCCCAGCTCAAGCATTTGTCAGTAGGCACGGAGCTGAGAGAGGCGAGTCAGTTCGCATACCTTGGCAGTAACGTGCA
Organism: Anseranas semipalmata; assembly: GCA_013399115.1. Taxonomy (NCBI): domain Eukaryota; kingdom Metazoa; phylum Chordata; class Aves; order Anseriformes; family Anseranatidae; genus Anseranas; species Anseranas semipalmata. The sequence goes on along the minus strand of VXAA01004978.1, from coordinate 497,811 downwards.
GGCTAGTGAGGATATCCAGGAGGAACTAATGACAAAAACTGGTAGGATAACAGCTGACTTGACCATCTTAAACTCGATTCGGTTATAAAGTATCTGTCATGCGAGTACTCACACTGTAAATCTTCGCCTGACTTTTCTCCCTTGGCATAGGGGTTCACATGCCTTCAATGGAAATGTAAGCTAGAAGGATGATGACTGAACTGCCACGGAAAGTATGTACCTCATTAATATAGTAGCTGTTGCATAAAAAGTGTTTCTGAAAGAGATGGGTCAGAATTCAACACATTATCCTTTGCATTAGTCAGAAAAAGAGATGCAGATATCGGAGTAGAAAACAGTCTTTGTCTCTCCCATGCCATACTCTTCTGGGCAGCGCAAGGTTATGTAAAAGATGCTCTTGGGTAGAACCCTCTGAGCAGATGGGTTTCATAAGCAGATGAGAACTTGCAGGATTTTACAAGGGGAGCTTGCAAATAGCAAGCTGTGACAGGCAGCTATGGCAGATCTTCATCTACACTGCAAATGACTTTGTTGAATTTGGAAGGATACTTGCCTTAGTTAAACGTTCTCGCTGTGTTCCCTGTCAGTACTTAGGCTGTACCAGGGATGCAGATGACCCATCCAACAGAGTTAATTGAATCCTAGTCATACCTACATTTGCCAAAAAGGAAGATAATAGAGCAATAAAAGGAGCACAAAAGAAGTGTAATCATTTAAGAGGATTTGGATGGCTAGACTGCTCTACAACTAACTGAGGAAGAGAAGTTGGGAAGATGAAGAATGTTTCCATTTTGGCGGTAATTAGTCACTTGGATGGGAAGAGCTTTTCCTTGCTGTCTTTAGTTCAGGTCGGTCCTAGAACAAGGCGAGGGGCGCGTCTTTCATTTTGTAGAATGCTGGATATGCATAATTTTGGCAAAGTATAATATCCTCAAGCCGTGGCTCCAAGTGCTACCCTCGTGTTGAACACGTAGCTTTCGTTGGCAGGAAGATGGGTATGAACTGAAGAGCTGCATCTTGCCGTATGTGTGAGCCATTGCTGTTATCTCACTGCGGCGCATCATGTGTACTTGGCCGATGCAGAGGAAGGCATGTTATCCCACCGTGTGGGATGCTGGCATGAGTTTTCTTGAAATGTAAAGGAGGAAATGGAGTCATTTGTGTTTTAAATTAGTTCAGCTTGCAGTTTTTATTTATTTGTGGCACAAGTGAGATTTGCTGCTAGGAGCAAAAGTGCGTGCTGGCTTGTTTCAAATCTGTTCAGGCCAACCGCGCTGCTTTTCTGCATGTCTGTTTCCTCCTGCAGTTTGGCAAGTCACGCTGGCACCTGTTGTACCGATGGTGGAGTTCAGCCGTGATGGACCATACCTGCGGAGCAAAGGTGGGCAGCTGGCGGCTGTAAGGCCTGCAGTGCTGCCTGTTCTCGGCAGCACAGGCTCTTCTGCATCGCAAAGATGCTGCTGCCAGGCAACTCGCAGGCGAGTGGGCTGAGAATTCAGGCAGGGATGTCAGTCATTCTTCTGGCAGAGGCTGAGCCTTGCGCTCCCTGTGCATGTGGTTTCAGAGGCAGGCCCAGAAACGGTAACCAAATTTTGAAGCCAGGCCTGAAGGATGGTGTCTGTGCTGGCTGTCCTGCATCTTTGGAGATGAAATTGTAAAGGGAAGCATTTTCTGGAAGTTTTCCAGAGTTATTTTCCTCCCTTGCCTTCCATTATGGTGTCTGTAATGTATTGGACTGGATTGCTTTGAACAGCGTGCTTTGTTCTGTAATGCAGGGAGAGATGAGTTAGCATTTCTGACACTTGATGGACCTGAACGGGCTGAGTTTAGCGCTAGATCTGTAAATGAAGTCAGAAAGTTCTTGTGGTCTTCAGGTCTCTGTAGCCTGCAGCCAGGAAAGAAGCATCTCTGCGGGGTCTTCGCAGAGGTACTTTAGCCTGTTCCTTTGATTTGCAGGCAGCTGGGAGCTGGAGTTCGGTACACGAAGGCTTTTGCTTTGAATTCAGGCGTCCTCTGGGCTGGCTTGTAGTGACACAGTTGCACTTGAATGTGAAAATGCACTGGTGTGGATGTTGCCTATTTAAATAAAAAAAATTAATCTGTTCAATTTTATTTAATCTCCAAATTCACAGAAGGTAAATCAACTATGTAAAGAACAAATAAAATATATTTTTTCATAAATTACTTTGGTTTTAATAAGTTATGGATTCATAGTGTTGGTGTGTGCAGTGACAAAGCCAGACTGACTTGGGGGGTGGGGAAAAATAACCTGAAGTGAGTTTTGAAGATTTGCTGTTTGAACCTTTGATTAATACAACTGCAGTGACACTTTTAGTATTGATAGCTACTCAGCAGAATAACAACTGATGTTTTTCCTGACGAGCTGGCTGTGGTATGTGGAAGCACGGCAGGTGCAGCGTGGTTGGCGTCGTGCCTGTCCCTGATTCACTGTGGCCAGATAGTCTTCAATTGCTATTTTCTGAATCTCTTTTTGATGCCCTCTAGTGGTTACCTGGCACTTGTCTGCATTATTTTTGGTGTCAGTATAGCCTTTTTACATCCACCCATCCAGATCCTTTTTCCCAGAACCACAAAGTGCCTCCTGGAGGTGATGGCTGCTGTCTGCAGGGCGCAGAGGAGAGCGCTAAGGCACGCAGAAATGAAGTGGCTTGCTAGGAGATATCCAAAGGAATAAAGGGAATTAAATATATTTTCGGTTGAAGGTGGTTTAAGTGAGAAACCTGCTCCATACTGTATTTTTAGCGCAGTTCTGTGCATGAATCTGATGACAGTAGAATTAAATGCAGTCCATAATTTCTCTGTTTGTTTTCCTTTCTCCATGGGCTTGCAAGGTTTCGAGAGTGAGCTGAAGAAACACAGGCATTAGGGAAGGACACTCATGGCTCATGTATCAGTAATGACTTCTGTTGATCTCATGCTAGTACTGCTGATACCTCTTACCAAGTGTTTGAAATTGGTGCATTTCAGATACTGAAGAAGTAGAGGTATGTTGCTTACAGCCTTATGCTGTTTAAGCTTTTCTCCTGGCTTTCCCTCGTGTCCCATGTTTAAATTCAAAATGAGCATCCTTTCTTTCAGCGCCCTTCACAAATACCGTACCCTGCTACCTTCAGATCTGCCTTCACGTTTCCAAAGCTGTCGCAGTCCTGTGCCGTGGGAGCAGCTCCCAGGCTGCCCCACGCCAGGATCCTCACGGCAGCACCATCAGCGTGCGGGGGCTCCCCAGCCCTGCCAGGTGTCTCTGGGGTCCAGCATCTGACATTGTGACACCAACTGTGATTCCGCAGGGAAGGCCGGCAGAACTGGGTGTTAAACGCTGGCTCCCCTTTTAGCATGTTGTGCTAGAGACTAGCCTTCCTCTTTCTCCTCTTTTCCCTTTCTTCCTCTTTCAAACTGCAGTGTGTTAAGGTAGGTTGCATGTCAAGAAAACCCCAATAAGTGTGCTTCCCTCGGGCATTTTGTTAAAACCGTGCTAAGACCCTGGAGCAACGCTGGCTGCTAAAGTTTGTGACCTTGTGGGAACAAAGAACTCTCCCAACCTGATTCCCATTGTGGTGTAATTACACTCAGCATAAGTACATCTCTAGTTCTTCCTATCTTAGTGAGAAGAGACACCAAAGAAGCAAGGTTGGGTTTCCAGATAGATGGATTTTTTCGGAACTACTAGAGGCAGCTCTCTGTAGCATTTGCTGTGTTCTGCTAAGCATTTAACAAATTAAACTTTCTTATCTTAAAAAGCAAATAATCCATAAAACAAACCCTCAAACCCAACAGACCTGCTGTTTGTCCTTCCAGAATGGAACATTTGCCTCTGAGCTGCATTGCCCATGGGTTTCATGTAAAATTAGGCTTATGTGTAATAGTTCTTGTTCTGTGCTACTGTGGCATGTGGACTTGTACAAACAGTAGCCTTATGTAGCAAGCGTTTGGCATGGGCTTTGCATTTCTATGCTTTTGTGTTTTCCGAATTACTAACAACTTCGTGTGAAAGGTGGCTGTTGGGCAGGTGAAGGCTGAATACTGAACTAAAAAGCTATCGGAAAGGCAGAATGTGTTGTGTTTTTTCTTAGAGGTGGTATCTGACTTTGCAGGATGAGGCGGGCAGCCCTAACATACCAACGTGTGCAAGCGGTATGTTCAGCTGATTCCCTCACCGATTGCCACAGTAGATGATGTTGATTAGCTTTTCCCTAGAATTCATTTCTTTTGTCAAAACCAGTTTTCTGACTTCTTGCAAATTAATTAATATGTACAAACTTCTGTTCCATTGACTTGATTGCATCCATTCTAGAGATAAATTTATCCTGAATTATAAAAGAAAAACACTGGATTATGTTGCGGATGGCAGATACTCATCTCTCTAATGGTATTAGGCACAACAATTAAGTAATCAAAGCATCTTTTTTTATTACTATTTTTATTTTAAAAAAGGTTAATGGAATGACTCCACAACTGCCCAGTGTCAATGGGGCTGAGGAACATTAGCTCACGTGGTTCTGAAAAGCCAGAGGCACAGCCTAGAATCATCCTCTTGCCTTTGTTCTGCAGTAGAATGAATGTAATGTTAGCTGGTAAATGTATTATAATTCAGATATGTTTGCCACTAAGACAGGAAAAAAAATCTAGGTTGGTTTTTGCATTGCTGAGAGCCACAGATCTTATTTAATACATTTTGAGATGATATTTGAGATGGATATGGGTCCCTACAACCTAGCAGCTGTGCTCACAGGACGCAGGAATGCACTTCCTACTGTTTCTCCCTCCTCTCCCCCTCTATGATGAGGACAGAGCTCTTGGTAGGTAGCGTACGTGAGCAGTCAGGCTGTCGGCCGAGCGCTGAACGCAGGCAGTCCCTTTATAAAGTATGGCTACCATACTTGAGTTTGCCTGAAGTTTTTTTTAAAGGCAGTTTCTTACCTAGCATCTTAGGTAGGTTTCCCAGCAAGGTCTTAGCTCCCAGATCTTTATTCTCTCCTCTGCCTTAAGTGAAGAGATCAATTTGTTTTGCCTTCTCAGCACAGTACTGTGAACAGGAATTACAGTTCATCTTAATCTCCGCTCAGATACCATCTCGCGTGAATTTTTTTGTCAGCTCTGAAAGGTCAGGTGTTTCTGCTGATGTTGAATATGTTGTGAGGTCAAATAAATGAATGCTCATGAAATGCTTTTGCAGAAACCTGTACGCAGCTGATATTTGTGTCTGTGCATGTATTCATTTCTCTGCGAGACAATGCAGTTGTAGTATTTCCTGGTTTACTCTTTGTTCCAGGACACTGCCTGGGAACAACAAATAAGGCGTTGCTCCTACGTTACCCTGGTTGGGCATCGCTTATGTCTGAGTTCGGCTTTGAGGGTGCCCGTGGACTGCTTTCTCAGTCCTAAACTGTTGCTATCTTAGGCAGCTGGTCGGAAAAGAAATGTTTGGAATGACAGTATGGGAGGGAAGTAGAACTGTTGGTTGGTAGATTTACCTACCCATGCTGGAGAGAAGCGGGGAAAGAGAGGATTGCACCATTTCATTAGATCGATGAAAACAAGGTTCTGCCACGGTCTGTTTTCTCATTCAGAAATTGGGTGAAGTCATTGCCAGTCCTTGCTGTTCAGCTGGTCTGTCTGTTGTAATCTCTTTCTTCCCGATGGGGCCTGGTGCTTTGCCTTGGAATCACGTTGTGTTTGGCCCCCATAAGAGCACTCTTGGTCTCCTGCTTCCTCGCACTCGGGGGGCAAGGCACGTGGCTCTGGGATCTGTTACGGAGGGGAGATGGAGTGTCAGCTGCTGGCCGGGGCTGGAGCTGGGGGGCGGCTCTCTTGTCTTGTGACCGCAATGGTCGGCACCAGGTTAGCTCAGGAAAGCTGCGATGTGTTACTTACGTCAAATCGGCAGAAAACAAGGCCTCTGCTTGATTTGGCATCCTGTCGCTGTCCTGTTGCAAGCTCATGGTTCATCCTCAAAGTGCCTCTCACCTTGGAGGGGAAAACAGTGCTGTCCAAAGCAGAACTAACACAGTTTTGTCAAAATTCTGGTGTACTGGAACTGGGGCAGGACACAGGTGACCAGTGCCTGATTTGGCTTACTTCTCAGATCAGTGTCAGAGGACAGATTTGCTGAAATCCAGAGTTGCAGCTATGCACCGAGTGGTGCACAGGTTGGCCGGATGAATGCCTGGCAAGAGCCCTTTTGCCTGAACAGGAGCAGGTTTAGTTCCTAGCAAGCTGGAGAGTGAGCCCTTCTGTGTCAGGATGGACCTTCCGAAGCTCTCGCTGTAACTTTAATTGGAAAAGGTTAATCTGATTAGTTAGTGTTTGCAAAGAGCTTTAAGGATAAAAAGTGCTATGTAAGTGCTGACTATTATGATCATGATAGATACGCTTATCAGCAGTTTGCAGGATGAGTGAGAATCTTTTTCCCATTTAACTACATGAGAGCTGCCTTCTGGAGAGCAGAATTAAAATACTTCAGGAAAAAAAACAAGCAAACAGGTATCCTGTTGGCTTACCTGCCTCCTGCTGAGCACTGTGCGTGGCCACGCGGCGGTGAGCCTTGGACCACGCTAAATGGTGCCCGTGTGAGCCTGTGACAGCTCTCCAGCATGCTGCTCACAGTGCCTGTGTACTGGAAAGCTTGCAGGCACTGGGCTGGCTCTCGAGGGATGTCCAGCTGGCAGCAGGTTTGACGGGTAATGCTTCCAGAAGCGCGAAAGCGACTTGGATGCCTTGAATCTCGTTATTCAGCAATGACGAGAAGACTTGGGAGAAGTGCTAGAGACAGGGGTTCTGTAAATGGCGCTTTGGTACCAAGGTTTTTTTGGTTTTGTTTTTTTCACATCTGTCTGACAGTGATCACACATGAAGCTCTCCAGCAGACAGCACTAATGGATTCACAGCCTGATTTTTCTTGTTCTTTCAGTCTGACCTGGACTGCTCTGTCTTGGTGAGATGCTTCTGGCCAATGCCAACACTGGGCAGAGCAGATGATCTTAAGTGGGCTGCATGCGGCGGTTCTGCAGGACTACCTCCTAGAACAACTTTCTTAGCTCCTGCCTTCAGCTCCCCGACAGACTTTCCAGTTCCATCCCGCTGTTTGATAATTTCCCCTTTAGCAAGCGGAGAGATGCATTTGCTTAGAACAGTCCAAGTCCCGCGGGGCTCTGCTGCCCGCCTGGAGCTCGGCGTATCGCAGGGGCTTCGCCTGGGCCAGCACATCCCGGGGAGCAGCAGCAGAACCAGCTGAGTGTGCAAACTCCCGGGAGCTATTCCAGCAGCGTAGTGACCCGGGCTGGCTTTATTCTCACCTGGAAGATAATCAGATACGCTTCGGGCAAGTTACTCATACCAGCTTAGAGACCAGCTTTAAGCTCTTGTACTTCTCTGTTCTGTTCACTTCAGAAATTTCCATTGCAGGTCAGGTGTGGGTGTTTTTTTCTTCTTTTTTATTTTAAGATGGGGGTGGTTGTTGCAGTATTTGATACACAAAGTGCAGACTCAGGAACTGAACAGAATCACATGTTTAAGGGAAGGAAAATCCTCATGGGAGGAGCAGCCAGAGCCCGTGATTAATTTCTGGAGCATGCCTGCACGCCATGTATCGGGGAGGGAGGGGAGCTGCTTCCTTTATCCTGTCTGCTGCTTCCATCCTCAAAGGAAACGTTTGTACCTGGTGAGGCTGATAGATGTGGGATCTGAAAAACTGATTTCTGACAAAGACCCAAGCTTGAGCTACCTAGCAGGTTCTGTCAGATAATGTTGGATAGTAAAAAGTTTTTCCATCCTGAATAGGATTTTTAACCGTGTCTGCTGCTGTCAGGGGTGGACTTGGAGGCTGCTCCTGGCTTTGACTGCTGTTGGATGTTCTGAGGGGAAAAAAAAAAGGTGCCGGGTCCTGGCTGTCTCCCGTCGATGGAGCCCGGCTTCTCCGAGGGCTGGCACGGGGCTGGGCCTAGGCGCGTGCTGTTCCCCAGAGGGGTCTGGGAGGCTAGGCTTGATGGAAATGGTATTTTTAGCATCCTGGTGCCTCTGTAGTCCTTTCCAAATCCATGAAGCGTTGGAAGAATGAACGGAGATTGTGAGCGTTTGAGTGATAGGAAGGTGGTAGGTACCAGGAGAGGAAGAGGAGGGCAGGCAGCCTGTCAGCAGCTGAGCTGTGAGTACAGCTCGGTCCTCCTCGGTCTGATCCACAGACTGTGTACGTGTCTCCTGGCTGCTCTCACTGCCATCTGCTTGCCACCAAGCCCCTGGTCATCCTGCTGGCCAGGAGGCTGCTGTAGCTGACCTTGTGGCATCCGCGTTGAGTATCCTGTCTCTGCTCTGTTTTGAACGTAGGTTTGTGCGAGATCCTCCGTTCCCTCCACCGGAATCTCTTCCTCTGAAGCTGTCACCAGCGTGTGGAGCCTGCCCCACACCCATCACCTGCCAAACCACGGCCTTTACCTGTGTCTTCCGGTGTTTCCCGTGCGACCCGTCCTGTGGCAGTGCCTCCTGGGCCACCCCGGAGTTCACGCAGCGCTCGGTGGCTCCAATGGTGAAGATGACAAGGTCCAAGACTTTCCAGGCGTATCTGCCTTCGTGCCACAGGACCTACAGCTGCATTCACTGCAGGGCTCATCTCGCTAACCACGATGAACTCATTTCCAAGGTACGTGCATGACCTCACCCTGTGGGTGCCGGGCAGCGGAGCGGCGCGCTTGCTCGTGCTGCAGGTCAGTCGCTGTGCAAGTGCCTGGCCTTCACTGGTACTGCGGGTTTTGCCCCGAAAATGGGCTCTTAGCCTAGAGGATCTAAGTGTGAGCTGCTGCTTTTGTTTTAAGTCATCTCGAAAATAGCTGCAGGGGACAGGTTTCCTTACTGGTGGTCTGTGTCTTCCCATGATGCTGGCTCCTCCCTCTCATTTCCAGCTGTAAAACTGCACTGACTGATGGCCAGGACTGTGTGAATTACCTTCCCAGTACTTTTCATGTACTTGCTTGTCAGCATAGCCAGAGGGTTGTTGTGTGATCATGAATTGGAGAAGAGTCTGGAAATGTTCTCTCCGCTAAACTATGAACTGTACCAAGCGACTACCCTAAAGTCCTTACTTAAGGGACTTCTTTGCTGATGCTTCTACTGAAATGTAAGACAGCTTTACAAAGACTGTTGAGTTGTTGCTCAAACCTACATCATTTTGCCAGCCTCCTAACAGGAAACTTTGCAGTGAAAAGATGGGCTGTGCTCTGAGCCGATGTGGTTGGGAGGATGCTGTCCTGTCTTATGATCTGTTGATCACAAGGGGAAGAGTCTTGAGGATAAGGTGAATGAAATGCTTTCAGAGCTAATAAATTAAGGGTCTTTGCAGAGGGAGCAGGCCAGTTAAACAATCTCTTTCTGAAGTGCAAAAACTGCCGCTGTACTTCCTCAGAGCAGCTCTCTATGCCTGCTGTGCCTGACTGTGGTCAGGCATCAAGTTTCCAGGTTTTGGCTGCCTTGGCAATCAACCCTTCCATAAAGTTTATTCAGCTCATAAAATCTGTGTTCAGAAAAAGCAGACATACCATAAGATTTATTAGCTGAGATGAGAGGAAATTGCACTGTGAGCTCTGTGTATGTGTGCAACTTAAACGAGTTCAGCTTCTGGAGCAGCCTTGAGGGAAAGGCCAGGATCACAAGGGACGGAGGCGCTCTGCCTATTAGAAAGTATAGTGTTTCCCCCTTCCTGTTTGCACAGAAAAGATAAGCATTGTCACCTTGCATCAAGGGCATTGGTTGTCCAGCTGTAAAGGTCCTGTCAGATTCTTTATGTTGGGTGCTCTGACCTGCCTTCTTCCATTGGAGACTGTCTCCTTCCTTTTTCTCCTGGTTATTGCGTGGCTGGGTTGATCAGCACCTTTGTGATGTTATCTCCATGCCAAACAATTGAATTTAAGTATTCTGCTATGAATAATGCTGATTGCAGACTGCTACAGTTCTGGTTTTTGCAGCTTCTGTGTAGACAGGCTTCCTCTTAGGCTATTGCGTCTGAGTCATTCTGGGCCTCCTGGGGGCTCCTTGCGCTCTGGTACGGTGGCAGCTGTTCTCAGCAGAGCTGTCCTTGAGGGCTAGAAAGCCTCCAGCTTCTAAAGGGGAGGAGGTTGTACGTTTCCTCAACAGAAAGAGGTTTTGAAATGTAAATGTCAACAGCAGAGTCTACCAGTCTGTGGCCAGGTCTGGGCATGAAACACATCCAGCCTCTCAGACCAGCTATGTGCCTTTAGGTGCTTGCTCCTGTGCTCAGTTCTGATTATCTGTAAAATGGGGTCGTCACTCCCCTGCTTCTCTACTGGGAGGGTTGTTGCAAGCTGGATTTTGTGCTGGGACCCAGAAAGTACTTTACTGGATAAAGGAGGAGATGTCTTGCTTTCTCTGTTCATTGTAGATCAGAATTTGTGCTCTGCTCTTTTAAACATGGCTGGTCCCAAACCAGGGAAAACATGTGGCTATGCATGCCCAGTGGTCTCACCTTTGGCACTTCTTTCTCCTTGTTCCACGTCTGTGCCCCTTCTGGTCCTCTGTGCAATGCAGCCAGCTTTGCAGGTGAGTAGCTTCCAGCAGGGCAGTGCCAGCGCTGCGTGCTGCTTGGAATTTGAGTTGCTAGCCATCAAGGCATGTAGTAACTGCCCAAGAATGCTGACTGCTAAAATATGAACACAGGAGGGAAGGTACAACAGCACAAAATAAAACTGTGTGTATTGAATTATAGAAGTATTAAGTACAGTGTGCTGGGGTGCTTGTATCTGCTCCTTCTAAAGGTTTGTTGTGGACCATGGCGTAAATTTGTAATGGTGCTGGGACCACATTGCTGGCTGAGCATTAGCGGGTCGGGCAGTTTGAATCCAAAGGGTTTGGGGTTCTACGTTTTATTTCTCACAGCTATAAACCTTAATAAGATACATTCTTTGTATAATTGAAAACTTTATAAAAATAATTGTGCAATCACAATTTGTACAACAGGCTATTAAACTGAGAACAGAAGGGCAGTCCCTGCCTCAAGGGGTTTCCAATATGTGCAGAAACTTTCCCAGGCAAACTTAAATAGTCATCTTTTTATCTGTTTGAGTTAGGATTTAAACATCTCCCTGAGGCCGCCTGCAGTTCTTTCATCACAGGCTTCTATTAGCATCTGAGAACCAGGCGGTGGAATTGCCGTGCTTGTTTTCCATATGAAAATCTAACAAACTGAAGGAAGGAACGAGCGCCATGAGGACTGAAAAGGGAACGGGAGATTATTTCAAACCAGAGTATATCCCATCTTGAACCTGACTATGTCACTTGATTCAAAACAGCCCAAATGACACCATCTTTGGAAACGATCCCCAGAAAACAGTCTTTTATGTAACAGCAGGGTGTTGGTGTTTTGGCTTGAAGAAATTAATTCCTGTATTCATTTTGCCCCAAGTTGTACAGAGACCGCATGAGAACTGTGCTGCTTGGCGTGCCATGAGCTTTTAGCTCCTTTGGATACATACAAATTTCAGCATTGGCTCATGCAGTTGGCTGATGCACTAGCTGGAGCTGAATCCCAGTATTGTTCTGTGTCAGTCCATACTTCATTTCCTCTTCTCTGCATTTCCCCTCTTAGCCCTTCAGCACCAGTGTTAACTTACTTTGACTTCAGTGTTTTGCCATGACTGGGTATCAGAAGCTCTTTGACAAATATGCCTTGGCAGGACTGTTTTTGCTTTCTTTTCTTCTTTGGGAACACCTTGTGCATTAAAATGGATAGAAGGTTTCTCAATAAGCCATTGCTATTTAAAGAAAATAATCGATGCTGAGGCTTTTAAGAAAAGCTGAAGCTGTTACATGAGGCCCGTTACCTAAATGTTGCCTGCTTTCTTGGCCTTTTATCTTCTGCAGCCCAAGGGAGAAAGTGGTTTAGTATGTCTGATTTGTAATGAGATCTAAATTGTGGGCTGTATCGTCTGGCCAAGAAAGGTCTTACTGACTTAGGAAATAAAAGGTGATCAGATAGATGGGTGGAGTGAGTAACTAGAGTTCATTTATATGTTCCTTCGGTGTCTGGGTTAGTGTGAGCGGAGGTTCTTGTTCCCTTGTAGCAATGGATCCTTTAAATGCGTGCCAAATTCAGTACATACTCTTGTTTCATTGCTTTTTCCAATGCGTAAGTGGACTGAGAGAAAACTCAACCTAGGCCTGCAACAGACTCCTGTGTTTTGTTCCTCCTTTCCCCACCTGTACACTTGAAATGCTGCCGTTTTGTCCACTCTGCTTGGAAGATAAAGCTTTGGAGCAGGTACTGTCTGCTCTTGTGAATTAGTACAGCGTGTCCTAATCGCCTTCGGCTTTACTGTGAAAACAAAAATATTGTGCCAGGCAACTGTAGTTAAAAATCATATTTCAATGCCTTCCAATTGCCAACACATAAATGAAAGATGCTTGTTACATTTCTCTTTCCCAGGCACAGCATCCCACGTTTTTTAGAACCTTTAAGAAAAATACATGTTCCATAATCAATGGCAGCAGAACCTCTCTGAAAGGAGATGGGGGTGCTTTTCTTGAAGTCTGCCTGCTGCATAATTTTCTAGTGGGGCCTGGGGGAACAGCTAATATCATACACATTCAACAGTGTAAACAGCATTTCCTCTCTTTCTCAAAGTAGCAGATGTGATGCTGGTTTGTACCTTACTCTGTGCTTTTCGCACTCTTTCCCAGTCTTAGAATTCTGTATGAATTCGTATGTACCTCATGTCCAGTAGAAAAGGAGGGGAACGAGCAGAAAGATGCAGGCCAGATGCAGCCACGTTGGTGTCGTGGTTGCTGAGTTTTTTTGCCATGTGAACAGTAATCCAGCAGAAATGTCCCCAATTATGGAAGTATGTAGGGAATGTCTTGTGGGCGTCCTGCAGTTTCTTTTTCCATGAATTACTGTGATCCAAGTGCTAAACATTATGCAGTGATGTATCCTCTGAAGCTAGCCTAAGGCTTGCCTAGAAAGTTTGTTTTCCTTTGATGTCTGCTCAGGACCCTTACTGAACACGAGTGTGAAATCCTTCAACACAAAAGGCTGCAGTTTCTCCAGCACAGAGAATTTAGAAAAAAGAGAACTTGTGTGTGCCTGACTTTCTCAGCTGGGGTTGGATTGTCAGCTAGGGAACACTTACAAGCTCTCTTTTCTATCTTTTGAGACAGGATTGCAAGGCTTATAAGCAAACCTCACTCCCAGTCATTATGCATCCCTGCACATTTTTCATCCCTAGCTGCATCCCTGGCAAGCAGACTGCTGGAGCCCGAGCTTGTTGGTACAACAGCCTCTTAGTGATCCTTATGGCATGCTGAAAGCATCAACTTTTGCTCCATGTTACACTTGGAGGATCTTAGAAGGATTTGAAACTTTGGTGCTGGCTTTCGTGTAAGTTGTGGATGAATTCCTCTCCTTCAAAGCGTTACCACGCACCTTGTGTAGATGGTGTGTGTGGCAGGCACTGTGGTAAGCAACAATTGTTGGGCTTTTCTTGTTTCTTTCCCCTCTGAGTATGTGAGGCAGGCAGTGTGTGGTGTTCTAGTGCCTCACTTCTCAAGTCAGCAGCGCTGCCAAGTCCACGTTTGTATGTCAGTTCACCTTGAAGATGTGAAGTTGCTGGGGAGGGGAAGGGGAGCACACGAGCCAAAGAACTAACCCTAAAATTGCGATGTGGCTGTTTCAAAACTTTAATGGAAAAAGGTATTTGGTAAGTGGCCAAGACTAGTCAAGTGAAAATCCTACATTCCTATCGTAGGGAAAAACTAAACTGTGGGGTAAGGTGAGTATTCCCTTTCCAGGGGTGAAGTTCTTACCATTTTTCATTCAATCAGGTTTCTTTTTGCTTTAAAAGTAGGTCTTGTTTCTTCCCAAATATAAATTTAAGCTCCCAGCTTCACACTAATGAACCCGTAAGTCCAGGAGGAGCTATCACGTCTGACCTCTTCTAGAGCATGGGCCAGTGAATTTCATCTGTATTGCAGCATGTCTTCCAGAAAAAGCATTTAGTCTTGATTTGAAGACTTCAAAAAGGAAAATTCACTGCTCCCCTTGGTCACTTTTTCCAGTGGTTAATCATCCTTACTATTAAAAAATTGAGACATTGAATTTAGATTTGTCTGGCTTCTGCTTCCAGTTGTTGGCCATTCTTTTCTTTTTTTTGCTAATTAAATAGATCTATATTCCATACTATTTCTTGCTATAGAAGTTACTGGTATACAGTAACCAAGGTCACCCTTCAGCGCTTTTTTGATAAGCTAAACGGATTCAATTTTGTCTGTCATGGTGAGATGTTATTTTTTCCGGTTCTGTATCATTCTTGTGGTTCTTCTCTACATTTCTAGCATTTCAACATCTTTTTAGGAATGGGAACAGTGCTGGTCTCATTGTTCCAGCCTCAGACTCAGCAGTATGCAGCAGTAATGTCTTCACAGTGTATGCATTTCATAATTGCATTAGTCTCACTGGCTCAGCACTGCACAGTAAACTTCTGTTCATTTATTTTGCTGCTGGCTCCTTATGCACCAGGTCTATCAATTTTCTGCACATTTCTAGCAGCTGTCCAGTGGCTTTTGCATCCTGCTTCTCAGCTCCTGTTCTGTAATGAATGATCTTTTAGCTATTATTTGGAGCTTTGTTCTTAGTTGCAAGTATTGCTAGGATTCAGGTTGTTGTTTGTTTGGTTGGTTTTTTTGAGCTTCCCGTTTTGCTGCTGTGAACTTGTAGTCAGGTACCTAGTAGTTCTTGGTTTCCATGAAGCGTGAAATTAAATGTGGGTTAAGGGAATTCTAGTTCTCAGTAGAACAGTGTGTCATCACAGTTGTTAAATGGGAGCCTTTTCCTTCAGTGTCCTGGCCAGGAGACCGAGCACCGACAGGACAGAGATGAACTCTGGCGGTCAGGTTCGTCCCCGGGATGCCGTTACGGACAGGGTGGTATCTGCTGGCCTGAACCGCGGAGGGAGGAGGGGAGCGGGTCTCAGCAGCTCTGAGAAGCCTTTATTTGAGAGAGAGAATAAACAAACCAAAATGCCCTTTGCTGGAAAAAGTCAGAATATGAAATCTGAGCTGCGTAATGAGTATTTGTAGTACCTGTTCCATAGTGCAGCTACCTAAATTAAATCTTTCCGTCCTGTGTAATTGCTTCCTCTGGGGCTTATCCGGCAAGGTACCGTACTCCCTCTGCTCCTGCTGGCCTTAATGGGATCTGAAGACAGTCAGGATCAGGCCTCTTATTTAGTCAGGATGTGGTTGTTCAACAGAAAGAGCCCAAGGAAATTTGTACCTCCTTGTATAATTGTGTTTATACAGCAATTAATTGCTATGTGATTTTTAGAATATTTCATTCTGTTCAAAAAAAAAAAAAAAAAAAAAAAAAAAGGTAATAATTCACAATGGTTTAGAATTCCCTGTCAGGGGAGATAAAAATGGATTTTCTAATCCATCACTTTCTTTATGAAAATAACTCTCCTTTCTTCTACCTTTTCCTCTCCCTTAAAATTGATGACCCGAGCATAAATAAAATATTGTTCCCATTTATTATCCAGGGAATTGCCAGGGATGAAGGACAGTGAATCATCAGGGTTTTTGCTGCATCTGCTGCAAATCCTGAACAACTGGAGCATGGAGTTGATCAGGTCTGAGCCTTCCTGGGTTCCTTGGGTGTTTCAGTTTTTGGCCCTTGCAGTTGGAAGAGGAGGAAATGCCAGCAGGCACGATGGCTTGCTGCTGGGGTGAGCTGCCCACGCAGGTGTGTGCTTTTCATTGTGATTTGTGTCTAAGAATGGGGCCAGGAAAAATGCAGACACATGAGCGTGCGTCTCACAACGGAGACCTCTGCGTGCTGGGAATGGCCGGCTGCTCGAACCTGAGATGGAACCGCACGTGCACGTGAGCGGGGGTATCGCTCCTCCGCTTCCTTGCTGTCGCGTGATCAGGCGAGAACAATTCTCCCTTCCGGGTTGGGCCAGAAGATGCAGGGGGGTGTCAAAGCCTGCGAAGGGAGACTAGGTGTTGGGCTGTGTCTCAAATGCTGGTAGGTGCTGGTGAGATAAGAAAAAAGGGCTTTTTTTCTACCTTTTGCCTCCTGGGGAGGAGCCTGGCTTCTCGGGAGGAGTTTCTTGTGATATTTTCTATTGCATTCCTATTGTATAGTAGCAGGAACTGCTCCCAGAGGGCTTCACCTCTGTTCAAGGGCAGCTGTTACATCTGCCAGCAAGAAGTAGATCTCCCTGGGGGCCTGGCCTCTCCGAGGGGGGCCTCGGCGTCTGGCCAGTGGAGCCGTTTGCCCGGTGATGCTTCTCGGCCAGCGGTGCTGAAGCTCCAGCACACGAGGAAACTCCTCCAGAGTCCCCCTCTTGGTCTGTGTTCAGTCTTGTCATGGAAATCAAAACTGTCAGAATAAGTAGCAATAAACAGGGTAGAAACTGAGAGCTATCTTTACCAAAAATGTGGAATTTCAAGATTGCTGGTGATCTCTTTCTGTTTAGCAGTGATCGTCGTGGCAGGAATGAGTTAAAATGAGATCAGGTTCGGCTACATACGGAGTATCTCGAGAATGAACGCCTTAATTTCAGTCCGGCTCCGAGAGGAGAGGCTGGGGGGAATCACAGGAATATGCGCACACGTCTTCCGCTTCCAGGCTGCGGGCCGGGCCCGGCCGCGCTCCGGCACATACTGTTACTGGCGGCTGAGAAACCTCAGCGACCGCGGAACGGTCCTCTGGTGCACGCGCTCTTGTTCGGTTTCCAGAGGGCCCATCCACAGTGCTGAAACGTATTTCGGTACCATGAAGCTTGTTCTATCACAGGGACAAACATTCCGAATTCAGGCAGCAGATTGAGCAGGGAAAGGTAACTTCTGATAAACCTGGGCAGTAAGGCGTGCGTGTGGTGCTTAATTGCGGCAGTGGATCTTTCCCGGGGCAGAGAGGAGCTGCTGCCCTGCACATCCTCCTGTGGACGTTGCTTTCGCTAAAAGGCGAGGCTGCGCTCATCGTCGGCTCTGGTGCCGCTGTGAGCTTAGCAGTGTTCTGCTGGTACATGGGCAGTCCCCATTATCCTCCTAATTAAGTAACTGTTGCATTAGCAGTTTCCGTCTTCCATCCCGGTTCTCTCTTGTGTTTATCTCTCAACCCCATGTGGTAGCAAGAATTAATGTGGGGGGAAAGAAGGGCATTACCTCCTCCCTGCCACTCCTTTTTTGAATGACTTGATTGTTGGATGCTTTGGGCCAGCATCAACCTACAGGGAAACAGCAGCGCTTAAAATGGAGGGGGGGTAATGCACAGCTGCTGTAGCACTTGCAGATTCACCAGAATAAAACACATTTTTCATCTTTCTGTATCCAGAAAGAAACAGCTGTGCTTCGTTTTCATCTTCTGTAGGTTTTTCCACGGTAAATAATAAAGTTCTGTTTTCCCTGTTGCACTTCCTACACCCCAAAACATAAAGGGTTGCGTTCGATGGATGTCACTGGTGACTTAAGTGCCAGAGCTTTCCCTTGGACAGAGGGGAGCCGAACGGGAGAGGAGCAGTTGCTCCCTGCTCTTGTGGGGCTGTGCGTGACTCTTCTCCCACGTCCGTAACCCCCTGCTTGGGTTGCAGAGAAGAAGGAGGTCTGTCTCCTGAAGCTGCTCTGGTTTTGTGTGCCCCCCTAAATATAAAACTAAATATTGTCTGCTTCCTTTCACACAGTATTTCTATCACTTCTCATTCTAAAGTCAAATTTTGAAGTGCAGCAGCAGCATCCAGAGGCCATTAAAAATCGCATGAGAACACCCAAAATACTGTTAAGTTTTATAGAAGTAATAAATTCTGTATACTTTTTATTTGCCTTCTGTTATTTGTGCCTTTAGCATTCACATTTTGAAATTTGACTTTGAAGTCTGTGGGCTAGAAACACATTTAAAAATAAAACCAGAATCCAGGAGCCCAGGGCTTATGAGAGGAGGCTGAATAGCACAGGGCTCACGATAACTCAGTAGGTCTTAACAGTGTTGTCTGAGCTGAGTCAAAGTCTGGAGGGGAGCCTGCCAGGCGTGTTGGAGGAGAAGGGGACAGAGGAGTTTGCAAATACTTTCTGAATCTTGAAATGCTTTACAAAACTTTGTTCGGGCTTTAGCTTAGCAGAGTGACGATAGTTAGAAATCTGTGCACTTGAGGAAAAAAACTAAAACTTGGTAATTTGTCTTTCCCTAAATACTGATCTTCATTACTGTGAAGCCTCAGAAGAGATCTCTCCTTTCCTCTGCAACTGCAATGTAAAACTTCCCTTTGAAAGAAATCTCATGCTCTCCCCTCTGGTAATAATGGACAGTGATACTGACACATGAATTAATAACTGGGAATGTGCTCCTGAATCCTGACCCACTTAAATCAGTTTGTACAGCCTATCTGCCTGGGAGCAACACAGCCCCGCTGGAGCATTGGTGTCACCTTTGTGGCACGCTGACGTGTGTGGGAGAGCTGTTCCGATAAACAGGACAGAGCGACGTTTCGTGGCACCGGGCATCTGCACCATCCTTCTGGGTTTCCATCTTCCTGAGCAGCGTTGGTGCTACGGGGATAACGCTGCAGAGCGTGCTGCGAATAGTCTCCTGCAGTTCCTTAGCACTTTGGCAGTCTTGTGAACAGTGCTGGTTTTTCTTAGTTTCATCTCCTAGAAACATGAAAAGATGAGAGAATCTCAAAGAAAAAAAAAAAAAAGGTTTAACTACCACTTAGATTTGCCTGAATTTCAAGCCACGCTGAGCATTTTGTAGACGAGGAGGCTAGCATGCGGCACTGGGGTTCGAAGCACAGCAGAGGATCTACAGCGTGAGAGCTGCGTGAGTGCTCAACGACTCTTCCAGGTTTGAGTGGGTCCGACCAAGGCTTCAGCTGGTGGTGATGGCTTTGGTCCCTTGTTATTCTCATTCTCTTCTCACTCGTGCAGCATTACTTCTGGCTGCTGGAGGAAGCAGCTCTCCAGGTGGTGCGTGTGCATTGCTCAGGACCACACCCGCACTGGATGCGATCGGCTTACACAAAAGCAGGCTGTACCAGAAGCATGAGGTTCTTCAGTCGCTGATAACCGGCTCCCCCACGCTGACCTCTTCCTGGCGGTGTTATCACACAGCCTTTTCCCAGCAGCAGATTATTTTAGAGGAAGCGGAAGCAACTGCTACTGGTGTCGTGGGCATTCGCTCGCACCTTCAGCACCGTCTGCCTGCAGCCTCTCCCCGCCTGTCCTGCGCGGCCGAAGCGCTGAGCTGGCTCCTGCTTGGGCAAAAGGCTCCTGTGGAAAACACAGCTCGCCCCTGCCGTGCTGCGGAGCTGCCACGTGCGCTGGGTTGGAGGGAACGAGAGGCTTCGGTGAGCACCTGCTGCTGCCAGTTGTAATAACATCTCCTGTCAGAATGAAAGAGACTGCAGTAACATCTTCCATCTTTCCAGGCTGTGCAGCAGCTCCCTTCCCACGGACTGCATAACCCGAGACACAAGCAGCATAAAACTGCTAGGGTGTAGCTGCTTCTAGGCTAAAACACAGCAAACTCGTTATTCACTGTTCTGTCACATAGCAGCGGAGACTGCTGGGGAATAAGGCCGTGCTGAATTAATTGAGTTACTTCACAGATGAGTTTGGTCCACTAATTCCATATCGACTTTGGGCTTTGAATAGCATTAAGGACCCATGTTAAAGCTCAATTAAAACTCAGAAACACAGCTAGAACAGGGTAAGGTCACGTCTGTGCACAAGGTGGAATAATGTAAGCAGTTCCCTTGACACGGGTCTGCATCCAGCATAATCAGAGCAGAACTGAATCTCAGTTAAATCTGATCATTGACTGTCCCTTCTCTGAGGAGAACAAGGTGGAATTAATGAACCCTGAGGAGGTCTCTGTAGCCTGTGAGGATACAGGGACCAACTAATTGAACTCGTGCTCCCTTGGGAAACACTGGGGTGCGATGCATGACGATGGCTGAAATGGCTCGTGCTCTCCGCTGCAGCCCCAGGATCTGCAGCGCGTTCCTTCGTCGTTACGGCTTCCCGTCTCTGTGCCACGTCGTGACTCACAGGTAATCTCCTCCTGGAGTCGTCATACACCTAGTGCTGTTACTAGGCGTAGTGGTTGCTATAAACACGTTGCAAGACGTTTTTTTCTTAAATCATTTTTGCCATAATTAATAGGGCTTGAAACGTACCATTCAGGCACAGCTTTCAGTGTGATGGTGGTTGTTAGGTGGGGTAGCAGCTGATAGGAATTGGGATTAAGTTCCAGAGGGTGGGAGGCGCGTGAGGAGTGTGAGCTTCCCGGTGGACAGGACGGGGCATCCTCCCCTGCCCAGCCTGTGGCTGAGAGCTGCAGCGGCCGGTGCCTGCGCCATGTTCCCACAGCACTTAAACCGTGGAAGAGGCACAAAATCGCTCAGTCTGCCCGTTCTAGGGTGCAAACCAGGGGGAAAAATACCTGTCGGCAGCGTGGATCTCCTGTACAGAGCCTGCTCATGTGCAGGGATTTTCCCACGGCCGGGGCCAGCCCGCAGTCAGCTGCGCTGTGATGGGGCTGGGGAGCGAGGTTTGACCTGGGCGAGGATTTTATTTCCTCCCTTCTGTCCTCTCTGTTGTCAGACTTGATCCCAATCTAGGAATGAGTGCTGTTCGCTTTCTGGTGAAAACGGTGTGGCCAGTGATATTAAAATCCTGCCAATGTGAACAGGAATTGTCAGGTTTAAAGACTGCAGCTTCCTTGGTGCAATGGGGCTTCCCTCAGTTTTCCGCGTTTTTCTTTGTGCTCAGCCTGTGGTTTGGAGCATATCTTTATAGCAAACTCATGTGCACTCTGGTTGGATTGACATCGTGCTTTGGTCGTACTTAAAGGTCTCCTCCCCCTGTTCAAACTATTTTATGAGAACAGAAATCTCATGCAAAGATGTTCAAGGGCTAAATCAGCAGGACAAATAAATAAATCCTACAGGCAGCATTGTGCAGGTGACTGTAGTAATTCTAAAATAAAAGTTGTGCACACAGGTGGGAAGGAAGTGATGGCAGAGCTCTCTGAATAGATCTTTGCATGAATTTGTCTCCCACAGACTTCAGTGACTCTTAAACCCAGGCGCTGGTAATACTGCTTCTCTTACTTGGGGAATTGCTCTGCACTGATGGGGATATCACAAGCACAGAGCACGGGTCCTTTTCGGAAGGGTCCAGGTGGCTGCGATCATTTGGCCTCTCCTGATGCCGTTCTGCATTGGCCGGGACGTGCCGGCTGCTGCTGAGCTCGGGCAGAGCCTCGGGCTCTCTGTCCCTGTTTGTATTCCTGCAGCGAGAATTATTTGTAGCATTCACGAGCGTAGCTTGGAGGGGCACACTCTGTTCCTTCTTCCCTCCTTGGGACCGGTTACCTTTTGATTTTTGTTTTATTGGTTTGTTAAAAGGCTGCCAGCTGGATATAGGTAAGTGGCAGTGTTCTCTGCAGTCCGCAGAGAACAAGCAGCAGCAGTATGTAGCCATTTAGTCCTGGCAACGGCTTCCTGGTTTTCCAGATGATTCCAGCCAGCTCTTTTTGTGTTCAGCCTATTGTCAAATGCCATCACAAAGACTTGGGATATTAATCGTGTCATCTGTTCGCTGTGTGGAACTGCTGAGTGGGCTACGCAGTGAATGGGAAGCTGTAGGTACTGGGGAAAAGGGCTGTGGCGTGTGGGCGTTCGGAGCGCGTTCAGGATCCGTGCCTCTCCCTGGCTGTGCTGATCGAGCGTACACAGAATCTCCTGTGTCTCCGGCAGCCGCCAGTACCGGGAACGCGCGAGTGCGAAGGTGTGACGGCGGTGGGAGCGCGGGGCAGGCTGGAGCGGCGGGGCCGTCTCTGTGCCCCTCTGGCTGCCCGCGTGCCGCAGCTCCGCCGCCGAAGGAGTCGTGCACCCTGCCCGGGAAGCACAGCCGGAGCAAACAGCGGTACGTTCAGCGCTTCAAAGGGAGGAAGGAATGTAACAAATGGACTAAGCCAAAATGACAGCTCCCAAGGTCACGGGTGTTGTGTATATGTGGATTCGGCTTTGAATCCTGCAGGATGAGTCCATCCCCAGCGAGCAGAATGTGTCTGCCACAAAGGAGCTAGCGCTTTAGATGCTGGCTCCACGTTACGCTTCCTTCTGCGGCAGATCTGGTTTAGCAGCGTCTGCGAAAGCCAGGCTCCCTGTCCTGCAGTCTGTCTCTCACTAGAGCTGCCGTTCTGCGCTGTGGTTCTCTGCCAGCAAATTCAGTTTAAGCATTTCCTATTCCGAACGACGTGTCTCTGCCCTCATACTGTGATTAGTGAGCAGTTTGTGTGATTGTTTGTCCTTTAAGCTGGATCCAGGATACGGTACAACAAGAAAAAGCTATTTCCCTCCTCACACACACACACGCACACAAAGTATTTGTTTTTAAAAATAATGCTTTCACAGATCTTGTATGGAGTCGGCACGGCTGAGAGGCCGTGAGTGTCTGTAAATGGGGTGATAGGAACTTCTTCAACCCCAGCAGCTGCCAAAGGCGTTTTAACAGGGAGCTTCTGCCGTGACGGGAGACAGCTTGGCAGGCGGGGATCTGCAGCCAAGTAGCTGGCTCCAGGCTCGTGGTGTCCCACCTGGGTACTCGAATCAGCGCTCCTCGGGCCCTGCAGCTCTCACATGCCTCCGTGCCGAGGAGCAGAAAAGGTTTTTGAACGTGAGCAGTCAGGAGCTGTTGTGTGTTGCACATCTCAAAAGCTTGCATTGTTTCTAAGAGGGCTCAGGGAGGATGGGGAGGGAGAATCTTGTTGCTGGCATATACAGATGTGTTTCCAGCCAGACATTCAGCATTAGCAGTGCAGAGAAAAATATGTGCTTGGGCTTTCAGCGGGAAACAACAAAAAATCCTTTCCATTCCTTTCAGCTGGAAAGTGATGCCAGGAGCTGTTGCTTTATAGAATCTGAAGTCTGTATTTATATGCGTGTGCACCTTTGAATATGTATCAAGAAAATCTACAGAGAGAAAACATATAGCACAGAATGTAGGTCTTACTGCTGACTTACTGTTCAGGGAACACCAAGTGTGTTATAGAAATCCTTTTGTGTGCATCTTTAAAACAAAAACAAAAAAACAACAACAAAAAAAGAACATCTGTTTGTGTAAAAATAGATCTGTTTCTCCTGGTTTCAAAGTGCCCATGACAGCATGTTCCATTTTTTCTGGAGTCCCAGCAGAGGAGTATCTCCAGAAAATGCTGAGGTTACAACACCCAGGTAAAACCTGCCTGTGCTATGTTTATAAAGATACCGTCAGCTTGGTCTTGCGGACAGCAAATGCATTAGTGAACTTGAGGTGGCTGCCAGAGCTTCCTCACTTCTTTTTATATGATTTGCCAAATCCTTAGCTAGCTGGAGGGTGAATATTAAGACAGGCAGCAACACTGAAAGCTGAGCAGTGGCATGTTGAAAAGTGCTGCTTGGGCAGAAGATAATAAATGTGGGTTTTTTTGTGTGGTGACCACCCTTAGATGCCCTACAGCCCTGGCTTGAGCTGGAAGGAAGGGCATCTATGAGAGGATGCTCCTGTCCCCTGGCAGTGTCCAGGGAGCCTGAAACACAGAGCTGATGGGTTTGGTTTTGTTGTTTATTAAAGACAGGCCTTTGTACAGCAGTAATGGAAAATCCTATTTCTGTATCAATAAAAACTTTGCTCCCATGGTTGTTGTTATTGGCAAACATAGTCTCTTTGGTGTTTATGGAAAAGTATTTACTGGGAAGGACTAGATGGTTAGCAGGCTTCATCTGCTTTCATTTTGCTTGATGGCACACGTGTTCCTGTGGGACCTTCTGTTTCATCCCTGTACCCCATCCACAATCTGTCCGTCCATGCTCATCCCTCTTGCAGGGGGGATTGCCAGTGCCCTGCTGTTTGCTCCAGCCACGTAGAGCATTGTGTGGCACTGGCCTGGGCTCTTCCTTCTGGCCTGGGGGGAGTCAGCTGTGTGCCGGTTCCTGATTTACCACCCGGGATGCTGAGACAATGCAGTCTGCGTTTTGTAGCCGTCAGGCTAGACCTAGCTGGTGTGCGGGTATCAGCCAGCTGACAATAACAGTAGTAAAGAACTTGAGCGCTGCAGAAAGATTAAAAGAAGCTTCTCTAATACATGCAATTACACAAACATGCTTGAGCCGTGTGTCCTATTTAATTCCTTCCCGAGAAAAGAGGCATTCCTCAGGGCACTGCTTTTGTCTGAGCGCAGGAGATATCCAGGTGCCTCAGGCATCCTCTCCACATCCCAAGCGCCTCTTCTGTGCCCCGGGTGGCACCTGATACAGGACTTCAGACTCATCTGAAGAACGGTTACTCCTCCAGGACCGAGCGCATTTTCGTGCCAGGCGGTGACTTTACAGCTGCAGAGCACTGCGGCCACCCAGACCTCGCAGCGGCTCTCTCCCTGCTGGAGATGGCTCGCTGCCTGTGTGCCCCGCAGCGCTGCGTTTGCCCACGGGGCCACCTCTGCTCAGCGCTCAGGGCCTTCTGCTCACCTTCTCGCGGCCGGGGACCTTCCAGGGGGCCTTCGCCGCTTACAAGGGTACCTTGGCACCGGGCAAACACCATGGCAGGCTGTCCTTGTTCTCGTGTCAGGGTGGTTTTAAATCACTGGTGAATGCTGATGGTGTGGATGGATATGGAGTCCAGCCCCATCCGCAGGCTGGCTGCTTCTCAGAGGTGGCTTTCGCTCTGCTTCTCTGCGAGGCCACAGTCCCGCAGGCGTGTGGTGTCTCCCTGGGGCTGGACTCGGGGAGGGGACAGCCCCAGGAGGGAAGGGGCCTGCCAGAGATTGCTTTCCGTGATGTGCGGGAGCGTGCTTGCGCTGCCCCAGGGTCAGGTCACTTAACTAAGCCAATGGCTGGTGTCGGTGGGAGGGGGGGTTGAACCTTGGATGCTCCTCTGTTCTCTCAAAGCTCTCCCTCCCCCCTTGTAAGGACATGTGGTCTGAAACCATCACTCATCTGTAGAAGCTGAGGTTTTCATAAAACCATCAAATAGTCCAAGGTTCCTGGTAAGGTGCAAGGCAAAGGATTAAATGATCCAGAAAAGCTGCTCTTCGACTTTCCCAGCTCCTTGGCCCTCAGTACCTGCATTCCCTGAGGTATCTCCTAAGGTAACTTGTGCGCAGACGGCAACTGCGCTCTTGCTCATAAGCACCAGATGTTTAATTCAGTGTGTGCTTGCATTAAAAATGCAGGTAGCGCTTGCTACGTGTGAGCCAGCTCCTGTAAGCGAGGCACTGTCGCAGTGATGTTACAGGTGACACGAGTGGAGGCTGCTGGCTCTCGGAATCATCCGACTGCCCAGCTGGCACTGCCCGGCTCTCTGGAAATGCTGTTGTTCCAGGAAACGCGGGGCAGAGAGGATGCGTCCTGACATCACGAAAGCAGAGGTCGTGTTTGTGTGCACAGCGCCGTGCACGGAGAGGTCCCAGTCTCAGTTCGGTTCAGCGTGCACCCGTGCAGTATTTGTAAGGGGAATTCACGTGCCGCCAAGCGCCACAACAGTGTTTCAAAACTGCGGCAGGGCTATAAGAACTTTATGTGAGCACATTGTTTTTTGGGAGAGGTTTGGATCAATGTTTGGCAGTGAGGCCGCACTGGGTAAGGTTGAGGCAGTAGTGTGAAATTCAGAAAGAACTGAAAGAGTGAATTTAGGCATCGCTGGAATATAAGAGAGAAGACGGCTTAACTCTTGGAAAGCACATGGGGCCTGCACAGCGCAGTAAATGCTGGAGGTATCGGGTGATAAAGCAGGGGAAGTTGCCAGCAGGCTGCCAACACGCCTTGTAACGTGGGCAGGACAGCTGTTCCCTTTCCATCTGCAGGACAAGGCGTCTGCTAACCAGCGCTCATCCCCTCCTGACATTTGGCTTTTGCGGTTCCATCCCGAAGCCCGTACCGATGTGCGTTTCTCAGGCCCTGGCTAGCGGTTGCTGTAACGACCATCTGAGGTCATGAATGCAGTTGTTGACAGTAGTTCCTGATTTAACCTTATTTCTGTCATCCAACCAACTGAATTTTGTTTTCTTGCCTTTCAGTCCTTTCAAGGAAGCCAAGGACGAGCATACCTCTTCAATTCAGTGTGAGTACAACTCTGTGGGTGTCACCTCTGCATCTCTTCGAATAGGTTTAAGAAAACCCTCAGGAAGAAGTACAGACAATCTTTATTGTAAAAAAAGCTCTGCCTAAGATTTGGGAGCTTGCTGAAAATGGTTTGAGAAAGAGGCAGGAAATAGCACTGATTCATATTTGATTTCATGTTCAAGTTTCAGACAAGCGGCTAGGAAGAGGTGTTTTTTTTCATCATCAGATTGAGAAATTAGAGCTAACAGATGACTCATTCTCCTCTCAGAGAATGTAGTTGGACCGAAGAGTCAAGGTTTTATAAATGCAGAGAATATATAATACCTAAATGTGAACTTATTTTTTAGAGGTAGCATAAAAATTAACTATAATTTTCTCAATAACTGAAAGTAGTTTTGGTAAGATCGCTGCTGAGATGTCTTTTCAGAAGAACTGCTGATTTCAGTTACATTTTCTGAAGTTCCATTTGGGAAAGTAAAAGTACAATTTTAGCAAATTGAAAATGAAAATCTTTCTCAAATGCGTAATTAGTGCAATTTACTACTACGTTATTAATCTTCTGTTCAAAACTTTTCAGAATTTTTAGTTGAATAAAAATTCTGTTTTACCTTTTCATTCTGTTCTGGAACTGTGAGAGATCTTTGTTTCGGGAACAGCTGTGATACTCGGTATGCTGAATTTCTTGCTTATGTTTTCAAATACTGCAATAAAATTGCTGTCAGCTTCATTGTAGTGTCTTGCTGTGGAAAGATGCACTAATAGGGAGCTTCTCTCCTTTTTCTTCAGAGTTAATGTGGGTTGTGGCCCTGCAGAGGAGCGGGTGTTATTAACGGGATTACATGCGGTTGCAGACATTTACTGTGAAAACTGCAAAACCACACTGGGTTGGAAATATGTGAGTATCAGTATCATTTGTTTTTCCTGTGGATGTCTTTGTTCCAGCTCTTTCTGAAGGTGTGCATGTGGTATAACATGGTCGTGGGGAAAGAACGTTAACTTGGGCACCAGAAATGTGGATTCTGGTCTGTAGCCACATCTTTTTTTCCTTTTCACATTTCCATTTTCCCTCCTGTCTTTTGTTTGTTTTCTCCATTTAGAGCATGAGCTCTTTGTGGCTAATGTATTACCTTACTAAGAGTATGTACTGTGGGCTTGGTTTTGGTGGGTGTCCCTTAGCGATACTTAACATAAAATTCAGTCAGTCTTTGTGGTTCATATTGTCTTTTTTCCCAGACCCTCTCAGAATAATAGATTGATCCATACATTGTTAATCCTGTGTCCTTCCCACTGGAAATGCTATTGAACATGAGTTGATTTGTTTGCTGTCTCTTGCTCTCCATAAATTCAATTACCTTCAAATAAAGGCTTATGCTACATTCTAATTTCTGCTTCAGGAGGCACGCAGCATACTTGTTGGTCAAAACATTTTAACCGGTGTCTAAACAAAACATTTATTGTATCTGTGGCCTCTGGACAGAAATATTCTTTAAAATCAGTTAAAAGGCTATAAAAAGTAAAGCATCAGAAATTGATGCAGTAGGAATCCATGCAGAAATACAGCATTGTATGTGTCCTCTCACAAATGGAGGAGGACACTAAGTGTATAAATTGAGTTTATTGTAAAATAAAATATAGAATTTCATAAACATAGCAGTAAGCTCAGGTCTCTCCAGCAACAGAATTACATTCTCTCAGATGCATTACACGCATGCAAACAGCACACCTGAGCAGAGCTGAACTGCCTTTGAGGATGCAACCGAAATACATAAGTGGAGTCCCTCCTGGTTAGAGATCCCATAGCTTTCTGTACTTCCCTTGTTCTGCACTGTTGAAGCACTGTGCATTTCTGTAGCTGCCAGCACACATCTGTGTAGAATGGGTCCTTCCCAAGGTGCCCCTTGCCTCTGTTTCCACTTGAAGCTTACCATAACTGGGCTTGTTCCCAACAGCAGTGCCTTTACAGCAAGTTTCATCAGAGGTCCTCTGCACTCCTAACAGACATTAATAAATCCTCAGACCGCCCTAGAGAGAGGCAGATTTTATCACCGATGATTCCTAAAGCGTAGTTCATGGAGCAGTTGCTGTTAGCCTGCAGAAAGCTGCACGTTTACGTGGTGCTGA
The DNA here is from genome assembly GCA_013399115.1 of Anseranas semipalmata. Lineage (NCBI taxonomy): Eukaryota > Metazoa > Chordata > Aves > Anseriformes > Anseranatidae > Anseranas > Anseranas semipalmata. The sequence continues at coordinate 469,573 of VXAA01004978.1, read as the reverse complement.
TTGTTCCTTTTTTCAGACTCTGAAGATAGAATCCAGGTTTAAGATTCTTCCAAACATAATTTTCATGAACGCCCACAGGAGGTCCCGCAGTTTGACTTTTACCCAGCAGACAGGTCTCCCTCCCAGGCTAGGACTTGTACCAGCATTCCTGGATCTGTAACTGTGACTTCACCTTCGGATACCATATTGATCTCATTCTTTCTCCTTTTTTTAGGAACACGCTTTTGAAAGCAGCCAGAAGTATAAAGAAGGCAAATACATCATTGAACTAGCTCACATGATCAAGGATAACGGCTGGGATTGAATGGAAAGAGCCCAGCCCTACCAGCGTGTAAGAGAATGCCATCCAACCGAACATTATATCCAAGAGTGAGAGAGTGACTGAACGCTTGGTTCCATGCATTTAGAGGCTCTGCAATCTGGGAGCATCTTCACACCCTTCTCCATCTTTATTGGTGACTGGCCTCTAAATTTCTGTCTCTCTGTCTCTTTGCTTTGTATCTGTTTGTGAGTTGACCCTGGCTGCTTCTCTCTCTGTTCTGGCGTTGGCTAAGAGAATGCACCGAATGCCCGACAGCCATTCCATGTTGACGAATGCTTAAGTACAAACTGAAGTTGGCTCTGTGGTGGCATGTTATCAGCAGGTCTCGGTGCGGGAGGAAGACATGAGTTTTGGGCAGGAGAAGGTGATAGGGGTGGGGAGTAGGCCCAAAGGGAAGTCATCAGAAGTGAAACCGTACTTCTCCTTTAAGTCCTGGTTAACCAAGGCTTGAAACTATCTACTTGTCTAAACGGACAGAAAAATACCTCACGGCTGCGTTCTCTCCGAATCGTAAAACCGCTGCTCCGCTGATGGAGCTTCAGTCTAAGCTGGCTGAGCACAAGTCATAACCAGTTCCCCCCTGCAAGCTAGTCGTGGATCTGTGTTTTGTTTGCCATTTATGAACTTGTTGCTTGGGGAGAAAGGGGAGACCTTGAAGGCTGGAGAGATACCCCGCCTCTCCTTTTTCTCTGTGTTTCAGAGTAGGTAGGCCAAACATCCCAACAGAGCACAGCTGTGGAAGCATCCTCACAGCTGGAGAAACCAAATCCTGACTCTTGAGCCCTTTGGAGGGGAGGAGAGAACCACTTAAGGCATAAGGAGGCTGGAACTGCAGCTTAGAAGATACAACAGAAAAAAAAAAGTAACGTGCTAGGCAAGAAAGAGGAAATTATGTAGGGGGGACAAACTTAGTAACGTAGGGTACCCCTTGACTTCCTAGCCTCCACTGAACATCCTCGGAGGTCTTCTACCAATTGTTCACAAATGCAAGTAGGAAAACACTGTTAGAGTATCTTCTTCTTAAATCCCTGGCCCCAGCCATCGGCCCCGCTCTTGGAGCCTGTCAGAGAAATGATGCGAGAGTGGGGAGAGGAGGGAGCAGAGGAACCTGACAGTTGTAGCAGTATTGCACAGGTGGATATTTCAAGCCATGAGGTATCCCCCCAAAACCTTCCCCCCTTTTCCCACTCCCAGAAGCCTGTTGGAGGCACAGGGGAGATGGGAAAGAAAAAAGAATTTAAATATCTTCCCCTTACCCCTGGAATTGTCTGTGCTTTGGAGTTAAAACAGGAGGGGTAGATGTCAACATCGTAACTGCAAGGGACAAGTCCTTCCTATTTTGATTTCTTCATATTAATTAGTGTGGACCTTCCCGAGGTGGTCAGTGGGGAAGGAGCATCGTGTGCGAGAGGGGAGCTGTGTTAGACGTAAAAGACAATGTGAAGTTTGCTCTGCAACAGTCCAGCCAGTATCTGGTGCATAACTCAAGACTATTTAACTGAATTAGTTTTATCTTTCTGAGTGAATTTCCTTTTTGTTTGTGGAATTCGTTCAAGTAGGTTAATCCACTGGGGGAAATCTTTCTTAATCCAGAAGGAAAGAGTATTGTGCAGGGGTTTGTAACTCCTTATGAAACCGAAGCTTTGGCGTTGTAATCTGTTGTCGCTTGCCCCCGCCCCCAAGATCCTCTGAGCTGGGGATCAGGATGGAGGGGCTGGTGACAAAATAATTTGCTGTTAAATGAAGGGGATGTGAGCAGAGACGCTACTTACGGATAGGGATAGACTTTACATGTTGGGTCCCTGTACCCAAACCTGATGGCCCATCGAAGCAAAGCCTGTTTTTTCTCTTGAATCACTATTCTTGTGTCAGCACGTTGTTACACCTCGGAGAGAGAAGTGAGCTGGAGGCTGGCTGTGGCTCCCGGAATGGGTGGAATTAGCTGATTTTGTGGCTAGCCTGTTCAGAAGTAGTTTCTGCCTTTACCCTTTCTGTTGTGGCTGTGTAGCAGTTGCTTCAGCTTTCATTTCTGGTTGTCTCTGCTTCCATCATCCACATTCCTCTGAGTGACAAAAATCTGGTAAAAATCCAAAACTGTGCAGTACCCACTAGCATGTTGACACTGGCACTGGCCTGGTCCCATTTTCCTGTCCTTTGGTTATTGATCCATGACAATTTATCGGGTTTTGGCTAGTGGGAAGTAATTTGTATTCTCTGAAGAGCTCTTAGTTCCCCCAGATACACAGCATTTAAAGGGATCTGTTTGTACCTGGGAGAAGTAAGGAATAACCCCAAATTGTTAATATGAGGTTGAGAAAAAGACCATGCATGGGCTCTTGATTTTATGTTGGTAAAAACATAAATTAAAACATAAAAATAGAAACATATAGGTGATAGTGATCGCCTATAAAAAAGATACCAGATATGAGTGTTTTTATCCTTACACTTGGGACGAGAAAGGATGATGTTCCATCAGATCAGGCTGTTTTTAACTGTTCACAGGGGTTACGCTTTTAATGGCAACCAGTCTAAGATTGAATATGGCAAGATCTCAACCTGTTTTTAATTGGCTTTGTATCATCGGCATCCACAGATTTACAGTTGCTGAGAATCTGGCCTCAGGTCTTGATGTGAAAAAATGTGTGCCTGTGGGAGTCCACACCACACAGAGAGTTATCTGTAGACTTTTCAGGGAGATAAGAAAAATATGGCTTGCGAGGCTCATTTGAGCTTTGTTCTCTGCTATGTGTCCATTAAATATAAATACTTCCTAGCCTGCTGCTAACTCACCTGTGACTTGCTGTGTTAAGACACAAGACGATACAGGGCGCTGGTGACCACACGGGGTGATGAGATGTGCGTGCAGTGGGTATCCCAGTCAGCGCAGCCTGAATCGATGACTTGTAAAGCAACATGTTCAGAGCATAACCAAAGACCCTCGCTATCTGCATCCCCCTGGTCATGTGAGTTAACCGTAGCCAGTTCGTTACCACCTGGGGTGAGCAAGGTGGGACCCTTGTTTCCGAGCCAGAGATGTGGCCCGCAGAAATCGCCTCCTCGGGCAGTCAGTGCCTGAGCGCAGGGCACCGAGCGCTGGCCGTGCTGCTCTCCGGGGGCTGCAGCCTCAGAGGACACACGGACAGCAGCCGGGTCTGCTCCTTGCTGTGTGGCAGCCTCGTCTCTGGCAAGCTGCGTGCGCCCTCGAGTTTACATCACCCCAGTCTACCCCAAAGCTCAGACTTCAATAAGTTTTAAATTTTTTGTGCTCTGGTGGATTATCTGGTGTGAAATCCTGATCCCTGTAATAAATATTCAGATGATAATATATACAAAGCAGAAAAAAAAACATTATCTTGTGAAATATACTTTTGTAAATAATATTTAATTTTTTTAAAAAAATAATATATTTGGTGCTGTTTTCTCAGAGCCCCTCCCTGAGAGCACTTTTTTTGTTGTTTATAAACGATACTGTTTCCTTCTGTATTTGTTGGAAAATATGTTGAAAGGGAAACAAAAATCACAGTACGCATTGTCCTTTGAGTCGATCCCTTTTCCCTCTGGACGGGGCAGGAGAGCGGAGTCCCTCCGGCTTCCGTCCGGCAGAACTCGGCTCCCACACGGGCTCTTGCCAGGTGGCCCCGTCCGGGCAGGCCGGACACGGGCAGGATGGGACGTGGCTCCTGGCACCTGGGGAGCGCTCGGAGCCTGGAGTCGCTCGCGTGCTGAAATACCTTCCGTGGCCGCAGATCGATCGCCTCTTGCACCAGTATTGGCTGGAGTGAAGTAGATACCGAGGCTTAGGAAACAGGAGTGAATATAAGCTGCAACCTCTGAATCGCTGTTTCCAGTTGCTTGGAGGCAGCAGGGATGGAGGGTGGAGATTTCTAACAAGTCATTGTTTTTAAACTAAAATGTAAAGTCGTTGGACATGGATCCTGGTTTTCTTTGGGGTTTTTGTTTGTTTGTTTGTTTGTTTGTTTTTAAACCAGGCTGCTATGTAACAAATTAGAGTAAAGGTTTACCTCTCTGGCAGTGAAGTTCTTTTGTTTGTTTTCCTTTCTGTCTTTAACCTCCCCCCTGCTCCCCACTCTTCGTTTTTAATTCATTGGGTCTCTTGTTTATCCCAAAGTGGACCAACAGCACAAACCACTGGACTGTGTTTTGCTGAGCAAGGAGCTGTTTTCAGTGCTGAATAACTGTTGCACGCTCTCTAATTCTCTGGTTTTGGTGCACACGATTTAAAAATATACGGGAAAAAAAACTACAGATGAAATTTGTTGTTCTTGTGATGATCATGTGAGAATTTTCTCCGTATGCATTTTTCTAACTGGTCTGTGAGAGTGTATTAATCATGCATTTCACTTCACTTCCTTGTTTGGGGAGGAGCATCACGTTTCAGTGTGAACCAGTTCTTGGATGAATAGATGACACCCAGGCAGCCGGGTGGGTAAGCAGATGTGCAAGAACCGGAGCTCAGCTCAGTGGGAAGGAGCTCTTCTCACCAGGTGAGAGGCCTCAGAAATCAAATGCTCAGAAACAATAATGTTAGACATAGGTTTTGAAGAATCATGTTTAAAAAGAATTAGCAGAAGAGGGGAAAAAATCATACTGAATTCAAAAAAGAAATCAACATATTTAAATGCAAGCAGAATGGCATTGTGTATGGTACAATCACAAATAAGCTATTCTCATAGTTACAAACTGTATGTATCCTTTGTTTTGTTTTTCGTAAGGAAATGGGAATGCTTTCCCCACTGACAAAACTAAAGGACAATATTTCCAATACCAGCCTGTCTATTGATGCTCTTGTGTTTACAAATTGTGTATACTTTTATTTCTTTGATCTTATTTTAATTTTATTTTTGGCATATTCCTTCAGGTCATTTGCTTCAGTAATAAATGCAATTGTTTGTTTTCAAATATTTGGTTTTCACCTTTTCATGTATTTGTACATTGTATATAGTTCTTCAGTATTAGAGGGAGGCGTATTGTTTGTCATATTTACAATATGTGTTGGTGCTCATTTGAGAAAATAAAATTTTCAAGTACTAAAACTGTTCTTCCATGTTGCTCTGTTCTCCTTTGCTGTGTGCAAATTCTTAAATGGCTGGAGGCAGCAAAATTTGGTTGTTCAAGAAATGGTACCTTTAGTTTGAAAACACTCGAATCACACTCCTTCCTGGTACCTGCCGCTCTGGAGCAGCATCCTGCTGTGCACTGGAATCATTTAGCACTTGGAGACGGTGGTCATGGACAGGGATCCCACTGCACAGAGCACGCAGCCAGAGCATGGCAGTGCTTGCAGCGACGCAGCAGGGGGGCGTCGGGGGCAGCTTGCGTGAGAGCCGCGGCCCCGGGCTCAGGTGCTGGCTCTGGCACCGGAGCTGCGCCTGCCGCCTCGGCGCACTGCTGCTTCTGGAGCAAAACACTGCTGAGCAGCAAGCCCTGGGCAGAAGCCCAGCTGGTTTGGAAGTCCGTGCAGTTCTGTACAGCCACGGCCAAATAATGCGGTTGTCTGCTCCAGTGTGAAGCTTCTCCCATCTGAGCAAAAAAAAACAAACAAGTGGAGTTAATGCAAGTTTTGCCTTTTGGTAGAATTTATTGTGTAGCTCTGTGTCTTGAGAAGCTGTGGTGACCCTGGGAGATACCTGTGACCTGTGGCACTAAATTAGTACTTAAAGCATCAGTAATGCTGTCTGGCGTGTTCGGGCATTTGCAAGTCAACCAACCATTTCAGAAGTGTAGCAAGCGCATTTTGCTGGGTTCGGTTCACTCCAGGCCTGCAGCAAAGGAAATCCGTGCTTGGGAAACAGCTTGTGCTTTAGCAGGGAGAGCACGGGGCGGGGGTGATCCTTAAATACTAAAATGCAGAGCAATCCCTTTGCGTAATGGAGGGAGCTTGTCCATCTTGTGCATAAGCTACGACACTTTCATGAGTCATCTTTCTTGCCAGATGCAGCTGCACCCTGCCAGCACTCACCTCATCCGGCGGTGCTTGCTTAACGCCAGGATTGCCTCTCTGGTCCCAGGTGGGTGGTGGAAATGTACCCGATCCGTGGTGCCTTCACCTCTAAAACCCATGTTAAGCTCCGGTCAGATTGAGAGCAGTGATTCATTTCAGGCAGTTTCTGAATGAGCTGCCACAATCTCTCTTCATCCCACTACAGCAGATGCTGGGGCTTGCCCCCGTGCCCTGTCCCCGTGGCCGCAGCTCACTGTGCTGCCCGTGAGTGCCCGTAATTCCTCCGCATGTCAGAAACCGCAACGTAACCCTCTTAGGAGGGGACCTGGCTGTGCTGGGTGCTGAGCGCCCGGAGCTCAGCGCGGGGGCCGGGCAGCAGGAGCTGCTGGCTCCGGGGGTGGCAGCGCTGCAGATGGGGTGAAGCCACCGCAAGCAGATGTCCCTTGTGTGCCCATGGTGCGGGCAAATGGGTTCAGCTGATGGGACAGTCAGCGCAATTAATTGCTAGCCCAACAAGCTTGAAATAATTTGAGTTCTTGAGTTCGCCAAAACGTTCGTTTGTGATAAATGCAAATGCGCAGGGCAATGTTGCCAAAACATGCGAGGCCAGACCTTTGGGCACACCGTGGTGGCCTGGAAATGGGCACGGGTCTGGTGCAGGGCTGCTCCTCGCCACTGAGCCATCGCTGGGCTGGTTCCTGCAAAGCCCTGATGCAGATGGGCGCAAACAGCTCTGCCGGGCTGCTTGAGAAGCCAAAAAGCTCTCGCTGGCTTTAACTCTGTTTCCATCCTGTTCCAGACAAGCTCCATTAAAAGAGCAGCTCAGCAAGTCTCCATGTCGGGTGGGATATGTACATGTGGGACGGACAGATCAAGGCCAAAATCCTGGGGACAGCACCCATGGGTGGCTCTGGCAGTGCCCCGGGGCTGCCATGACCTTTCTGGAGGACAGGCTATAAAGAGAAACGCTGCTCAGCGTGGGCAGCCCCTGTCAAAGCCTGCAGGTCACAATGATTTTTTCGGAAGACAATCACGGAGCTATAAATACTGTGGCGCCGGTGGCCTTTAATCCCGGTGCAAGAGCGACTGGGTGCCCGGGGGCAGCGGCTGCCGCAGAGCTGGGCCGTCGGTAACCACGGCGGGGACATCGCGCGCGGCTCCTGCCCTCCGGCTGGGACACGGGCGCTGGAGGGGACACTGCGGTCGCTTCCCCGATATCACCGCACTTGGGCCCTTTTCCCCCTCTCTCTGCCTCCGACACCAAAGCACTTTATGACCCTTAAGGACATAACCCCCGTTCGGGATGCGTGTCCTCCCCCCGCAAGCCCCACTTCCACAGAATTTAACTTTCCACTGTTGGCAGCACCCTCGGCCGCTTCTCCCATGGGGGACGGCTGTTCCCGCCCCAGCCGAGGCATTTTCGTGCTGACAGGAAGGATTTACAGGAGCGCTTCCAGGCTGCCAAACGCCGGGGATATTTTTACCCGGCTCTAGCCCCGGGGTATAAATAGCGGTGAGGCCGAGAAACGCCCCGAGGGTGCAGCCTGGGTGCGATGGAGACGTCACCCAGAGGGCGGCCGCCCCCAGAGGGCTTTCCTCAGCCTCTTGGTGTGGGTTTTGGCACAGGGCAGTGCTGGTGCCCAGCAAAGCCAGGTGGCACCGGGAGCCTTTGCTGGGGACATCACGGCAACGTCACCCCTTGCACCAGTGGTGCTTTGGAGCCAGCTTCGAGCAGGCTCCACAAAAATGTTGGCGTCGTTGCTGAAAAAGGGGAAGATGTCGAAAGCAGAACATTGGTGTGAGAAAAATGCTAAAATCTGAAATTTTCCTTTTTTCCCTCTCTCACAGGGAACATTGTGCTTCCTCTGAAATTCTGTGTTCAGCTGAAAACCCCAGTGTTTTCTGCATGCAAAACCCCACGGGGAGACGTCCCAGTGTGCCCCATTACGCGTGGCCCAGGCCCCAGGCAGCTGCAGCAGGAGCTGCCCCTCGATTTGTTCTCCATGTACGGAAACTTCTGCTTAGGCCAAGTAAAAGGCTGGGAAAAAAAAAAAAAAAACTTCCCCGGGGGCCTGGCCTCGCCCTGTGGAAACGTGCACCCTCGGTAAAGAAATTCTGTGCGAGTTTTTGGACGCTTTACAGAAATAACAGAAAAATATAGGAGTGCTCTTTTCTATAGCTCCGCTTCCTCAGGCTCAGGCTGGTGTTTTCTTTTCCACTCGGACAAGGATTTTCCCATAATTGTGCTATTTCTGTGAAGGTTTCAGGGCAGAAATCGAGGGCCCCTCCTCGGCAGGCCTGGAGGCCGTGTGGGGCTGCGGGTGCCTCTTTACCTCACGGGGCGTTTTCTTGTAGCCCTAACGAGCACCTCGTTAACTCAGTGTCAATTTCTCCCTGCCAGCTGCAGGGGCTTCCTCTCCCACACTTCAGCTCATTAACGCGCAGAGTGGAGGTAACGAAGCAGTGGCCTGCTGGCTGAGGGAGCCCTCAGGAAATGCAGCTGTGCCCATCATGGCCTCCCCGCCCCTGGGTTTTGCTGGTTCCCAGAGAAACCGGGGCCTATTTGTGCCAGGAGGGGCCATGCCTGGTGCTGCCTGCATCCCGGCCACACTTTGCCCCTCGGGCCCCATCCCCAGGACGGGTTTTGTGGCCGTGGTGCGGGTCAGCCCCGCTGCGTGAGGCCGCGTTATCGCGGGCCTCCGGTGCTTGTTGTCTTTCATTTGAGCTTGGATTTCTTCCTCGAACCAATGCCCGAGCGTCTTCCAAGTGCAGAGCTTGGGGTCTGCCTGCTGGCAGACAGATTATCACAGGCTGGGGAAAGGCTATGTGAAAGCATAAGACTTAATAATGCTGTTAATGCCCCAAAAAAGAAATTTGATTTCTTTCCTTAAAAAACAGTGGGTATAGAGTGACTCCTCCAGCTCAGTGAACAGCTCAATGCCGTGGTTGTCTCTGGCCGTACCCCAAAGCTGCCAGCTCGGCTCGCTTTGTGACACCCTGACAGGGTGCCCCTGCTCCAGAGGGACGGGACGGAGCCCAGCCCCTGCTCCGCGAGCTCCTGAGCTCCATCCCTTCTGCAAACCCTGGCTTCCCCTGTGCGCAGTGCTCAGCTTGAACGGGGCTGGCTGTGCTCTTTGTACCCGTGGTCCCCACTGCAACCCAGCTCCAAACATCTGCCTCCGCATCCTGTGTCCCGGCTTCTCGATCAGAAAAATCCGGGAACCAGGCAAGGTTCAAGCCTCGGGGCAAAACCATTGCTGGAGATGCTGGCTGGTGGAGGGGGAGCGTTTGTTTTAGATTAGCTGCCCAAGAGCAAGAAAAGCTATTTTGAACCAGAGACTGGAAACGTTTGGGCTAATCCCAGGTGAAAGCTGATTAAAGGCTCGGTGGCGCAGATCTGGAGTGTGTCCCGACGGTACGCGGAGCCCCCAGCCGCCCCACGAGGAAACAGGGCTCAGCACCAGGGCAGTGACCTCAGGCCACGCTGATGGGGCCAGGACCTTGCTGTGCCGCGAGCCCGGCTCTGTCCCCAGGTGCTCCCACTGCACCCGTTCGAAGCAGCGTGAACTGCATCGTGCTGTGTGCGTGAACTGGTCCAGGGTGAGGAACCCACTGGTGTCCGGCACCTTTGCCTCCTCCATCTCCTGCTTTTCCCTTTTGTTCATGCATTATTAAATTTCCCTTTGGGGTGATCGTGGTCAGGGCAGAACAAAAAGGAGCCGGCTGCTTAAGCAAGAAGTGGGTATTTAAACTGTGGAGTTTGATGTGCTCCGGGTTAGTCAAAATTGCAAAAACTGGCAAAAACTGGCAAAAACACTGCACTGGTCAATGATCAACAGGAGGCACAGCGCAGCTCTGCCATTCCCAAGGTGCTGTAGGGGCTTTTGTCACACAAACCCTCACCAAGGTCCAAGGAGCTGAACGCTGACCCTTGGCACGAGGAGGACAGAGCTTCGCGTTCCTTCCCAGCCTGGCGAGTGCAGGCATCACGGCAGCACCGTCGCTGATGCTTCAGCGAGGGGTCACCCCAATCAACGACATGGCAGAGAGCATGTTTGCCCTGTCCATATCCAAGCAAAATATTTAGATTTTGGCCACTGCTTTCAGGGTCCTGTCAATTTGTTCCTAACAGGGAAGTGAGCCCCCGTGGGGTTTATGACCTGCGTGGGCAGCCCTGCAGGCCGGCGCTAGCCCGTGGTGGGCTGCAGGTTTGGGCCCTCATCGTTTAAACCTTTGCTTTTTGTCCATCTTGCCCTTGAGAAGCAGCTGCAGAAACACAGCACAACAGCAGCCCCTTGTCCGAGGCTCACGGCTTCCCAAACACACGACCCTGCAAACAGACACCGGGTCTCGTGCATGGCAGGTTGCGAAGCCTCAGTACTTCCTATAGGCATAAACGCTGAATTCTTCAGCTGTATCGTGCCCAGCACAGCCAAACGCTGCTGTGCTGCTGCTCCAGCTGGGTAAATATTAAGCAGGCTGGAGCTCGACTCCAGGCAGTGCTTCGGCAAACAGCTTTCAGTGTAAACACAATGTAATTTCCTTTCCAGAAAAATATTTACTTACCTCTCTGGTCACTTTCAAATTGAAAACACATTTAGAGCAGCTTGCATGGAATTGCTTAGATTGGATGTTTTAGTCTTTTCTAAACTAAAAAAGGGGGACGTGAGCGGGCTGTGCGAGGAGCGGCTGTGTCCCGCAGTCGCAGAATTATGGTGAAGGCGGAGGTTTTCTAAAGGTTCTGGGTGTTTATGTGCTGTTGCATATAAATCACACCTCGGACTACGAGCCCCTGTATCTCTTCAGGGGCTCCCAGTGTTTAAAATATTGCTGAGCCCTGGCTGTGCAAACAGCCCCGGGCACGTCCTCCTGCCCCCTGGAGCCCACCCACACCAAGCAATGTCCTGGGTGAGCCCTGCATGCAAATCATTGTGTGCATATATTTGCATACATCTGAATGCAGAAGGTAAGGTGGGAGCAATGTTTCTATTTAATGATGCTCAGCCACCTCCCTTGTCCATACATGCAGGCAGCGATTTGGGCTCCAGCCGGGCAGGCTGCGATTTCCCCCCGTTATTTATGCCCTGCAACAAATCAGATTTCCCTCTTTGCTAGGAGGCACCGGCCCACAGCTTTCTGTGTGGCGGTTCAGGAAACACCAAAGGCAAATTCAGGTTCGCTTGCAGTCAGCAGTGCTCCCTGCAGCAAGGGAGATGTTGTCCGATGAGTTAAATGTTTTTAGGAATTACTATTTTTTGTGTCTCTTTGGAAGATTACAAGCTAGGTAGCTTGCTCCGATCAGTCATTTTCTTCCCTAGAAAAGTAAAGGGAGCTGGTAAATCTCATTTTTAAAAAGCCCAGCCCATAATCCGAGACACTTGGCCACTTTTCCTCGCCCAGCCTGAGTTCGCAGAGTGATGTGGGCCCAGAGCACCCACCCATGCCCAGGCCAAGGGCTGCGTGGCAGCGCGGCAGCCGGGCTCTGACCCTGGCCACAGCCACGGTGGCAGCGGCGTTCGACTCCTTGCACCCAGAGCTCTGCGCTGGGGACGTGCAGGGAAGCGCAAGCCCTCCTCCGGGCTGAGCCCTGCCGCCAGCAGCGGCGTCGCTATTTTTGCCCGGATTAGAGGGAAATTAAAATTAATCCTCAGAGTTCAGGGAGATCTCTGGGGTTTAGCATTTTTTCCTGATCATTCATTATTTTTAGCAGACGCTTTTTATTTTTAGCATCTCACAAGTGCTGCAGGTACTTGAGCTCCCGCCCCACGTCCTCGTCACCGTGCGGGCACCAGTGAGCTCAGCAGTCAGCCCCATCTCCCTCCCTCCCTCCCGCTGCCCTACTTCGTTAGCATCATCCTTTTCCTTGAATTGTTCTGCTGCATCACATCTTTGCTTCTCGTATTCACATTTTAGAGAGAAAATCCCTTTCTGTTAGCAGCAAGGGGCAACTTCTCCTCTCCCATCCCCTTGCTCTGCATGGAGACGCCGCCTGCGTGGGAAGCAAACCACAGATTTCATGCTTTGAGATCAAAGAACTGAAGACGTTTGATCTCCTTACCTTTTTCATTGCAACACCCCGACAGCCCGCCCAGGGTGCAGGACTGCGCCCCGCAGGCACCCAGCCCCACGCCCAATGGAGGGCTTCGTGTGAGGCCAAGACGCTTGGCGTCCTTTAAGATAAACCCTTTGCAGGTGTGGGTATTGAATGCAGAGGTTAATATTTAATTAGACGGTATTTCTGGTGGATGACAGATGCCATGCATGGTGCTCGATCCTAGAGCAGATCGCAGCAGCCCAGTGATTTATGTTTATTTTCAGGACGTTTGCACAAGCGGGAGATGCTGCCTTGGTCTCGGTGGGCGAGCGCTGCAGGGAAGTCGGCCGCAGCGCCAGTGCCACGGGCTGAGACCAGCCCCTCGCCGTGCGCATCAACGTGGGCTTGGGCAGAACGCCGTCACCAGCACCAGCCAAGAGGTGACATTTTGTCCAGCGCTTCCTCATCGCACCGAAACGAGCATGGCCGCTGCGGGACAAGGTTTGCATTTGCAAAAGCACCCGACGTGCGCCTTCCTCTCCCGTATTTTGCACGGCACTGCTGTTTTGCACTGCAGATCATTCCCGTACCTTTGACACTGCATACTTGTAAAGCCGGGGTCTTTCCGGTGGCTGTTGCAGCTGCGTCGCTGCCAAGCACGGGTCGAACCTCTCTCCTTGCCCGGGTCTGCTGCACTCACGCCCCGGCAAGCGCACACCTCTCCCCGTGTGCCACGGGCTGCACGTGAGTGGCCCCGCTTCGGGCTGCAGGGAGGATTGATTTCTTGATTACTGTCTAATGCATGGTATAATTAAGGAAATCCTCCCACTTCTGAAAGTCATTAGGAGACGGTTAATTGGGATGGGGCTGGAAGCTGCCCACTGAGGGGGGGGGGCACGCGGTGGTTCCCCGAGGGCTGGGAAGTGCTGCGAGCCGTGGCCACTGCTCCGGGTCCTGGCCAGCCACTCGGGTTTGGTTTTACTTTTATTTTTTTTGCATTTTATTTTATTACATATTTGAAGACCGTTTCCATGTCCCTCCCCAGCCTTTCCTCCCCCAGTCTTGGTGCGGGTCACGTTTGCCAGGCTTCTGCTCATCCCCGGTGCTTTCTTCCGGACGCCTCCCAGCCCGTCGCGCGGTGCCCCGAGCTGCACACCGCCATCCCGACGGGACATCCTCAGGGTGCAGGGGGTGGGATGCTCCTTTCCCAGCTGTGCTATGTCGTGCTCCTGGTTGGAACATTTTATAAAGGTGAAATTCTACCTGCAGCCCACCAGCTCCCAGTGGTTTCTTTTCTTGATAACTTCTCCTTGGTTTTGCACTTGTTTTCTTCTTTGGGACCTCAGAAGAAGAGGTGCCAGACTGCCCTGGGGGTTTGCAGAGGTGCCAGGGTAACACAGAAATCTGTAGTTCATGCTAGGAGCGGGTGGCTGCATCACAAACTGGTTTTATTCGTGAAATGTTAATTGAATAGTAAATTGTAGATCTGCCAAGTAGATGGGGTGAAAAGATCAATTCACAGTAGACAGATGAAACCACATTTTGAGGCAGAAAAAATTAATTAGGGAAAAATCAGTATCTCTGTCAGTGTGCACTAGCGTGAGTTATTAATGCATGTACCAGACATGTCTGATGAGCTTTTCATGTGGAAATTATTACAGATGGATGAATTTTCAGTCGCGCAGATGCATTAGTGTGTTGTGTTTGCAGAGTTTGGTTACGCTCACCCTGCAGTGCCGTGTAAAACTGCTGCAGCTCCCCGAAGGACAGGCTGTGCCCTCAGCCGCTCCTTCTGGTTCTTCAGGAAATGTATGGCTCATTCTCAGCCCACGAGGATATTTTTTTCTGTTACAGGGGAATTGCACATTGCAGCCAGTGCGGTTTGTTTAAGCAGAAGAGCATCTGGGGTAAGATTTTGGTGCTAAAAACCCAAAGCAGCAACTCTGAGCGCTGGAGCCGGGCAGTGACAATGATGTCCCCGACCCCCAAGACCCACAGGGCTCCTCCAGCAAAACCCCGACATTCCCCCGATCTGCCCTCAGGTTGTCATGGGCCCCATCTCAGTTCCTGGATGAGATTTATCTGGTGCCAAACACTGGGAGGAGGCAGGGAAAACTCCTGCCTGGAGGGGAGGAAATGGAGACCTGGAGCGTTCAGAGGAGACGAGCTATGACAATAATTTTTTCTGGTTGTGCCTTGGAACAGAAGACAAACCAGAATCCAACCACATCCCCCGGCACTCGGCAGTGATTTGAAATCCACAGCACGGGGTGTGCTGAGCCGGTGCTGAGTCCTGCACTAAAAAGGAGTGGAACCAGCAAGCAATAATTCTGCTTTTTTAAGACATTATGAGCCAGCTTACTGGAGTTTATCCACTGCTGCATCTCAATTAAACATCTCAAAATGCAGGGGAACAGGGAAAAAAAATAGATTTCAGATTATCATCAGCAAAGCAATTTACCCAGGGTTTGAATGGGATGGAGAAGTTTTAAATGCCAGAGTGAGTGACAGATTCAGGTGGCAAATACTCTGGAAAGAAGCCCAGTGCCGGTGGTCCCGGCGGTGCCAGAGGGGCAGGGTGCAGCACTGCAGTGCCGCAAGAGGCTGAACTCGAATCCCACGTGCTGCAAAAAGATCTGATCCCTGACACAGGCTGCGCGTTCAAGGTCATTTCATTCTGCTTCAGGGTGCAGGGAATAGTATTTCTGAGCTTTTCCAGATTCAGGGACATATGAGCAGCAGGCCTGAATATCTCCTTGGCTTTTTGTGGTTTTTGCTTGGGCTTGGAATGTCACTCAAGATGCTCGTGTCTTTTTTTAAGTCGGGAAACCCGGACTGTGCACAAACTCTGAGAGACGCCTCCTTGCAGGACAGTTTGCTGAAGGACGTTCCATACACAGTGAAAGAAGCGCTGGAGTTGGGCACCTTCCCTGTCCTGCTCGGGACGGATCCAGCACTGCACTGCCAAGGTCTCAGGAGCTTCAGGCTTTACCTGGGCTATTTAATGGGGAGCCCAGGTAAAGTACAAAGGTCGCTTGCACAAAAAATAGCTAATGCTGTCTTAGCCCTAGCGGTGAGACAAGGAAGTACAAACCTCTGAGTACATTGGACACCTGAAAATACATCTCATCTGTACTGAATACTAGAATTTTTACCCCAAATAATCTATAGTCTATGCAGTTAAAGAACTCCCTCTGCTCCTACTTACATATGTGGGAAGCAGAGTGCACAGCATTGGTTGTCATTGAGTAAATCTAGTTCAAATACAGCGAAACATACAGTTCTGATGCTGAAGTCATTAAATCTTTGGCTAAGCTAAAAAGGCAGAGTGAATAATGTTTTTAATATGCTCAGGAAATCCTCCACATTGGATGAGATCAGAAGAAGCCATTAGCAAGGATGGACGGGGATTTTTCTACAAACAAAGGCACATACTGAGTAATTGCAGTTCTATAAACACAGCATCACTTAAAATATTCAATAATTCACCCAGTATCTGGGAAAACATCAAAACTTTGTGTTTAAAGGTAGATGGATGAAAAATAATTAGGACCCTTACAGTTCCACACTTATTTTTCTAATCTGCATTGTGCTTGAGCCATTATATATTTCAAGGGTTTATTCTGTGCTAATGGGAATGGTACTGCCAAATTCCTCTCACGCTCAGAGAAGAGCCTTCACCATCTTTGTTCTTTTCAATTAAAGGACAGAGGCAAGGATTTTTCTGAATACCCTCACTTTTATTTTTCATAAAAGCTAAAGAGCTGCTTGCTTTACAGATTACACCTTCTTTTTGACATCAAATNGGGGGGGGTGAGAAAACAGCAAAAATTGTAACTTAATATAACACAACATGCTGAGATAGCACAGGTTTTCATTAGCTCCTAATAGCAGAGGAGCATTTGAGTGGTTCTCAAGCATCAGCTAAACCTGAAAACACCACTAAAGCACAAGAGCAGTGTGATAACAATTTTATGGGGAGCAAAGAAGTGGTCAACTTATCCAGCAGCCCACGGCTCTGCCCCCAAGCACCTTCTACATCAGCTGTTAGCCAACCTGCAGTACGTCTCCTCCGTTAACGTTGAGCTATAAATCACAGCATACAATTTAAGAAGGAAGCCTGTGCTGGGCTAGCAGTCGTCATTGCTAGTAATGGACTCAAGCTGCAAAATTTGGATTCGAAGCTCAGAGCTGTTTGGATTTAGGGTTTTAGCTTGCCCATTATAGAAATAAGAAACAGATGGGATTTGCAGGCCTGGTTCAGACTCCACACGTCTCATAAGGTCAGTGTTGTTTAAGTCAAATCAGATTTTAGGTCAGATTCATTTCTGCCTGTGCCCGCTTGTTGCATGAGTGGCGCGAAGTATCCCCAGGGCCAGAATTATTAAAACACCGAGTATGTTCTGTGTATCTTGGAAAAGGAATATTACTGCTGGTTCTGCAAGCGACATGAAATTAGTGGCAATTGGGAACGTTTGTAGGCAGGGCCAGAAAGGTCCTTAACATGCATTTATACATCCAAGTTCCTGTATTTTCAGAGCTTTATAGCTGAGGATCGTACAATATTCCTTTTTCATCTCACCAGGCTCTGCGAGACGTAGGGAAGGGCAGAGCTTGATATATCCTTAGCAATTTGCAGAGCACACCTTGCCTCCAGCTGATGCAGGCTTTCGCTCCTTGGGGCAGGACTGGCGGAGCGTTCTGCTGGGACAGCTCGCCACAGCAAGCTGCGGCTTCCTCCTCCCTCAAACCGAGTCTCAGTATCTTCCCTTTGGAAGAATCACTTCAGCTGAACAAATTACTAAATTTAGTAGTGAAATAGCAAGCTCAGATTGCATTTTGCAGAAGGTCAGATTAGAGTATCTAATGGTTCTGTCTGGCTTTCACATCCAAATGCCATTTGAAATAAGGCTGTTGAGCACCTTCCAGTCTGTGTCGGTGTGCAACTGACTGTGCTTTGCCCTTGCGTGTCACTTACCAGTAACAACACAGTAATTCTGCAATTCCTGTGAAAGGGGAACTTCCTGGAGGACTTTCACTTGTTCCCAGTGCTTGTGGAGGTTGTTTTAGCTGGAAGGAGAGATTTACAGAAGCGCAGAGTTAAAGATTCACGAGCAGGTGTTATCTCAAATGCTGCGCAGCTCATATCCACGCCAACAGATTGGCAACTCATGGACAAAATACATAAGCTGCTCTTCACAGGGTGTCTATTCAACAGGCCAGCTGCTTTTGTCATGGGCGCACGAAACGGGAGTATCTAATAAGGAAGCACTTTGATGTTGCTGAGCCTAGCTGCCAGACCAGCTGCGACAAGGGCAATGCCTTGGGACACCGCACTGTGATGCTGCAGGGAATAAAGAGCTAAGGAGGGCAAATGTTCAGTCTATAAAGGCTTCCAGCCTAATGTAGGATTAGTGGAGAGAAAATGGACTGCACATTAAAATTCATGAAGGAGTACAATTTAAGATCTATGAATAACAGGGCCATAATTACGCAGGGCTGGGGATTTGTTTTTGTTTTTGTTTTTCCAGCACTGGTGGAAGAAAGGAGGCCATTAGCAGGATGCGTGCGGCTGTCGCGGGCTCTGCCTTTGTTGCTGGGTGTTGTCGACATCCACAGCTGATGATACTGAAAGGTTAAACGCGGGGACAAGAGGAAATTGGAAAATGCAACCTCTGTCACATAGATTCACAGATGAAATACAAGAGTTGTTTTTTTGTGGTCTGTTTGGTAGGCCCATTTCTTTCTTTCTGGATCTGAAGGCTGAGTCTCTGGCAAGGAGGCACCTCAGCGGTGGCTGAGTCTAGCAGACCTCTGAGCTGTTCATGGTGACCCAGAGGAACGCATCATGAAGGCGACCAAGGGAGGCAATGAGGGGAATTTTGACAAAAATGATTTCCAAGGGTTTGGGGGGGACCCTGTCTCACGGGGAGAAGAAGCTCCAAAGAAAGACTAAGGAAGGAAGTGGAAGATGGACCTGTAATCACAGGTGACCCTGTGGGTCACGGGAAGAGAAGGAAGGCAGCGGGTGTATGCAGCTCATCACCATCTGATTTGGGGGGAGCATGGAGGAGATCTGGCTTTTCTTAATGACTTTCTATGAGAGAAGCTCAGGCCAGGGTTAACTCTTCCCCCACGCTCCCCTCTGTGAGCACCGAGGCTGTGAATCCAGTCAGCTGCCTTTGTTCCGCAGTCTTAATATAGAATGTAAGTGTAGTATTTTGTCCTAGATTGAACAGTTGGGGAAATAAAACTACTTTGGGTGGTAGGAGGTGCTGCCACATACACAAGAGGACAATTCCAGGACAGTTTAGGATATCTGCTTATTTTACGCTCATAGAAATATATTTAAATCATAGCTGTGGTGCACTCTAATGGGAATGTAGAGTAAATTATTGATTATTTTGCACATCTGATAAGGAAGTCAGAAGAAAAATGATCGTGTCTGGTGCACAGAAATAGATTAGAAGCCTCCCACGGGTTATAACAGAAGTGCAGGCATGAGGCATTCCTAAAATCACCATCAGCTTTCATTGCCGCAGGTACCACGGGCCTGGAGTCAGGGAAACGCTTCGTGTGGAGGCCCGGAGCCGGCCCCGGCCCACGCTGCACACACGCCACGAGCGACCGCCTGCATCCTGCTCGGTGCGCCTGGGAGGAGGATTCCCACTTAACACCAAAATTCCCACTTAACACCAAAATCGCAGGCAGCATGTAACGATCTAGGTGCTCTCCAGCCTCCCCAGACTCCGGGGAGACCGTTCCCAGGCCGTCCTGCACTCGTACTCCTGTATGGACAGTTTCCACAATCCTGCGGCTGCCTGTTGGGCTGCCACAAATGCTTTTTTAAACCACGAGGCGTGCACGGCTCGGGCAGTGGCTTGTACGAGCACCACGGGCTTGTTTCCAATACTCAGCCCTTCTCCTGTCCGCTGTGTGTGAGCGGGCAGGCGGACAGACAGACAGACAGTGCCCTGTGTGAGAATGCAGGCAGCTGAGCCAAGCCGAATCCTCCCGGCCCGTGACCTTTTTGTGCGCGCTGGCACCTGGCAGCAGCAGCAATCACTTGTGTGTGCGGCCTCGGAAACAGCTGCGGGTCTGGCACTGTGGTTAAATTTAAAAAGGGTGATGCAGGCGTACGTGTGAGGGTGGTAAATTAACAAAATTAATTGCTGGCCCGTCATAGACCAACTTGAAAGAAAACAGGGTTTTAAGAGGAATGGTTGGAGCTTGTAGTGAACAAGCCAGGTCTTTTCCACCGAATGCAGCAAGGTTTGTGCAGAAACGTTTGCAGAGCTGGGGTGCCAAGACCTGATCCTGAACCTGTGGCTCACTGAGGGCCAGATCCTGGCTGTGGCCGTGAGCAGACAAACCTCAGGTGCCCTTGGCTGGCTAACGAGGGGTGAGGGCACAGGCCTTGGTGCACACTGCGCCGCGCTGCCTCTGCGTCCTCATTCCCCGCAGTCTTTCTTAGCAGAAACCTGTGAAGGCGTCTGCGAGTAACCTGGCTGTTCTGACAGACTGTGGGCTCTTGTTTTCCACGGAACTAAGCACAAGGCAAATCTATTTGGTATGCAGGAGAAAGGCTAAGGCATCTGATCCTGTCTTCAAAAAGAAGCAATCTGTAACGAGCGGAGGAAAATTTGAAATAAAACTTGTCAATTCATAAATGTTTTGTGGCAAGGCACTGTAAGATAGCAGATGGCAGTGTAAAGGGGGTTTTGCTTTTTGCTGTGTCTAACACCTTTCTACAGCGCTCATCCTCTGCTTTAAGAATAACACTTTTCCAATAACGACTCAGAGCCAGTGCCACAGAAATCCTGGCTGACAGAAGAACGGCTGGTCGTCTGACAGGAGCATGGCTTGTGGGGAACTTCGGTCTATGCTGTTTGTCAGTAGTGAAATTAAAGCTCGGGGATCTTTCTTCTAGAAAGTGGCCCTACTTAGAGATTCCAGGCACAGAGCAATTATCTGTCTTCACTTGCTCAATGTAATTAATAGATGTGGTTTCCTTCGCAGGCATCAAGGGATGCTGTGTTCATCATGGAACGGACTGCTCTGTCCAGAGCAAGGACAAGAAAATTCCCCAGAAACCTGGGCCTCTCCTCTGGGAAAAGCAATAAACCTGTTGTGTATAATGAGAGATCAGAATATTCACCATATCCCATTATCTCCCTGCTCGTCAGAAGTGAAAAGATATCATCTGCTCAGAAACAAAAAAAGACATCCTCAGGGGTAATTCAGTACAGGAAGCTGGCAGAGCTGCATCCCTCTATCACCTTTACATGTAATTTGCAATTATGTGTAAAGCTAAACCTTAGGAAAAGAGCAATTTCAGTCTTCCTGACTAGCCTGAAAGTCACTGTGCTACCCTGTGTAGCACAGTTACTGACAGAGCAGCTGTGTGGGTAGAGATGCATTTTTACAGAGTTATTAGAGCAGGGAATTGTGCTGGGATTACTGGGTTCTTCTCCCAGCTCTGCCTTTGATTTGTGGTGTGTGCAGACCCCTTAATTTGTTTCTGTTTTCCCCATCTGTGAAACCGAGATAACATCACAAGGGAATTGTAGAGTGTGATTCATTAATGTTTATTAGACAGAGGGAAATCCTTAAATGAATGGCACTGTATTCCAGGAGGACAAAGTTCAAGACTGCAAAGAGGCTGATTAAACCCAAATCTGCTATTCCCAGGCTAGGAGGACAAAAAAGAAAATTGAAAAACCTTACCTATCCCTGTGTGTGCCAAAAGCAGTATGTGATTTAAATAGAATCAAGTAGAATGTGCATGTCTGCATGCATTCATGAATACATATTTATCTATGAAAACCAATAAAAAATTATCCGTAAAAGCCTACAAAAAGTGTAGTGAGAGTGTGTTTGAAGTTTCCTGTAGGAAAATAATAAATCAATGTATACGATCACCATTAACTGAGCGAGTTACTAGTGGCAACACAGCATTAGTACATCATGAGGAAATAAATATGATATGCTTTCATAAAGGGATGCAACAACATACAGCACATCGACACGTTCCATTATGTACCTAAGTGAACAGAGCTATAGATTGATTATAGCAATCTTACTGCCAGGCTGATGTTCTTCTCATGCTTATAGAACAGCATTTAAGTTATTTTAGGTAACTGCTACAGGACAGCCTCAGACAGAAATGGAAGATTTATACCAGCAGAGTGCCTAAACACCTTAATGTTGTCCAAAGTAGGAATCTGTATGTTGGCACATGCAAATGATTTGTCAGCAGCTGGTGGGCAGTTTGTGTAACTTTGGAATAGGGATTTGTCTTTCTGTCATTTTTTGGCAAAGGTTGTTGCAAACATCTCAAAGTAATAAACCCACGGACGTAATACCAGGTATCTTTTGTAGCTGTAGTACTGTAATGAAACACTTACTGCACTGACCTCTTCTCTCTGGCTGTGTTAATAAGCAAGGGCAGAAAAAACAGCTTATCTGCCATGACTTTACCATGCCAGTTTCTAGACAGACTAAACAAATATTTACAGGGTTTAGAAATATCTGAATTGGCAACCGTGGGGACTGACGTAACATTTTCCCAACTTCAGAGTGCTTTGCAAGCATTTCCTGACCAGCCCTCACAATGACGCCTGAGCCAGCAGGTAAATATTCCTCCCATTGTGTCAGAGGTAGAAACTGAGGCAGTTGGTGATAAATGGAGTCAGTAGGTGGCCTAAATTCAATCTGACATGACGACAAATGTGCTTTGTGCTTCTCACCCCTGACACAGCCCAATGAAGAGTGAAACATTCACACCCACAGGGCCTGTACGGAAAATGAAGATCACGACGCAGACAAAACACAATGCAGAAACTGCGCATTAGCAGAAATGGGGATTTAGTTGCAGCACACCCATTGGAAATGAGGCCTGCAGCCTGGTTTCATGCATTAAGCGTTCGTCGCTTGCCACCTTCAGGCCACGCGTGAACTCAGTCGTTACGGGGAAACACAGGCCCTGAGCAGCCCGTTGGTGCTCTCAGTGCAGTCGGCCAGAGACTTTCGGTTTTGTTGAGCTGTTTCCCCCAGTGCAGGTCCTCCTTGCACCGTGCGGATGGCAAGAGGGCACGCGGCGTTCTGACAGGAACCACGCGAGCACTTGGATTTCACGCCGCAGTTCACCCCTGCCAGGCCCCCAGGAGGGGCTGAGGGGAGAGGTGCCGCTGGCTCTCCTTGCGCTGGCCACCTCGCTAAGGGAGGAACGAATGCCCCTGAGAAAAACTGCTGCAGATCTGGGGTAAAAAACAACGGTTTTGGCTACGCGAGGGAGGGGCTGCCCCCGCGTGGAGCTGCGGGCTGAGGAGGGGCCACGGCGCTCGGCTGGGGGCGGAGCCAGCACGTGAGGGGCGGGGCTTAAAGGGCGGGGCTTGTGGGAGGTGGGGCTTAGAG
>VXAA01004978.1:430425-446637 GCA_013399115.1 Anseranas semipalmata | reverse complement strand
AGCGGGAAGAGCACGCAGCTGCCCAAGTACCTCTTCGAGGCAGGTAACGGCCGGGCGAGGCCCCTGCGAGCCCCCTCTGCTCGGCAGCCTCCTCCCAGTTAACTGCGGGCGGGTACCCGCGGGTCGGGCGCCCGGCCCTCGGGGGGCTCGCTTCAGGCTGCGTGTGTGGCCCTGTGAGCTCGGCAGCTCCGTCTGTGTGGGGGGTGTGTGTGTGCGGGGGGGTGCTGGCTCCGAGCAGCCCCGCTCAGCCTCCCCGTTCTCCCCGCAGGCCTCGCCAAGCACGGGGCCATCGGCGTCACCCAGCCCCGGCGCGTCGCCACCATCTCGGTGGCGCAGCGGGTGGCCGAGGAGATGGGCTGCTCGCTGGGGAGCGTCGTCGGGTACCAGGTCCGCTTCGACGACTGCACCACGGAGGTAGGGCTCTGGGGCGTGGCCGTGGCAGGGTGTGGCGCTGCCAGCGGGCTGCGGGTGGGGTTGGTGCTTGTGGGCCCCTCGGTGGGGTGGCAGCGCCCTGCTGCCTCTTCCGGGGGTTGTGTGCTTCAGGCTAGGAGGTCTCTGAGCCTTGGGAAGCCGTGGGCACCAGCTGTGGTGAAGGTGCAGTTATACGTATCATATAACTCATTTGATCTAGTTTGTTGAATACATTACAAGCGAAACATCACCAAGCGCCTGTGATGCTGTGTGTAAGCAGGTCTGATGTAATCGCAGCGTGTGTGCTGGGTGAGTGTCTGATCCATATAGATGTAAATATCCAGTACGACAGCTGAATGTCTGATTAAACCTTTCAGGATACCGCCATCAAGTATATGACTGATGGCTGCTTATTGAGACATATATTGGCAGACCCCCTTCTCAGCAAGTACAGTATCATCATTTTGGATGAAGCCCACGAACGGAGCCTTAGCACCGTGAGTGTTGCCTTCTTGAATGCAAGTGTTGTTTGGTATTGGTAAAGGGGAGACTGGAACTTACTGGTAAAAATAATACGGATGTGGTACTCTTTCCTTCTAGTCTATTTTCAATTAAGATTCTATAAGAGGTTTGCATATTGAAATTACATCTGTACTTAATGACAGAAGAGTTTTAATGAAGCAAAGAACAGGCTAAGTGACTACTTAAAATCTTTCACAGTGAGTCAGTTCCTACAGTAAGACAAGATCTCGGGAGTCCTGACACCATGTCTGTATGGAGCATTAAAAATGTTGTCTCTCTTATTGCTCAAAAAGGTAATCAGATATTACTGAGACCTTCCTGAGTGTCACAGAGTCTGCAGTTTGTATGTTCATAATATTGCTACACGACTGTCCTTTTGGGTCCCTATTTCTCCTTTACTGAGGTCTGCTTATAGCTTTCTCTCACTTCTGCACAGTCCCCAAGGTGGTTTTGGCTGACTTTCCACAGATGTGCTTTATCCTTTTGCTGTCCTAAGACCATAGGATCGTTGCTTGGTTTATTGCATTCCGCATATCCTGAAAACAAGATGCTGCCTGTAATCCAGTTGGAATTGTTGTAGCTGTTGTTGTGTTTGACAGCAGTTAAACACTGGCTGGTATTGGACACTTTCCAAAAAAAAAAAAAAAAAACCAAAGGGGGGGGGGCACACAAACAGAAAACACCCTGAAACATCTCCCTCACTGTAAGGCCTAACGTTTCATAGGGTGTGTGTATGACTGTGCAAAGAGATTATGGTCTTTGGGATCATGGAGGTATCTAGACTGACCAAAGTACCGAAAGCTATCAAATGTGAGTCTGACCCTTCTGTGGCAAGCAAAGTGAGACTCAAGTGACTCAGTCCTCAAGAGATTGTGTTGTGTGTCATGGACATTGGGTGGGAGAAATAGAACATGGGGAAGCCAAAGAACTGGCAATAGCAGGGAATTTATGTCCAAACAGTCCTAAGTAGCGAGCCATGTGAACAGAGGAAAGCAAACAACCTACTAGTCAGGCTGGGGAAAAGGCAAAATGCTTTCCGAACCCCAGTTCCACCCTCAAGCATTTGAGGGTATTGCAAGTAATTGAGCTAGAGTGATGTAAGAAGTTACTGCTCCATCACCTGTAACTAACTAAAAGGAACAGTTTTTTTTAATCCACTGCAATGCAGGGTAAAATAAATTTGCTGAAGTCATAACAGTAAGTAGTACAACAAAGGAGGGTGCACACTCAGTCAGGTAACACATACTGGATGAAGATGATGACTTTTTTTAATTGGTCTGAGGTAATTGCTTGCAATTGACTTGACCATGAGAGTATCAAAATGAAAAGCAAAGAATTCCATTTATAAGCTGTGAGAAGAGCTGATGAAACATTAATTAAATTCTAGAAACCAATTGGCGTGCTTATGAGATGACCAGGATGAGTGTATGTGTTCTTCGGAGTGCTTAGGCCCTGAAGATGTAATTTTCTGTCTTCTCTATATCCACGGGATAAAATCAGTCCCTTCTTATTTCATCAGGCACTTCTAGGAAGACTGGGAAACTAATATAAATTGTTTCTGTTTTCTGTTAGGATATTTTATTTGGTTTGCTGAAGAAACTGTTTCTACAGAAGAAACCACCGGACAGGAAGTCGGCCATGAAAGTGGTGGTGATGTCAGCCACCCTGGAGGTAGACAAGCTCTCACAGTTCTTTGGAAATTGCTCAGTGCTGCATATTCCAGGAAGAAGTTACCCGGTAAAGGAGATATTCTGCAACCTGCTCAGCCCAAGGGACACAGGAAGTTCTGCATATGTTACAGAGGTCTGACCTGTTTAACTTTCTGTGTTATGTTCTCTGTTCTTGGTATGATTATCATCTGTGAAAGACAACAAGAATCAGATGCTGGATTGCTGTGTTCTTAGCATCCCTGTGTGATATAGGGAAGAATTAGTACTATGAGGTTTTTGAAAGAGTGAGATTCTGTTTCCAGCTGATATTGGCTTGTTTGTTGCTTGTTTCAGGCTGTAAAAGTGACGTTGGATATCCACTTAAATGAGCCAGAAGGCGACATCTTGGTTTTCCTGACAGGTGAGAATTTTTATTTCAACAACTGATGGTTATTCCAGCTAAGTATTGCGTTGTCAGCAAAAACAGTACAACCTACCAATGACTTTCCAGTTTGTCCCAGAGCACTAAGCAGAGAAAGGAAAGTTGCAGATTGACAGACAATGCTGTGAAGTGGTAGTTTACAGAGCATGTTTAGGTATATCCAGGCCTATGAGATCAGCTATGAAAAATATGTACAAGATTTGTACACGTTGTTTTCTTGCTGTGCCAAGTTTACTCTATATTTATATTGTTCTGTTTTGTTCTTAATTCATGAAGGGAGAACTTCTTTAACTCCAAAAACCTACATCAATGCCAGGCACCCACAGTGACATATGAAACTCTTACGCAATCATCTTTTAAGGAAGAAGCCTTGGTGGGAGGCACTGTAGAAAGAAGGGATTGTCACTACCTGGGCTAACTCTTATAAATACTTCCTTCTTGCAGTGGAATAGATGATTGTAATATTGGCAAAAGTCTTGTGCAGAGATGTTGCGAATGAGGAAGGCAGAGTTGTAGCTAAATAGGTCACTTAAATGCTCTTGCGTGTTTTTTAGGTCAAATTGAGATAGAAAAAGCTTGCGACCTTCTTTTCAAGAAAGCAGAATCTATTGATTACCGGTATGAAGTACATGATCGATCTGTTGAAGGCCTGCTTATCTTACCATTGTATGGGTCAATGTCAACAGGTGAGAGCATATAATGACATATGGAACTTAATTGATGTAAATGTTAACTGCAAGAGTTGTTAAAAACAGCATCCTACACAAGTATTTTTATTGTGATTGGAGAAATGACATTCATTAACCCGTTTGTTACAATGTTGTAGCACTCTTCTGTGGGTGGGTTTTTTGTTTGTTTTTGTGGTGTTTGTAAACTAATGAAACTTCAGCTTTCTTTGTACTGGCAAAGAAGCCTCCAGCTAAAATTCATATCCGCTGGAAATGGTGGAAATGGCAGGAATGGCTTCACATGGTATCAATGTCTCCAGCTTAGGAAGGGAATATTGCAACACTGAAAGTTCGGTTGTTTTATTTAGGCCCTCACATTTTATTTTATATGGAAAAGATACTGCCAGTATGGTTTTCAAAGATGAGAGTAGACCTGTAAAAGAAAATCGAGAGAATACAATGTTACACAGTATAGAAAGTGTAGGTTATCAGAGTGAGTCACTCTGTTTTATTTGGCAGCAATATCACAGTTAATTTTGAAGAGTTAAAAAACAAAGGCACTTTGACCTCTATTGAATACAGACACTGTATTTTCAGATGATCTTGAGTGCAATGTTTAAATGTGTGGGTGTGGTATGTAGAATGCCAGGAGACTGAATAAGTGTTCAGAAGAGCAGGACAGCAATTTCCATCTGGAAGTGCTGCTGAGAGGAAAGATCTGGTACTGATCTGCAGAAAGTTTTCACCTTCTTGAAAGAGTGAAATGAAAAGTTGCTTGAAAGAAATGTGTAGCTTCTTCCTTACTCCATCCATGCTAGGTGTTAGATTCTGACTGAGACTTTTTTATTCCTTTTGTGGTAGTTTCTTAGGGGCCATTATATTTCAATCTTTTAAATACACAAGAAAGAATTTTCCTAAGGAGATTTTGATACTTTGAAGGGTAATATCTTAAAAAAATAAAATTCCAGGAGAGAGCTGAATTTCCACCTCCTTTTTTGTTTCTTGGAAAGTCAAGCGAATTAAAGGAAATTGCATTTGCTACTTTTTACATATTAAAAGAAGACTTGCTCGAAGTATGAGGGGTTTAACTGAATCTTTTCACGTTCATCTTCACTTGCTCTGATATGTTAAAACCCTTCAAATCCTTCTTGAAGATTCCATTAAGACCAGACATCATTTGTTTTTCTTAGCTGTGTTAGGAAATATCCAGGAGAGTTGGCCTTTCTTGATCTCAAAATCTTCTTGAATGTGCAAACAATAGAGGATATTCTCTGTTTCCTGACATATGCTAAAATAAGATCTAATCTATATTTTGAAATGTTTTGTGATTCCTTTTCTAATTTCATTCAAATTAATTTCACTAAACATTTGAGTATGCTTGTCTAGTGTTAGAGATATATGATATCAGAGCATTGTTTTACTGACTTTTAGACTTTTTACTATCATTTTAGATCAACAGAAAAGAATATTTTTGCCAGCTCCGACAGGCATTAGAAAATGTGTGGTATCCACAAACATTGCTGCAACATCTCTGACAATTGAAGGAGTCAGGTATCATTTTCTATCCTTCATAAAAGCTGTAATAGGGGGAATAATATAAAAAGTTGTACTAGATTTCGAAAAACTCATCTGACTTCCTTCTGCTTCTTTGCCTGCCCAATAATTACCTGTTGCCTTCTTTTTGTCTGTGTAGTGGATAAAAAAATACCCTTGATGCTATTGTGTAGTCTTACAGATGACTAATGTTGTTGGAACCTAATTTGAAATCAGATGTCAGCTCCATTAAATCAGCATAATCTTGCTGGGTGTGGGGAGGTATTATCTATAACATCCTGGAGTCTGAACTGTTGCAGGGCTGCAGCTGGCCAGCAAAGTGAAACTACCTTTTTACAGCAATTATAGGGCAAATGTGTTCTTGCTCTGATCATATATGCTTGTGGCAGTTGGCTGTCTGTCTGTTGAGACCTCCGTTGTTGTCTTCTCTGACAGAGTATGAATCTTTTTCAGGTATGTAGTAGATAGTGGATTTGTGAAACAGTTGAATCATAACCCACGAGTTGGCTTGGACATACTGGAGGTGGTTCCCATTTCAAAGTAAGTTTGAGAAAGGTCATTTACGTGGCGTTTCTGGGAGTTGCTCTGTCAAAATTGTGTATCAGGTGCTCTCACAAAGGAGGGGGAAAAAAAAGAGGGGGCACAAGAGGGAGGTGGGGTCTTTGAGGCTTCATAATTTAAAGCCATTTTGTTTGCTGCATAGAAAGTTGTTCAGGACATGTAATTTCTTATAAGTTACAGGTATTAAGAAGGAATTGACAATGCATTGTCTGTTGTCTGGGCAGTGGCTCATATGTTTGCTGAATACAGCAGGCTGATTCAGAGAAGTTTAAATAAAAAAAAAAATCTTCCTTTGCATAGAAATGCTTCATTCTGCTGTTTCTTTTATAGCTGGATTTCTTAGTTGATGCACAATATGTTAAATCTTCCATCTACAAGCATAAAAATTGATATTATTTGTCATATTTACAGTGTGATGCTTTGGATAATAACAAAATGGGTCAAGTTTTTTTTTTTTTTTTTCCTGCCTTTCTGTTTCGGCAGGAGTGAAGCAATGCAACGAGCTGGACGAGCTGGCAGGACATCATCTGGAAAAAGCTATCGGCTATACAGCAAAGAATTCTGGGAGCAATGTATGCCTGATCACACAGTCCCAGAGATCAAGAGAACCAGTCTGACATCTGTGATCCTGACCTTGAAGTGCCTTTCTGTGCATGATGTGATAAGGTAACCTCAATGGAGCAGGGGGGATTATCACTTTCTTCCTGGGTCTCAGAGGCAAGGCAACACAGGCACCAACAGCCTATTGGCAGGAGGCAGGATTAGGTCCCTGGCCAACTGTGACGGTACGATACGATCAGCTTGTCAGCTTTTCTGCTGTTCTTCTCAAAATCTTTAATGCCAGATTGGATCTTGAGCCCAAGTTCAGTGTGAGGTTCTGCCAAAACTACCTCCTTATCTCTGAAATTAATAGTGTTCCTTTGAAATACTGATGATTATATCTCAAAAGCTTAATCTCTGGGGAATTCTTTAATGTTGGGATGAAGCATGCAGAAAATATAGTTCATCTCTGCATAGGCCATGCTGGGATCTGTTGTTGTAATTCTTCATCATGAAGCTGTGTACACCCATATAATGAAGATGTTTATGCACTCTTTGGTCAGTAACCTCTACTGGAAGGTTACAAGAGTATTTTATGAAAAGTAACAAAACCAAACTGAGTCTGAACAGTGAGATTTTTACTTCATTTTTTACTATAGATTTCCTTATTTGGACCGTCCTGAAGAAAGGCATATTTTAGAAGCTCTCAAGCAACTTTACCAGTGTGATGCTATTGACAGGTAAAAAAATAAAGGGGCGTAGTCACTACAAGAATTTAAATTTAATGGTTCAACTGTTGTTAATGAGTTGTTCATGTGGGCTAAAGGACTTTCCCCAGCAATAGATTGTTTCCTCATTTGACCAGGAAGTTAACTACTGGGTTTTAATATACTCATTGTAAAATTAGAGTTAGAGCATGGCTTATGACTTGAGAGAGAGAGATTAATTTCTTCACGTTGTCCTAGAGTTCCTGAGTAACCACATACAAATCATTTCAACTCTCTGTGCAGCAGTTCCTGATAGTAGATCCTAGACTGGTGTGACAAAGATGCTTATGCAGGGGCAGTGAGGTCCATCCAAGAATTCAAGACAGGAAGTGAGATCTTATCCAAAGCTTCCAGGAATTCTTCTTGGAAAAAAAAAAAAAAATCTTAATGTTAAGCATCTGATACACTTAAAAAGCCAGCTTTGCCTTCCGTGAAGTAGGTATAAGCAAACTGGAGAAAGGCGAAAGGTTCTTCTGGTAGTGACACTTGCTTTATGTCTCCGGCACCTATCTGGGCACACACAGGCTGCGGTATTAGAACAGCTAGAGGGAAACAAATTGAGCTCATCACACATCCTTTTTTAGAAATACTTGCATGTATGGCATCTGGTTTAAGTGAGTTTTAAGAACCCTACTTTTTTTGACCCTGCTTGGCAAGGGAGGTTGCTCTAGATGATCTCCAGAGGTCCCTTCCAACCTCAACCACTCTGTGATTCTGTCATTCTGTGAAACATTTATTTCTTGCCCTTTATGCATATATGGTGGTTGACATTGGGTGTGCATGTTCCGATTTACATTAAAACATAGTTTTGTTGAATCTGGTATTTGGATCTTTTTCCTGGGATAAGGAGAGGCCACGTGACAAGACTGGGTGAACTCCTGGTGCAGTTTCCCCTCCCTCCCAACCTGACCTGTGCTGTCATAAAAGCTGCTTCTCTTGACTGTGAAGATATGCTGCTTCCCATAGCAGCCATGTTGTCTGTGGAAAATGTCTTCATTCGTCCAGGTAGGAAGCCCCTTATCTCAAAGCAACCTCGGGTAGGTGGGGAATTCTGCTTGGACAGGGACATCTCGGACAATGTCTGGGCAGCACGCACAGCTTCACCTGGAGACCTTTTCTACAGATTCCCTGTGTGGTGTGTGTTTTTTTGTGTGTTGTTTTGTTTTTGTTTTTTTACTATTTTACCATATGTAGTTTTCTATGCTAATAGTTTGAGGCCATTAGTATCTTACAGATGTATCTCAAGGTTATAAAGTGTATTCATCTGTATTTTGAACAATGGTAGAACAACCCTTTGCTTGAGGGAAAAATTACTCCTGATGGGGAGCAAGCCTGTCTCCTCAATTTGGTCCAAAACTATTAGGAGACATAATTATTTGCCTTAAACTAATGCTTTAAATAACCTTTATATTGCAGTGTGAGGGAGATTCCTCAAGTGCTGTGCCTTGTCTCCCAGAGACAGATCTGTGGGGAAAAAAGTTAATATTAGGGCAAATATACATATGCCCGTATGCTTTTACAGCTTTCTGTGGTCTTGGAGTCAGGACACTTTGCACGCTCGGAACTGGACAACAGCTATTCCAAAGTCTTCGAGATAGCATGGAATTGGTTGTATTTGTCCAAAGGCTGTGAGCTGTGAAGTAACATATGGATAAGCTAATGGAATGCTGAGAGGTCATAAGGGGGAAAGCTGTGCTTCAGGAGGAGGGGCTGGAGGGGAGAAGAAAGCACACCACAGCAGATTTTTTGTTGGTGGTGTTTGCTGGTGGTCTAATTATAGACCAGAGGAACTGATTAATTAAATTTTAAGGAATGGGGTCATCTCTGGATTGGTGTTTCTCTTCAGTAACACCGAATAGCTAAAGCTTTTAAGTTACTGTGAGAAGCTCAACTTGTCACTGCCTCCGTTTCCAGTGTTTTTCTGGATAAATGGAAAATGAGATTTTGCTGGCATTCCAAGCTAGCACCTCTTGCTAGTGTTAAACTCAGTCTCCCGTGTCCTCCTTTGTGTCTCCTTTTCCCTTCAGCCCGATTCCCCAGCACGCCCGCCCACCCCCAACTGAGAAAAGACTGTGTGCAGCACGCTGTTTGTGGGAGACCTTTGTCCATTCAGGTCACTCATTGGCTCTTGTCCAGTTATCTCTGTAGTCTATTAACTGTGCCTGTTAGTGCAACAGCTAAGACACTGCTGATAGTACTGATAGTCTGGACTCTGCTCTGGGGTCTTTCCCATTCCCACAAATGTGCTTTTGCTTTCCCATCCTCCATCTGGCAATATGCACTTGTTATCTGTTCAGCTAGCTAGAGCACACATTCGTTACTCTCCAGCATACATTAGGACACAAACACAGACTTCCCGTTCTGAAGACGCTTGCTCATGTGCGATATGTATATGAACAGGCCACCTTACTTCATTAGTGTTACTTGTAATTCCCACAAGCTTCTGATATCTGCAGTATAGCAGCAATGCAATACATTGGCCTTTGCAGCATTGTCCCTCTCTACCAAGGGAAATAGATTGTGATGGGGAAGAAATTCTTTGAGTATTCAAAACTTGAAATAACACTTTGGAAATGTTGTTGTTTTGCCTAGTACATTCCTAGCATTTAATGAAGGCAAATTCCCACTAAACTCACAGATGACATTTTTTTCTAGACTTTTTAATTTTAATTTAATTTTTTTAAGAACTCCATTATTATGGTACTTGAGCAGTAGGACAAAAGGTGAGTTAAACAGCTTAGTTGTTATGATGGGGTGGTTTCAACAGTCTTGTTTCTTCCCTCAGGGCGAAACTTTCGCTTGATCCCTGTGAGCTGTTTAAGGTTGCTGTTCCTTTATCATTTCACGTTGGCATCTGAATTGGTTGTGAAAGAGCAATATGTAGTAACTTTTCCATCTCTACTGCTGACTGATGAGATTAATTACAGATTTAATAGCATCTACATATTCTTGTTTGGCAGTAGCAGAAGGAGGGGAAGAACTGTAAATGCAGCTGTGGAGGAGAGACAAATCTAAAAATAACATAAATAAAGATCCAAGGCTGTCAAAAACACTTTGGAGATACGGTAATAGAAAATAAAGTAGGAGTGATAAATAAAAATGACTTTGTTAAAGTGAGATATGACTTATTTCCTCAGGTGATTCTCAGAAGCAAAAGGAGGCAGAACTTCAACACCAGGAACTTTCCTCACAAGTGGGAGGTTGCAATGACTTTGCAACCCTCTTAAATATTTTTGAACAGTGCAAAACAAGGTATAAATCGATTCTTTATAGTAAGTGGTTTTGCATTACTTGTAACTCCTAGCTGCCGATGGTTTTTAAGTATATTCCATATATGCACATATATGTACTTATTCCTAATAGCAGTTTTATTCCTTATTGTGATCTGTAATTTCTATCAAGACACCTATTATTTAAACTAACAAAGTATCTGGCTGTGTAGGTTGCCTTCTTTGTACGACTATAACAAAAAATAGAGGCAACTTTCTGCCTTCAGTTTACAAAGGACTTCTTTATAACACAAGTATTTCTGTTCTCAGCAAGTCTCCTTCAGCTTGGTGCCAGAAATACTGGATCCATTGGAGAGCTGTAAAATCTGCTTTTAGCGTGGAAAAACAACTTCGGGAAATAATCAGTAAACTGAAACAGGTGAAAAATACACTTTTTGTATATCATCAAGTTATGCAAGTTTGTATTTAAGACATATACTGGAGTACTGACACTTTGCCAGATGGCTGCTGCCTTTCTCCAGTAGAAACTAATCCACTTAAATATTTATTAGAGCATCCTTGCCTTGTAACAGGTATAGTGGTGGCAACAAGCAGGAAAGAGGGTTTTATTAATTTCCTCGTAGTTTCTGTGGGGTGAGAAACCTAGAGTTTAAAATCCATGGGATGGAGGGGGTATATACGGTTTTTCTGTAGCAAAGATCCTGATTCTTTTTTTTTTTTTTTAATGTAGCTTCCAGACTTCCCTAAAGAGACATTTGAAGGCTCTAGAACTGAAATACTAAGGAGATGTCTGTGTGCAGGATACTTTATCAATGTAGCTAGGAGGTAAGTAAGAAAGTTTGGAAAATTGAATGGAAAATATATTATGCATATTTTAAAGGACGTAGTTGCATGTTGAAACAGAACAGCAATATTGCATTGTTGTTAAAAGTACCAAAGTAGCAATTGCAGCTACTGGTGTTTCTGCACAGGGCTAGAAGCCTGCCTTTTGACTCCGATTGCATTCCTGAGCAAGTTGCTTATACCGTTGAAACAGTAGTTTTTCTGTCTGTTAAGTGAACTTGCAAGCTGATGAGTACTTCCAGGTACTAAGCTTAAGTGCTTTGAAGATGTCTAATTATCACGGCTGTCAAAGACTACAGTCCCAAACCCTGTTTACCATCATGTTGTTATATCTGCAGAGCTACTGTGGTAAATTAGACAGATGTATTTTATTCATCACCTGTTTTTTACACTTAATTCTGGAAGGATCTTCCCCTGCATATATATATTTGAATATTTTCTGCTATGCTGCTGTTGACTTGCTTAGTTTGTGGTGTTGTCTAATCACAGCAAAGCATGTTTCAGTATATAAATTTGTTCACAAAAATTTTAGATCTGCAGCTAGGACCTTCTGCACAATGGACGGACATGGCAGCATAGTCTATATCCATCCTTCATCTACAGTAAGTTGCCAACTTCTATTAATAAAGTAGCAAAGTGTCTGTAAAAGGAATAAGAAGCAAGTCCCTGTAAACTCTTCCTCTTCAGTTTGATATGTGCTAATTTATGGCCAGGGGAAACACTGATGCAGTGTCCTGTAGAGTATAGAGTATAACATTCATTTTGAGAGTGGGGGAGAGTCTTATATCTTCAAATCTGGTAAATGCTTGGCTTACGAAATGAGTGCTATATAGACTGAGCTTTCTCTCTATCTGTTTTTGGATTTCCTGGGCAATTTTCTGTCTGAAAATTTAGGGTAATGTCAGCTTTATCTCATTCTTGCATCTGAAGCTTTGGAAGATACTCCAGTGGAGGATGCTCTAGAAATTATTTTTTTATCATTTCTGAAATAATCTTTGTATTTTTAAGCTATATAACCAGGAGACTCGACTTGAGTGGATCATCTTCCATGATGTCACAGTGACATCCAAAATCTATGTCCGGACAGTGTGTCCTGTTCGCTATGAGTGGGTCAAAGACTTGTTGCCCAGATTGCATCAAATTGATGCATATGAACTGAGCAGTGTGGCACGGGAAGAAGTAACTGAAGAGGAAATAACCAAGTGGAAAAATAAGGAGGACCTTAAAAGGCAGTGTGGTAAGCAAATTACTAGTCTATATCTGTCACATGTAGTCTTCTTGGTTATGTTGAACATGTGTGTGTATATTAGATCACAGAATGCGTTCTGGACTAGTAGGTGTTAATCTGGATGTGGTCGACATGTGTGATGTGTGTTGTTCTAGCTGTTTTCTTGTCTTACTGCAGCTCTATAATCCTCCTTTTTGTGCCTTGACACCGCATGTAGTGGTGTTTGCCTGCTGGTTCTTGCCGTGCTCTCCCCTTTCTTTTGGTTTACTATAGCTGACAGAAGCAGAATTTAACCAAGAGTGGAATAAAAGCATTTTGTGTCTGTTATTTAAGTTTGCAAAGGGTATCTAGCCGTAGAAATTGAGTTGCTAAGATAATAGTGACCTGAGAGAGAGGGTGCCTACGGGCTAAAAAAAAAATCACATTTTGGTGAATGCTGTTCAGACAATGAATTTAATGCCATATGTTTAAATAAATTGTCTTTTAATTAAAACTGGTGCATGCTAACTGGTCTGGACGTTTGACATTCTTTGGATTCTTTTGTCAGCAGGTTTTGTAAAGCAGCCAAGTATTCAAAGGGCCTCCTTACTCCTGAGCTGACCCCTCCAAAATTTTAATGTAATATACAGCACAGCACCAGCAATATAGATTCTCTTCAGTGTCCTTAACAATGGAAAATCTGTAGACTCTTGTGCTCAGACCAGCATCTGTTTCTCTTCTGTGTCATTGTATGAAATAGCCATTTTAAATAATAAAAATACGAATTGGATTTGGTTATAAATTTGCTGGAAAGGATATCTGAATTATTGGAAAGCAGAAGGGAGCCTCATCTATTTATCTGAAGTCCAAGGAGCTGAGGTTTGTTCTTTGTCCCCCTTAACTTTTTGACTTTACCAGGCAATTATAAGTGTGTTTGAGATTGTCCTTATAAATGTTGCGTTTCTCTTCATAAAAACAGGTTTTGAATAGCTGACAAAAGCTTAATTAGTGCTCAGTGGAAGGAAAGGCTGCAGCATGAGCTGAACTCTTACTTTTTTTTTTTCTTCAAAACTGTGAAAGTATTTCCTTCTTTTCTTTCCTTCTGGGAGAAACACTTCCAAGGTCTCAGCTGTGGGTGCAAGAGAGAATGTGCATTTCTAAGGGTGTCTGAGCCGGCATATTGACTTTTCCCACTGCTTTATCTGTGTTTTATCCTCCCTCTTCCTCCTATCTCCAGAAATTTATAAAGATAGTTATTCTAAGCTTTTTTTCCTGTTCCCACTGCTGTCTTCCTTCTGCCTAAACCTGAGTATGAGATGTGGAATGTAGAGAAGAAATGGGTGCATAGAACACAAGATGCATAATGTCTCTTACAATAAAAAGCAAGATACACATTTGGGGGTGGGATGAGCCCAGCTGCAAATATTGACATGGGATTTAAAGTGTGATTTATTTACTTTTTCGTCCCCTCTGTGGTACAGCCTGTCCTCTCTGAAAGTCATTTGAATGACTGACTGGTAGTTGAAAAACATTTTGGAATTCGGTTGGAGTTTTTTGGACATTTTACAAATAGGAGGAATTGTAATGCTGTTTTTGTTTTTCTTTTTGACGCAGAAAAGTATATGTCTCTCTTTCTTTCCCCCTCCAGAAGGAGTCAAAGACAACTCTGCAAAGAAGCTGGAGAGAAGGAATGATGATAAATCAATACAGGATGCCCGAGCTCGCTATCTTGAGAGAAAGCAGCAAAGAGAACAGGGTTTAAGTGGCCTGTTGAAAGAAACGGGCTAATGCTCATGGTTGTTCTACTCCCTATAATAGGAAACGCAGTGTGGTGCAGTTGTTCTGGGTATGTTTGCATAATGCAAAATGACTAACTGGAATGAAGGAAAACTTCTGCTTTGTGGTAAGTTTGACTGCTGAGGCATTCAAACATGATCTTCTTTGCTGCATTCTGCAAGGAAAAGTTACCAAGCTGAATTTTGTTGCCACATGTCACAGGCAACAATTTAGTGGCTTCAAATGTGGACAAAGACATGATACCTACTGTGGTGCCAATTCTGTGGCATTCAGTTGACTTAGAAAGGGCTCAGTGACTTTGTTAATAAAATTTTCTTGGAGTTTTTGTAAAGGAGCAGAACTGTCACTTTTTATCCATTTTACTTTGTATGGCTATGGCTATACCATCTTTATGCTTATCTGATGCTCAGGAAAATGTGTAAGGAGTGCTCTTTTAATGATGGTGCCATCTGGATCTAAATTCAAAAGGATGTTTGCCATGTGCATTCTCTGCAGGCAGTGTTATTCTTACTGTGTATTGTGCTGTACCATGTACAGTGATGGTTCTGGGTGAAGATGTCTTTGCATACAATGTTATTTTGTAAATGTTTTCACATTCTTGCCAACAATGCATAATTTTTGTCAGGGATGACTTAGCACTGTGTGGTGTTTTCCATTTGGCAAACAACAGCAATCAATCCAGTACTCAGCCAGGTTACATCCTGCAGTCTGTCAGCAGGCCTGCTGCCTCGGGGGATGTTTTTCTGAGTTTGGTGGCTGTTATTTTTAAAATGTATGGATTTTGGTCTGAAGAATGACTGTTTCTAATTTGTATAAAGATGCATAAAGAAATGCTACTTTGTTATATATTCGCGTTGAGGAAAAAAAAAGCTGTGATGCTTTGTCATCATAAAGTTTCAGTGGGGAGCTTGCCTTTCTTGCTCTCTTTCATTTGCAATAAGTCACAGTTTGTGTAAGCCCATTTCCAGAAACCAGGAGGAAAACCTACTGTCATTTTTCAAGCCTGTTATGTGCAGCTGTGTCTCCTTCAGTTGCTTTTCGGGTGACTAGCTGACCAGTAAGCCTTAGCACCGAGTGTAAACTATTAAACCTTCCATCTCTCCAAAGCCTTGGGCTTCCCTGACGGGGAATAGGGCAATGTTATTCGCCACAACGAAAGCAGTGGGTCTGTGCCTGTACCTATTCAAATGAAGAAGGTGAGGGGGCCTGTGGGCTCCCCAGAGCTGAAGAAGAAAGCACGAGGCGGCTGCCAGCCGGGGGGGCCTGCGGGGCTGTGCCACCTCTGCAGAAGCCAGCGGTTGGCTGTCATTTATTGCTGTTATTTGTTGTTATTTTTTACTCTGAGGAGCGGGAGGGGCGGCTTTTCCCTCCCGGTGCCCGGGCCCGAAGGCACTGCGGCAGCGGCCGCGGGGCGAGGAGCGGGGCCGCGGGGGGGCCTCGGGGCCCTGCCCGTTTCCACGGCAACCGCCCCCCTCCCCGCGGAGGGAGACACCGGCCCGGGGCGGCGGCACCGCCTCGAGTCACCTTGCCGGGCCGCTCTGCCCCCAGCACGTGACCCGCCGGGGCGACGAGCGCGGAACGGAAGTGACGCAGCCGCACCTCGGTCGCATGATGTGGCAAAAAAAAAAAAAAAAAAAGAACGGGGAAGGAGGAGTGATGAGTCCCGAAATAGTCCCTTCCGGTGGCGGCTTCCCCCAGCAGCTCCCATTGGCCCCGCGGCGGGCGCGTGCCGCCGCTCGGCGGGATCCTTCCGCCCGGCCGGCGCAGTTAAGGCTGGTCCCGGCAGGTGAGGGCAGGCCTCTTCCTGCCGCGGCGGTATCCTTCCGCCGGCGGGGGCAGCTTCCGGATCGCCGCGGCTCTCCCGTCTCTCTGGCCCGTTCCGCCATTGCGGTGCCGCTTCCCCGCGCTGCCCGGACCCCGCTGAGGTGCGACTCCGGTCCGGCCTCGGACTGGAGCCCCAGCCCGCCGCCGCCGCCATGGCCCAGATCCTGCCGATTCGCTTCCAGGAGCATCTCCAGGTG
>VXAA01004978.1:393666-429992 GCA_013399115.1 Anseranas semipalmata | reverse complement strand
CGCTTCGCGACGGGGCCCGCGAGGGAGGGGCGGCGGCGGGGCGAGCACAGCGAGGTGGCCGGGCCGCCTCCGTGCGCCGGGCGATGGCTCTGCGGGGCTGGGGCTGCCCGTGGCCGCGCTGAGTCGTTCCGTCCGAGTTCCGACTTCTCGTGTCGTCTTCTGCGAGGGAAAACGTGTATTGCAGCAAAACGCTACCGCAGGCCTCTCTGCAGCACAGCTGTGGCAGCGCAGGCACAGAGATGCCAAGTCTCCTCTTTCTGTCTGGTGTCTGACAAATTCTGGGTCTGGTGTACGTGGAGGGTGTCGTCAAACCAGAACCGGGTGCTGACAGATCTTATCCAAGTGACAGCCTTCAGTTTCTTAAAGGTGGCTTTCCGAGGGTACTGGTAACAAATCCTAAATTTGCACCGCTGCAGAGGCGTGAGGTTACCTTCCCCAAAAGCATGCCGATGCCACTCCATGTCTCTTGGTGAAGCTGCAGTGCAGGGAGGGGTCTGGAAGTGGTAACACAGTTGTGCAATATGTACTTCAGATCTGACAAGTCTGCAGGGAGAAGTACGGCGAGCCATGCTTCTCTTCCCGGGTTGCTGTAGCTGTGATGGTATTAAGGTTGTCTTCGCTGCTGAGGAGTAGTTCTTGTGGAGAACTTGTATGATAAAGGTTACGTTGATGTGTCCAGGTAGGGCCTTCCGGTGGCTGCTTTTAGCAACCCATCTGTAGCCCTGCTTCCCTGGGATGTCAGCTGGTGCGTGGCTGGCGTTCAGCTGGCTGGGACGGTGGCAGGCGCCGACATGGTGATGGGCTTACGTGGGGTGTAGTGGCTTCTTTTCTAACCTGAATGGAAAGAACTTAATTTCTAGACACCCTGATAAAAGAACAACTGCGAAATACTTGTTTTGTTGAGTAAATTACCATAGCCATAATACTATTATGGCTGTATAATACTAGAAAAAATTCTCCGCTGGCGTTCTCCACCGGCAGCAGCGAGCTGGCTGTTCTCAACTGGCTGTTGAGAAGGTTCTGTTATGCTCAGGTGAAACTCAACTCTGGGTAGCCCAGCTCTTAATAAAGCGTTGTGGGAGCGCATCTATGATGCATTATTGAAGGTACAAACCGTGCGTGTGACGCGGTGCCAGGTCTCTAATGTCATGAGTACAATTACATAATGAAACTCATCTGCTGCACTCCAGAAGTGCTGATAGGTTTCAGGCCAGCGTGGTCATGGGACATGGCTGCTCAGACTAAAGACTGATCTATTTAGTTATTTATTCCTGTTCAGATTTAATGAAGAGCATTGACTTAAGCAGTTTCTTCTACAACTGCCTGTGTGAGCTGGTCTTTCGTAAGACTCGGTGTCCAGCCTTCCGAGCCTGCGTGCACGTGGCTCTTGGCCATAATGCTTCGTTTGCTGCAACTACTGAGCTTCCTCATTTCATTTCATTGAAAAAACTCGGAGGAACTTGCATTGTTGGGGGTACTGTTTTCATGCTGAAACATCTGGCTTGCTGTTGGAGTAAACTTTGAGAGCAGAAGCATTGATATTGCAACGTTTTTGCTGTCCAGAACAGCTTTAGTGTGTCTTGATGGACTTGAATAATACGGTTTCTTGAACTGTGCCTGCCCTGCATCATATAGGAAAATTGCCATACAGGCATTGCACAACATTTGCAAGTTTGTAGCTAACGTTTGACAGAATGACAAGGTACCATGGTGGAACCTTATTCATAAAAAGGCAGGTGATGGATATGAATGGAGAAGTTCTTGTAAGGCTATTATTAGAAGAGGCTTTTAATTAATCTAGAAGACTATCATACTACATGCAGTGTTGACTGGCAGTAGTCTTCCATGGATCCACTGCAGGTCAGAAAATGCTCAGGTAACTGCACAAAGCTTGTCCTGATCTTCAGCTTCAACCATGTTGCACGGCGTATCATGCCACTCAAGGCACGCTGGCGTTAGCTGTCGGTGTCAGCATCTTGGCGAGATGATATGGGAATGAATACGCGAGGGCTTCAGAAGCCCTGCGCTACTGTGCTTCTGCATGTCTTGTCTCCTGGGTGCAGAGTGCCTCGTGCCTGTAACTTGAACTGAAGATCTAGACTGGCCAAGTGAGATGCGGCTTGCTAGCTTACTAGGTCTAAGCAAGCTTTCGTGGTAGTTATTAAGCGTAAAATCCAAACGCGTAGTTGGGTTTCAGGCTGTGTTTGTCAGGCTGGAGTCCCCTTACATAGCTTTGAAATCTCTGCAGTTGCAAATAAGTAGGGTGTTATCTGTGTATTGTCTACGGTAGATGTCTGCCCTGCCATAGAAGAACATCAACCACACACCCCAGAGAAACTTTTTCCTTGGGAATTTCCAAGGAGAAACCTTGATTCCTCTGCTATCAGAACTACCAGACTCTTGTCATAAAATTGTATAGTGTAGCTTCTTATTAAAAGTAGCCACGAGGAAACAATTCAGTGGGCATGTAGTGTGTTGAATGACTGCAAATCTGGCTGCTCGTATCCAACTTTTAGTGATGCCTCTGAATTTGAGGGGTGAAATTAAAAACCAACTGCTTATCTAGGAGCGTGGAGTTTTTCTAAGAGTGCGAGTTCCTGATGAGCGAGAAGGAACTAGATGAGTTAGCAGCTGACAGACTGTGATTGCCATTTAGTTTAACCATACTAACCTGAAATATGTAAAAACTGAGCTTGGACCGGGCACACTGCTGTACTGGTGTGACTTAAGGCATTAATAACTATTCTTCTGAACCTAAAAATACAAAACATTTAAAATTATTCTGTGGACTTGTCTAGACAGTGCAGAAAATGGTCAACTCGTGCTGTGCTCTTGATGCTGAGCCAGAGCTACCCTTTTAAACCAGGAGGTGTGCTCTCATGTCTGGTCGCTGGCGAAGCAAACCTGCACGGCTGCTGCGCGGTCCCAGCGTGGTGGTGCTTGGATGGCGCTCAACTCGTAGCCAGCTGTGCCAGAGAGAGGACCACGTAAAATGGGCATCCTGTAATAAAGCGCAGCTTCGCTCTAACAGTGACAGTGCTGAACAACAAAATGCTTCTGTCTATTGT
This sequence comes from Anseranas semipalmata, assembly GCA_013399115.1. Classification (NCBI taxonomy): domain Eukaryota; kingdom Metazoa; phylum Chordata; class Aves; order Anseriformes; family Anseranatidae; genus Anseranas; species Anseranas semipalmata. The sequence continues at coordinate 426,924 of VXAA01004978.1, read as the reverse complement.
GCTGGCAGCGAGACAATTTAATTTATCCTAAAACAAAATCTCTGCTACAACAGCATTACTTCGAAGCACTGAAGTCTTTTGGTATTTTAAGAAGTCAGGAATGAAGGCAGGAGTGCTGCGCCTAACGCTGTTTTGGTGATGTTTCTCCACCCTGCTTCGTGGATGGGACTTCCTAAAGTCAGTGAGCTTGGAATATTCCTACGGAGCATGTAGGGCAAAATCCGTAAGGAAGAATCTAGACATCATGAGCAGTGTGTTGACTAATTGGCTAGGAGTAATTAGGTAAGCAGTCCGTAAGCTAGTCCTCGCAGCAGGTACTGGAGCCAGCAGGCGTGCTGCTCTTGTGGCAGCACTTGCTTGCGCTTCGTGCTGGGGCTGCGTGGTGGCTTTGCCAGAGAGGTGACTGCAGCCGGCAGTGCCGTGCCGCAGTTTTGGCAGGTACGGTCTCAGACTACAGCTTGTAACTAAAGCACTCGCACGGCGCGTCTGCGGCTGTTGAGACCGGATGACTACCTCAGCCTGTTGAGGGTGAGGCAGAAAATAGGAAGGATGTAGAAGAGTTCTTCAGCATTACAGAGGTCTCTTATCTGGTGCAAGCATAACTTCCTAGCCTGTCACAGGCTGTAACTCTTACCTGCCACTGATGAACACGGAGTACTTCAGAGCTGCGAACTTACTGTGGGCTTCTGTGTTACGAACTCCAGTCAGTAGCCCCAGCAGGTCAGCATGGATATAAATCTGTGCAACTTCAGTTTGCATTGCTGGGTTTCGTGGGTGGAACTAAATTAGTGGCAGCAGTATAGCCAGGTGCCTGCCTGGCTCAGTCAGAGCCCAGGAAAGCATGGCCTTGCAATAGAACTAACGTGACTTGCTGCACATCAAGGTGCTTTATTAAAAAAAAACAAAAACAAACAAACAAACAAAAAAAACCTCCACGCTTCTCAAAGGCTGGGAACGCATCTGTTAACTGGTATTTCCCAGCTATGTGATTCCAGCCACGTGCAGATAAGGAGTCTCTGGGCAGACTAAGCAGCTGCTTGTGGCTACGAGAACAGCGGTTATATCCTGTTGAGTGTGAGAGGCGAGGTGAAATGCATGCTCAGCGGTTCTGCGCCCTTCCTCGTAGGCAAGGAGAAATTATTTGACAGCTAAGCAAACTGTCACAAGAAAGCAAATGTTCCAGGAAGGGGTCAACAAAGTGGCTCTTGTCAGCAATTTTACCATTCATGTTGATGTCAAACATGCATGTAATACAGCAGCTTCCCTGGGTGAGTTACCAAGAACATGGTAGAAGTATGTCACGGTGCAAAAATCATCGTACTCATCAGACTTTCATTTACCATGTTACAATCATTCGCATCTCAGCACTGTTCAGACAAATGTCAGCGTGGAAGTTGGTTCAGTACAGCCTGCAGTGAAGTATCTAACCTCGAGCTGGCGGAGTCCTTCAGGACGGCACCTCCGAGCACAGCAGTTCCTGCTCCCCGCAGCACCCTGTTCCGCAGTTCTGCTCTAACGGAGCAGCTACTTCACGGCGTGCTTTCTTCTCGACGTGCTTTCAGGAGGCCAGTATGACTGAACTCTCTAACAAATGTTGCCGTGAAATAACTTGAACTGTAAATTGGTTGCCCAAGCACAGCCAGCAAGTTCTGCTTTTATATTTACATGAAAGCCAAGGAAGCGTTTTTCATAGCATAATGTGAGAGTATGGAACGGTTCCTTCTTTTTCCCATCTTTTAGACTTGTTCCTGAATTGCTGAAAGCCAGTGGACCTAAATGAGCGCGGTATTAAATGTTTTTCTTGTTTTTTTCCATCTATGGCAAGAGGAGAAGGGAGTTAGAAAAATCTGCTGTAAAACCTCGTGTCCTTCTAGTTGTAGTGCAAACTCGAGACTTAGTACACGGAATAGCATTGAAATCTTTGTAATAAAAGCCTCCAAAGAAACACCTCCCGTCGTGTTCCCTAATAGTAATCTTAGTCTCTGTTTACTTTGCTTAACTTCACAAACGCTTCTGCCTCAGTCACCTGAACTTTAGCCTGTTTGGGGAAGGAGGGACCTGCACTGCGGGAAACGATCTGTCCTTTCAAGAGCTCTGTGCATCAGGTCCGAACCAAGGAAAGCTGCCGTAAGCTTTACCAGCAAGGCAGGTGGCACCCTTGGCTGGTGAAGCTCTTGTGTAAGCAAATGCAGAGATTGCCACGGTCGGGGTAAGCTGCTGCCTGTCTGGGTGCTTGAAGCAAACTTGATTCATACTCGGATCTGCTGAGGTTAAAAGATGAAATGTTAGCAGAAAGAACTTGTGTACTTAAAGACCTCACTAAAGGTCATGCCTCCATCAGAAAGCTTCCCCAGGCTTTCTTCAGAACTCCAATGCTAACTGACTACATTTTTTTCAAAAAAATGTCTAGCCTTTGAAAAGGTTAGTAAGTTTAAAAAGGACCACATCTTCCACTGCTAACCAGGGCTGGCTACCTCAGATGTGACACCTGGCAGATGGCAGTTTGATCACAATTAAGATAAATCTGTCCTGCAATATCTAAGCAACTTTGATCCAGTGGTTAAGTCTAGACCTCCCTAAGAGGTCTGCCATCTGCTAGGGCTTGCTTTGGTTTATTCTGCTAACAATGTCCATTTGAGTATAGTGCTGTGAGTTACTGCCAGGCGGAGCACTTGGCACGCTGGAACTACCCTCCTCTGACAAGGAAATGGAGTGCTTGCCGAATGAAATAACACTTGCTAAGCTTGCAGCCCTAATAAAAGGCAATAGCACATCCTAGTAGGTCTCCTCCAGATGGAACTGGTAGGTTCTTAACCTTCTCTGCCTGCAGGGGTGTGACCAGGTGGCATATAGCAGCGCTTAGCTAGTATACAAATGCCAGTCTCAGACCTGGAGAACACTAGCTGAATAAAGGTGAGAAATGGAGACTTGAACTTAAATCTGAAATCTTCTGTACGAATCCCTGTTGCTGAAGAATGTGTGCTCAGGTTCTGTGGTGCTGGACCTCACTCAAATCCGAGTAGTGGAGTTCTGTCCCACCCAGGAGGTAGGGCTTGGCTTCCAGCATTAAGGCAGCTCTCCCTTAGAAGAGCCAGATAAAACACTTGTCCTGCACCTGAAAGTTTCCTGGCTTTATTGTCAGCTGGATGGGTGTAAGGGGAACTGTCTCTGAATGGAACCGCTCACTGTGTTAAGCTGCAGGAAATGTAGATATCTTGTCTTGGAAAAATGGCTTCAACCAGTCACTCGTGGTAACTTGTGTGCTTAAATCTGTTCTGCTTGCAGTCTTACCATCCGGCAAGATTATTGCAACGAAGTAGCGTCCTTTAGGACAAGGGACTTAAATGCAGGGTGACTGTAGAACCATATACAAAGGCTGAATCATTTTCTAGAAATACTCTTCTTCAGCATATGCAGGGAGCTAAAACTGACTTGCCTTTGAGCCTGTACTTCGAGCTGCAGTGAGATCTGGCTGTCCTGCTTCCCTGGGTGATGCAGGCCGTCCACAGAAATGCCTGTAGCAAAGCTTGTCCTGCTGACTTCATATAGCAAGATGTTATTGTTCCTCGCGCGTGCTGTCGGAAAGCCAGGGCAAAGGGGAAGTGCCGTAAAACACCCTCTTTATCGGGAGCGGCAGGTAGGCTGGGACAGAGCGGCTGAGGCGTGGTCACCTCAAAGCCCGTTCAGAGCACAGCCGATAGGAACTTGGCGCGCTGCTTCGGATTAGAACAATAACGCTGAAATGGCTTTGAAGAATTAGCCCTTCCTGGGAGACATGAAAGGGCCTGAAGTTCAAAGGGCCTCCTGGAAAGGCTGAAGTGGTATTAGAAGGGATGATTCCTCTAGTGGTGGAAAACAGATCCTGTGTTTTTTAAGGTATGTCTACCGCAGGCTGGACATCTGTATGTGATGTGAAGTAACCCGTTTGCATTTCCACTGTTGAAAATGGAATAAACTTTGTTTCAGTACTGACATCCTAATACATTACTCTGCAAGCGCAATGAAGTGGCATTGACTAAGCTGTGTTTTGCTGCAAGCTGTACTAGAATTGTAATTTAAAGGTATGCATTTATGGGTTTACAGAAGCAGGCTGGCTCAGCAGAAAAGGAGACGGTTTGTAGATATCTCGTGTATTAAGTAAGGCTGTGGGTGAGCTGTTTCTGGTTTTTGTAGTGTCCACCTCATACTTGTCAGCTCTGCCTTCTCGGTGGCATACAGCCTTGCTGCTAGACAGGACGAGGCTAAATGCTAGACAGGTAGCTTTTTTTAACTACAAGGATAAAGATAAAGCTCAGGCGCCTCACGTGTGGCATTAAGCTTGAAATGGTGATAGCTGCCAAGCTCAAATGGGGTGAGATAGGGCTCTGGAAGCAAAGCTGTTGGGAGTGAGTGCTGAAGCTGTGACTTGAACACTACTACTGGGAGCAGGCAAGTTCATGCCCCTTAAACCATTTGAGGGGTTCAAAGGCTGAGCTCTTGAAACAATAAGTTGTAACGGACCTCGGAGGCCAGGTACCAAGTGCTTGAACACTGCGGGGCTTCTTCAGGAAGTGTGCTGGGCATAATGAAGGTGGGCAAGAATTCTGGTGTCATGCCGTTTACAGGTAGTGTGCTTTTAGTTGTATTATCGTGAAAGATACGGGAGGCCTAGCATCTCTTGCAGATTTCATGAAAGCTGTTGGTGGCTATGCTGAGGTAGTAACTTAATGCTAACCCTTTTTCTTTTCCAGCTCCAAAATCTGGGCATCAACCCAGCAAACATTGGGTTCAGCACTCTGACGATGGAGTCTGACAAATTCATCTGTATAAGAGAGAAAGTAGGAGAACAGGCTCAAGTGGTGATCATTGACATGAATGACCCCAGCAACCCCATTCGAAGACCAATTTCAGCTGACAGTGCTATCATGAACCCTGCCAGTAAAGTCATTGCATTGAAAGGTATGGAAGTCATGGTAAAGAAATGTTTGAAGTAGCTGGAGAGCTTTCTGTAGTACTAGTTTATGACTGACTTAAGTCAGTCAGGCAACTTGGGAGGATCCCTTACCAATTTTCCACAGCTTAATGGGAGCTTAAGCTCAATGCTTTTTCAGTTATTCTAAAGGTAGCTGAGTACTAAGTCTCAGTTAAGGCTTGCTGCTAGTTTGCTGATCATTAGAATGAGTTTTTTGCTTCATGGTGAAAATATTTATGGCTTCGGAGCAGAGAGAGCTGGAAGAAAAGTTCAAGCTTTGGGATACTTCTGGAGTCTCTAGTCTGGAATCATCTTAGAGGGAAATGAGAGCTGATCTCCTAAGTGTGTAGGATCCATCAACTGAGCCTCTCTTTACAGAGTGGAAAAGTAAGAATGGGGAGGAGAAATACTTGCAAAGGCCATAGTCTGGCCACGCTGGAAAAGGCTGGTGCACTGATTTGTGCATATTTATTATATCAGCCAGTGATAAGGAAAGAAAAGCTATCCGTGGAAGACTTGTGTAGCTCATAAAGCACAAGGTCAGCTCACTCAGTATCTCTGACAATAGAGAGAACAGTCATTCCTCTGGAGTCTCCAGAAGTATCAGTCTCTTCCTCCCAGGAAGCCTCAAATATTGTCACTCTAGAAACTAATATATTGCTAATGGAAATGCTTAAATGTGTTCAATATTGTCTAAGTTTGACCTTAATACTGTGCTACTGTTTTGTCACAACTTTAATGCTCTCTTGTGTGTGCAGATGGTGAGTTATCTCAATTGACTGTACTAGTTACTGTCCTGTCTTTTATGAAAAGAGAAAGCATGATCCAATGGCTCAGGTTTATGGAGGACGTGGCCAAACAGTGGTGTTAAATAACTGACAGCCTAAAATTCAGAGTTTTTCATGCCCTCTCAAACAAGAGAGTCCTTAAGATTCAGAAACTTAATCCACTCAAACTCAGTGCGCTTAAACTAGCATGATCTTGATATTAAGCTTTTCATAAACAGGACTGACCCTTTAGTCTAATTTTTGACTGTTAATATCCCTGGCATAGCATGTAAGGTAGATGTTACCTGAATCTAATTTCCCTTGACTCTAAAGCTCCAGCTGCACTAGACATGGAAATAAATGAGTGGCCTGTAGCTTGAGTAACACTATTAGTCACCCTTCTCCAAGCTCTGGAGAAACTCCTGGCTCCGCATCTTGTTTCAGTGGCTGAACTAATGGTGGCTTTCACCTGAACTAATCCTTGCTGAGTGAAGGCACTTGCCTATATGGCTTTGACTTTACTAGCTGTATCTCAGCTTGATAACTATAACAGATACTCTGACCTGGACCTAGTTTTACATCATCTTTAATGTTCCTCTTGGGCTACGCTAGCATGTACTTAAATAGCTATCTCCTAAAACTAGCAGAACTTGGTCAGAACCCTCCTTGCCTATTCAACAGGAAGAAATAATTTCTTACGTGCTACTGCACTGTAAAAACTGGTAGGAATGATTGCAGGTGGCTGTTCAGGATGTGTGTATTCAGCATTCTGTGTAATTAAAATAACTTGTGCTTTTACCTTTTAGAGCTTGTGTTGGTCACTAGATTCCTTTCCTTGCACAGTTTGTGTTTGTCTGGTTTGCAGCCAGTAGCTCTGTGTATCCTGATGGTGCAACTTAAGGGTTTTGGTTAATGAGTCTGAATTATGAAAGCGTCTACCAGCTTGACCTTTCCATGTTATGCTCTGTTATACTTGAAACAGATGTGGACGTCATTTTTAATGACACCGGCATAGCTATCCTCACAACTTCCAAGACACTCAGCTTTACTGTAACCTGATTTTGATGGACATGAAGTGTCATACAACTTGTGTAGCTGAAGCTTTTGTTTCCTACCAAGCTGTTTTCCACATCTGTTTGATTGGTCAGTAATGGCAAATTCAGACCAAAAAGCATACTATTATTTGGTAGTAAAATTAGGAATTTGGTCTGGTTAAAAGTAATAGCTGATCACTGAATGATGCTTCCAATGTATCGTAGCATTTTCTAAAAATGTTATGAGAGTTTTAACATCATAATGCAGCTCTTCTACTTTTAACCAGTGCTTGAAGTAACAGGTGGAAACTGCAACCTGGCTAACAATGTCATGTTTTCCAGCTGGGAAAACGCTTCAAATATTCAACATTGAAATGAAGAGCAAAATGAAGGCTCATACAATGACAGATGATGTCACCTTCTGGAAGTGGATCTCTCTGAATACCGTTGCCCTCGTAACGGATAACGCAGTCTACCATTGGAGTATGGAGGGGGAGTCCCAGCCTGTGAAAATGTTTGATCGCCATTCTAGTCTTGCTGGCTGCCAGATCATCAACTACCGTACTGATGCTAAGCAGAAATGGCTGCTGCTGACTGGCATATCTGCACAGGTACTTCTACCACTAAGGAGGCCTGCCATGGAAGGCCTATAGTTTGGCTCATTTCCCTCCTCTTTAGGAGCAGAACTGGGGTGCGAGGATGTTTTGTTTATTTGATTTTTTTTTTTTTTTTTTTTTTTAAATATTGATTGGGACATAAATGCTTGTCTTGATCTTCAGATTTTAAGTGTATCTGAAAATCTTACAGTAATGGTATAGGCACACACAAAAGGTCGGCAATCTTATGTGGTACCTTTATAAGAGAAAGTGTGGCATGGTACTTCAGCTTAATATTACACCATATTTGCTAATACTAACTTAGATGAAATTGCTGGCCACGTGCTTGCTACTTCTGACTCTTGTTCTGTCTTATCTAGCAAAACCGTGTTGTGGGTGCAATGCAGCTCTATTCTGTAGATAGAAAAGTATCACAACCGATTGAGGGGCATGCAGCTAGCTTTGCACAGTTCAAGATGGAAGGAAATGCTGAAGAATCCACTCTCTTCTGTTTTGCAGTAAGAGGGCAAGCTGGGGGTAAGGTAAGAATTTGGTTTTAAACATGCTTTAATCTTTAGTGACTCATCCTGGTTATCTGTTTCCAGGAAAACAAGTGGTTTAATGCACAAAGTTGCCTCTAGGAAAAAATTGAAGGACTGTATGTCAGTCTGGATGCTGTTCCTCTAGTGTATATGAAAACTGGGGCATACACAGCTTCACAGCAGGGGCTACCTGATGTAGAAGTCTGCTTCCAGTCATAAAGTGAGGTGGCGTGTCATGACTGGCAAACTAATTAGCTGCTCGAAGGATGTGACTCCTGGCTTCACAAGCAAAGCTTAAGGGAAAAGCTGTTGTAATCTCTTTGCTGATCCCCAGTATCAGGCTTAACTTCCAAGTTATTGGATGAAAAAAAAATAAACACTAGCATTACTAGGCTAGCTAGCAATCTAATATCTACATCAGAATTACATGAACTACTCTAAGTGAAAGCTGAAACAAAGTAGAACTAAAGCTAGATTCAGAGAAACATATTCTGAACTGACTCTGTAGAATATTAACCAAGTTGAAAGAGTGCATAAAAAGTGACTTAGAGGAATCCTTAAACTTCTAAGTAGCTAAAGATAACTGAATTCATGCTGAATTGTTTTCCTCATCTATGGAACGTAGATACAGTATGTTACACCTTATGCCTGTGCAAATGTTCAGGAAAGGTGGTTTAGCTCCTCTGCTTGCATAAGCTTGGGATCAAGGCACAGCAGCAAAAGAACTGCCTTATCTTTATTGTTAAATCTATTGTTACATGTATTATATGGGAACTAACAGACTAATCTTATCTATTGCACAGTTGCATATCATTGAAGTTGGTACACCACCAACTGGGAATCAGCCGTTTCCAAAGAAAGCAGTGGATGTCTTCTTTCCTCCTGAAGCACAAAATGACTTTCCTGTTGCAATGCAGGTACGATAGCTGCGCATAAGAACTAGTCTGTAGCTTCTCTCAGTGGATATGACTGTGTAGCAGGGCACTGGGAGCCAGGTGGTCAATATAAACCTGAGGCTTGGCACTAAACTAACTGGTGTGGTTTTTGCTCCTGCTTTAGTAGTGCTAAAGCCAAGATGGGGGCTTAAGCTGATTCAAAGACAGCTTTTTCTTATTTATGGAACAAATGTCCATGTATATTTAACCGTCTTCCGAGCTCTTAAGACATGATTCTACTGTGAGAGTTCTCAAGTATTCAGTTAAAAAAAAAAAAAAAAAAAAAAAAAAAAAAAGCACTTCTAGTCCTCCTGAAATGGCACAGCTGTCCGATTCTCAAAAGCACTTACTCATTTTATCCAATACCAAACTTGATTAATCTATTCCTGTCTTGCAGATCAGTGACAAACATGATGTGGTGTTTCTGATAACAAAATATGGCTATATCCACTTGTATGACCTGGAAACTGGCACCTGTATCTACATGAACAGAATCAGTGGAGAGACCATATTTGTTACGGCACAGCATGAAGCAACAGCTGGAATTATAGGAGTAAACAGAAAGGGACAAGTAAGGAAGCTTGGCCTGGAAACCACTTGTTTAGCCTATCCCACTGGCCTTTAATGAGCTACAGTGTTCATATTGGTGTCTAAAAGTCTCCAGAAATGAATGAGACAGAATAACAGAGTGAGGAGTATGGTAATATCAGATAACTGAACAGAAGTGCAGCTTGTCTGTTTTTATAATTTCTTTTACAACTCGGGTTCTGGTTGCACAATTTTATTTTTATTTTTTTTATTTTTTGTAACAGCAGTCAGTGGATCTAAGCACTGTCCTACTGTTGAGGATAGAACTAGAACATATTTCCATTTTGGGCAGATGTTACCCTCTTACAGAGCACCTGCTAATGAAGTCTTAAATACATTACCTTGAGATTCCCCATTCAGGACATCTCATGTCTGACTGTGTTCTGAGCCCCAAAGAAAACTTGCCACTGTATCTCCATATACATCTAACCTGATTAAACGAGGCTACGAACATTGTATAGCTAAACAAGCAACAACATTTGAGAGCAGTTCAGTCCAATTGTATAAGTAATACTGCACAGATGATTTGTTCCTAGTTCATCCTCTAGGATTGGTTACTTAAGACACTGCGTACAGGTTACAGAAAGACAATACTTATATCCCTGTTATTTCTGGCTTCTTACTTATCTGCCTTGATGTAGTAACTGGACGGTAGAGATTCTTTCCAGTTAGAGGCCTGTTTCTTAAATACAATGGCAAGGCTCTGTGGTTGTCAAGGGATGGAAAAGCTTTCAATGTATGCTATAGCTTTCCTTTCAGAGTTTAACTTAGCACTTGGCTTTCTTCTTATATTTAGACTAACTGGAAGTTTTCCTTGATAATTTTTTCAGGTGCTATCAGTGTGTGTGGAAGAAGAGAATATTATTCCCTACATCACAAATGTGCTGCAGAATCCTGACCTAGCTTTACGAATGGCTGTCCGCAACAACCTGGCAGGAGCTGAGGAACTCTTTGCCAGAAAATTCAATGCACTGTTTGCACAGGGGAACTATTCAGAGGCAGCAAAAGTGGCGGCTAATGCCCCAAAGGTAATGGATGAACATTCAGAACAGTACTGAGCTCTACTGTCTTAAGCTTTACACTTCAGGAAAGTTCACTGGATTTTTGAGTGGCAAGACCAGAAACCTATCATAATGTAGTATTTCTTAACGTACCTGTGAAGAACATGTATGTTATGTGCTGAGAGTACTCATATGCTGGAAGGTTCTAAAGCTTGTGTGAAGCCCACAGAGGGGGAGAGAGAACTAAATGAAGCAATGGCTATGTGACTTAGTGTTTCTAGTACTTATTTTAATCCCTCCAATGATAGGGAAAGTCTTTATGAATTGACAACCTCCAGCTGAGGATGCGCCTGTAAACAGGACAAAAAGGAGAGACTAAGACCACAGAGTGTTTAGGGTAGTAAATTCAGTTGAGAGGAACTTGCTTGTAAGAACAGGGATGATTAATTCTGTAGGATGGTCCTCTGAACTTAGACTAATTTCAGTAGCAATACTGATTTAATAGGCTACTACTGCATGTCTTCTGTCAAAATATCTCGAAGGCAATGTTCAACTATACTGCTGACTGTTTTTCTGGGTTGGCAAAACATAATGTTGCAGTAGTAAGCATTTCTAACTTCAGCTTCCTGGAGAAACTCTTGCCAAGCCACAATAGCAGAACAGAAAACTAAAGTGCATCTCTATTTCTGGTAGGGAATCCTGCGTACTCCAGACACCATACGCCGGTTCCAGAGTGTTCCAGCTCAGCCAGGACAGACTTCCCCTTTACTCCAGTACTTCGGTATTCTGCTTGACCAAGGGCAGCTGAATAAGTATGAGTCGCTGGAACTCTGCAGACCAGTGCTTCAGCAGGGACGCAAACAGCTCTTGGAGAAATGGTTAAAAGAAGATAAGGTAAATTTGGGATAGATGCTCTTAGGTACTTGAAGGGACGTAACTGCCTGGAAGTGCTTTTTCTTTCTTTCTTTTTTTTTTTTTTTTTTTTGGAGGAAAACTCAACTGAGCAACTCCTTAATGCACTAGTGTCATCAAATAGTTGAGGCAGAGTGAACACTTATTCTTTTCAAGTGAGTTGATGAAATACTTGCAGAGCTTTATTAATTCTACTTAAGACTGCAGCAGAGCGAACTTTATATGGAAGGCTTTTGAGCTGCTGCTGCTCCTTCCATAACCACTTCAGGATTCTTCAGATACTGACTTCTATATGCTTTGAGCTGTGTCTAAATTCATGTAATTAGCTGAAGAAACAGGCTGATACTGGATAACCTAATTTTTTTTAGCCTTACAAATGCATTTCTGACTCTTGTAGACCAACATAAGAAACAGCCCACTAGATCACTGCTGAATGAGTTAGATAATGCTATCAAGCTGGGCCTTAGTTTTTTGTTTTTTGTTTTTTGTTTTTTTTAAAAAAAGATGATGCTAAAAGGAAGACAAATGAGGAAGAAGGTAATGCATTTTAGCATGACACTTACTGTATTTATCTCTTTAAAACAGCTGGAGTGCTCAGAGGAGCTGGGAGACCTTGTGAAATCTGTAGATCCTACGCTAGCACTTAGTGTCTATCTGAGAGCCAATGTTCCAAACAAAGTCATCCAGTGTTTTGCTGAAACAGGACAAGTCCAGAAGATTGTTTTGTATGCTAAGAAGGTGAGAGGAAACTAAATTGTTATACCTGTTCTGTATTTAGGAATAACTAGTGTATGCTCTAAAATTGCTAAAAGTAATCTTAGGAGACTGAGAGTCTGTATTACCTACTTTGGTCTAAGGTTTTGTTGTTAATTACTCCTAGACTTCATATATGTATCCTTTCATACTTCCCTATGTAACCTCCTCCAAATGAGGAAATTGTGTTTGGTTTGTGTAAGCTACTGACAGTAGCTCTTAGTGAGCTCTGTGTATAACAAGGCTTGTGCTGTTGCCGAGTTACTACTTTTCACTATCTCTTCAGGTTGGATATACTCCAGACTGGATTTTCTTGCTGAGGAACGTAATGAGAATCAGCCCTGATCAAGGACAGCAGTTTGCACAAATGCTTGTTCAAGATGAAGAGCCTCTTGCAGACATAACACAAGTAAATAATTTTATTGCTGTGAAATGTTAACTCCTGAGGTGTTAAATTGGTAAGAGGAGCCATACTCCTCTTCCATACGTCAGGGAAGGACTTTGAACTGTGTATTTGGGTTTACCTCACTGGGACAATGCTGTTTCTTGCCTAGTTTTAAGAACACTATGTGTCAGCTTAGTACAGTGGAAGCTGCACTTGATGTTACTTTGTCTAAATGTGCTTCCGGTTCCAAGTCAAAAGCCTAATCTTTTTTGCAGATTGTGGATGTCTTTATGGAATATAACTTAATTCAGCAATGTACAGCCTTCTTGCTGGATGCACTGAAGAATAATCGTCCCTCAGAAGGTCCCCTGCAAACACGTTTACTTGAGATGAACCTCATGCACGCACCCCAGGTATGCTTTGGGAGTTGCACTGGGTTAGGCTTGTCTGTAGCTAGACAAGCTGCTAGTTTGTGGTCCATATCAAATGCCACTGATAAATGGTTAAAATCTTGAAAGCACTTCTGCTTCAACTGTAAAGCTAGAATTCTGATGCTTTTTTTTTTTTTTTTTTTACCTCAAAGCCCTAAGGTAGTTTTTCTTCTCTTCAGATCGCTTCTGAATTGCTCAATTGCACAGAATTGCTGTGAGCGTTACTGTTAATTCTTGGTTTCTTTGCTACAGTTGAAATACAGTTTCTCTCAAGGTAGAAGGCTTTGTTTATGGGGAACAAAGCATTGAATTTCTGCAATGCTGTAGAAAGTTATGTAGTTGTTAGGAACTAAATGAAACTTTTCATTATTACTTCTAGGTTGCAGATGCTATCCTGGGAAACCAAATGTTTACTCATTATGACCGGGCTCACATAGCTCAGCTGTGTGAGAAAGCTGGCTTGCTACAGAGAGCACTTGAACACTTCACAGACTTGTATGACATCAAGCGTGCAGTAGTTCACACTCATCTTCTCAATCCTGAGGTATAAAATCAAATTTCCTGGCTTTTTCTAGATTCAGGATATTAATGATTTCTTTCAATGTTGATTTCAGAGTGTAGAGTGTTCTTCTTGGGTCTAAAATGACTTATGTGTTTCTGCAGTGGTTAGTGAACTATTTTGGCTCCTTATCGGTTGAAGACTCGCTGGAGTGTCTGCGTGCTATGTTATCTGCTAACATTCGTCAGAACCTGCAGATCTGTGTCCAGGTAGCTTCAAAATACCACGAGCAACTGTCAACACAGTCACTTATTGAGCTGTTTGAGTCCTTCAAGAGCTTTGAAGGTAAGTTCATGCTCCCGTCTTTAGCAAAAGGAACTAGTGCTCACTTCATACATGTGTGTATGAAGGACTGTGTCTGCTGAAAGTTAGAAAGCCAAATTGAGCTTAACTGCCTATTCCTCAAAGCTGTCTTGAAACCTGGCCTAAACCTTAAAGCTTCCCTCGCCCTTTAAGTTGGGCACCAACATTCAGCATTGCATATTTTGGTTTTCTGAAATGCTACCAGAAAGCTTTGAGCTGTAGACAACCTAAAAAGTTAAGTGTTGCCAAAATGCTCTTCTTAAACTTCTGTAGCCTTTGGGTTTTGGGCTTTTGTACCTCTTGACAAGACTGTGTATAGTCTAGTCAGCATGGTGGCACTTTGGTGGTCACATCTCTGCAGATGTGTGGCTGAACAGCGTCTTGCTGAGCTTTAAAGAAAACCTCCATAAAAACTCTTGGGATTTGGAGGATGGATATTGGAATATGATGCTATCGTGGATGGGTTTCTTGCATAGGCAACTTGTGCTTTTTTGGAAAAATGCACACACATAAGTCTTTCTTGATTACTTGAGACAAGTGACTCCCAAATCATTAAAGCTGATGCCATATAGTACTTGATTACCACAACTCGTGGGTAAAGTTCACTTAAGCAGCTTTTTCATTGTGTGCTTGTTTTGGTGAAAGGTTGCAAGTGTGGCTTGGACACAACTACTTTTGTTTTTTGGAACTCTTCCTTGCTCTTGTCTATGGGTGTAAGGAAAGCACATGCTGGATGTTTCAGCAAAGTTGACCTGCTGCAGTTGATGACAATGCATCACTATTTGTCAAAGTTATGTATAGCGTGTTAGTCTGTGTAATATGTGGAGAAAAACAGCAGGCACAGCTTTGCTAGAACATCTGGTCTTCATAAAACAATTGCAATACTTGAATTAAAAAGTTCTTTGTGAGCTTCTGCAATAGCCCGGTTTCAGATTTTCATGTAATTGAAACTAGGGAGACTTTCTCAAAAGCTGATATTTATCCAATTCAAGTACTAGCAAAATAATGTGTTGACCATTTCCTTCAAGGTTTGTTTTATTTCCTGGGCTCTATTGTAAACTTCAGCCAGGATCCAGATGTGCACTTCAAGTATATTCAAGCTGCATGCAAAACAGGGCAAATTAAAGAAGTAGAAAGAATCTGCAGGGAAAGCAACTGCTATGATCCAGAACGTGTTAAAAACTTCCTCAAGGTAACGTTTGGATAGCGTGGATTGTCTTGGCCTGTTTGGGTTTATGATAAAACATGGTCTGTGTCGCCAGTGAAATGAGAGAGCTCTGTGAAAATACTAGTCTTAACCTTTGGGCTCAAGGATGCGTCTGTATTCTTAAATCAGATGTACCTAGCACATTGTCAGTATCTCCCAATAGAGCCTGAATACGGAATGATGATTAAAAATATGGAAAATGAAGAATCTGTCAGATCATTTCCTAATTGCTCTTAGTAAGGTTAAGCTGGTTTGAACTTTTAAACTGAAGTAATAGCACCAGCTCATCTAGAACTTGTTTATAGATGTCTGCTTAAAAAAATGTAGGAAGCAAGTAACTTGAAGGTAGGGAACAATCATAATGCCAAATGAGTTAATTACTTAATGCCTATTTACACTTTGATCTGCTTTAACTGAGCAGCTGCAGAAACTACATTGTGTATGAAACTACATGCGTGCGCGAACGCTTTCAGAGTTCAAGGTTGATCTATCCATTCACTCCTACACATTTCCTGAAACTTCAGCCAGGTGAACTGCAGTTTAGCTCTGCTAGGATGATGCCAGTCTGTGTAAATACACGCTAACTGACTGATCCTGCTGGGATTCAGAGCATCTCTGTAACGTAGTTCCGAAGAGTGGAAAAAGATAGTGCACTCTAAGTTCAGATTCTGTAGTCTGTTATCAGCGCTGAGCTTATTGACAAACGTAACATTGCTAGAAATATCTTGGAAACAGTGTGGGAGGGGAAAACTTTATCTGGGAACATTTCCTGCCTTCATATTTGTCAGTTACATAGCATAGTCTTAGATTTTGCTGATCATATCTGAAGATGGCAAAACTCTTCAAATGAGAATTCTATAAAATAAACTGGTGTCACTGAGGTGTAAGGTATGTAAATTGACCAAGCCACCTAAGATAATTATCAAGCTGTCAAATTCCTGATGAAAGCTATTGTTTTTTGTGCTGTTCCATGTCTGGAATGTGCAGGACATGTACCAGGTAAATCTCCCAGTACAGGCCTCCCTGTGTAAACTCCTTAACTACAACTTGTATATGTAGGATTATATTCTGGGATGTACACGTTCAAATAAGTGATCTGAAATGCGTGTCTGGACTGGTATCCACCATGTAGACAAGCTTCTGTATTGTAACTATTGCTCAGAGTTGGAATGATTTTAGATAACCTAATCTGGTTAACAATTTTAGTACAACTACTAGCTTTATTCTCATGTTCTCTAAATCTATCGCTACAAAGTATCACAGGACACATGGCCCTTGGAGTCAATTCTGTGTGTAAGCTTTCCATTATGATACACAATTTAACCTAGTCTTGGTTAAATTTATTTTTGAAATCCCAGAGTGCTAATCCTGCACACCAAACACTGGTGGCAACTAAAAATGCTACCTATAGCTTAGACTTAAAATAGTTGTACTGTGTTGTAAAACTCTGTAGACCCTGCCATGCAAAGGAGCACAGTTAAACTTCAGAAAGCTTCTTGCTGTAGGCCCTGATGTGGGTGCGAGTACTCCTACTTGCTGCATATTGCAAACAATAATACAAATAATAAGCTGTCATTATTTGATTGACCATTAAATTTTGGGCTTTCCAAGTTCAGCTGCTTTAACAGTGCGATTATAGTTTTCTGGTTGACTCTGAGAACAAAACCAAATTACATAAGTTCTTCTCCTTATAGGAAGCTAAACTCACTGACCAGCTACCACTCATCATCGTTTGTGATCGCTTTGACTTTGTCCACGACTTGGTGCTGTACCTGTATAGAAATAATCTCCAAAAATACATTGAGATTTATGTACAGAAGGTAAGTTACAATCGGTCACTTCAATGAGTCAGACTGATAAACCTTTCTAGTATTGTGTGCAACTATAAGCATAATGCTTGTTTGTAAGTATTCAGCAAAAAGCCTCATACTTGAGACTGACATCTAAGTATCTATTAGCGGCCTTTGGCAAGTTAGCCCTTATGTGAGTCAGATCTCTGATTTATTCAGTCAAGCTGAGCATAACTCCTCAGTAATGTGCCTCTTGAAGGAGGAAGACTTGGTAGAGTAACTATGGGTTTTCTAAGGTAATTTTAACTTCCAGCTTTGGGGCAGGGAGGGTGGGAGATTCTTCTGTACCACTTCCTGCACAGACATATTGGCTTGCTCAGGAGCTCTTCCTACGGGGACTGAGCACTTGTGGGCCACTGAACTGTGTTATGAACCCCTGCTGACTGGAGCATTGATTTTTCAATCTTGCCGAGATCCTCAGGAGACAGGGCAGGAAGATGAGGTCACTCTGAGCAAGTAGCCTTCATGTGTATTTCTAGGGATAAGTATTGACTACCTGTGCTGCATGACAACACACTGACTTCTTAAAATGATCTTTTTAGGTGAATCCAAGCCGCCTGCCTGTTGTTATTGGGGGACTGCTTGATGTGGATTGCTCTGAAGATGTGATAAAGAACCTTATCCTTGTTGTGAGAGGCCAGTTTTCAACTGATGAACTTGTTGCAGAGGTTGAGAAAAGAAACAGGTATTAAACTTCTACAAGTCTCTTCATCCTGCTAGACTGGTAACAGTTAAAATACTTATCCATCCTTGCATGTCCTCATCACATAACTAAACCTGGTACTGACAAGTAACCAGAAGCTGCCTTTGGGTGAGAAAGCAGCAGAAGTCTGCTTTAATTCTTGGCTGATGTGAGGACATCCATTAAGTAGCCTTCAGATAATGAGCTTCTTTAGCAGGCGATATTCTTAAATGTCAGAAAGTTGTACCATTGTAATTATGAACCAGAATGCAGGCCAAAATGGAGCACTGTAACTCTGGTTTATTTACTGACTCCTTCCTACACTGAAGCTGACTTCCATAGTGAAGAAACTGTGCAAGTGGATACTTACTCTACTTCTAACACAAAAAAAACTTCCTTCTAGGCTGAAACTGCTTCTGCCCTGGCTGGAAGCAAGAATTCATGAGGGTTGTGAGGAGCCTGCAACTCACAATGCATTGGCCAAAATATACATTGATAGCAACAACAACCCAGAGAGATTCCTGCGTGAGAATCCTTACTATGACAGCCGCGTTGTTGGCAAGTACTGTGAGAAGAGGGACCCTCACCTGGCCTGTGTGGCTTATGAGCGTGGACAGTGCGATTTGGAACTTATTAATGTACGTATGCCAAGGCAGCTGACTCATTTAAGTTCTGACCTGAATATCATGGAATAGGTACTTCAGGCTTATGACTGACAACAACATGTACTTCCTAAAAAGTACTAAGCTAGGAACTGCTCTCTTGCAATATAATAGGGTAGCTATTTGAATGTCCCTCTGCAGATGAATGAGAGATGGGAGATTGCTCTGGAAGCCCTGGAGTGGGAGGCTAATGGAAGTATCAAAGGCCAAGATTTCTAGCCTGCATCTCAGGGGGGCTTATTTGATGTTGCAGTAAAATTAGTTTGCTGGTAGGCTCAAGTAGTTGTGATTTCACTCTGAAAAGACTTTGCCTTTCACTAGGTGTGCAACGAGAACTCCCTCTTCAAAAGTCTTTCCCGCTACTTAGTTCGCCGTAAAGACCCTGAACTGTGGGCCAGTGTGCTACTGGAAAGCAACCCTTACAGAAGACCACTAATTGACCAGGTATAGCTGATAAAACATTAAAAGCCTTTGCTGTCCTAACTTGACTTGCTTGCACCTGACTTACCTGACTTGTCAATGGCTTGACTCTGCCTACAGGTTGTACAGACTGCATTGTCAGAGACCCAGGATCCTGAGGAAGTGTCTGTTACTGTGAAGGCCTTCATGACTGCAGATCTTCCTAATGAGCTTATTGAACTGCTGGAGAAAATTGTTCTTGATAACTCTGTGTTCAGTGAGCACAGGTGTGTAATGTCAAAATTGAGTCACAAGAAACTTGAATTTATACCTGATGTAGGCATTGAATTGCTGTAATGTGGAACAGCGAACAAACTGTAACTTCTCCAGAGGGGAGGGTGAATCTCTTGGTCATTACTTGACACATACTAGTATTTTCTTTCTCTATTTAGGAATCTGCAGAACCTTCTAATTCTTACAGCTATTAAGGCTGATCGCACCCGTGTCATGGAATACATCAATCGCCTGGATAACTATGATGCTCCAGACATAGCCAATATAGCTATCAGTAATGAGCTCTTTGAGGAGGCGTTTGCCATCTTCAGGAAGTTTGATGTCAACACATCAGCTGTA
Source organism: Anseranas semipalmata (assembly GCA_013399115.1). Lineage (NCBI taxonomy): Eukaryota > Metazoa > Chordata > Aves > Anseriformes > Anseranatidae > Anseranas > Anseranas semipalmata. Next base: position 407,734 of record VXAA01004978.1, on the reverse strand, counting down.
CAGGTATCTTAAAATTTGTCTGTAGTAACTTTGTGACATGTGCATCCTCACACGAGGACTTTGCTGTGAACTTGTGACTTCAGTACTTAACACCAGTTAGCACCAAAAGCTGCTCAGTGGCTTTGTCCTATGAAGTAGAATCAACATTAAGTGTGTATTGAACCCTCTAGCAAGTGAGACTTCTTAAGCATAAAATCACTAGTACTGTGTGGGCTGTATAGAGTAGTCCCTATTTTAAAAGCAACTGTGGATTCACTGAGGAACTATAACATGAAACACAGCTTAGTGTATCGTAAAACTGACGTTTTATAGGTAGTGACTGATCGTGGTAACCCTTTCTGTAGGTATTAATAGAGCACATTGGAAACCTGGATCGTGCATATGAATTTGCTGAACGCTGCAATGAGCCTGCTGTGTGGAGTCAGCTGGCTAAAGCACAGCTTCAGAAAGGGATGGTAAAAGAAGCAATTGATTCGTATATTAAAGCAGATGATCCTTCCTCGTACATGGAAGTTGTTCAAGCTGCCAATGCCAGTGGTATGATTAAGTTTTATTTAAATCTTTGCTGTTGATGTTGCTCAGCTCTTTAGCATGATCTGTCATTCAAACTGCGGTTCTGCGAAACCTGTATCTTGTTGCAAGCAGAGGAATCTGACCCATAAAAGCTTCCCTAAAGAAGAATGAGAGAAGATATTCCATTTGCAGATAATCATTTGTCTTATGGCTACCTTCTTTACCTAGTTGGAGACTTCTGTCAGAGCAGTTGCTTCTACGGAGGTCTTTGCACAAAGTTAAATAGCAGAGTTGACTTAGATAAGGTCACCTTATGATGGGCCTAATTAACGTAGCACACACGGTATAAAAGCTAGCCTTGATTGTTGGGGAATGTATATCGAAATATTTTATGTCAAACTAGGTTGAGCTGGTAGTATAAGCTAAGCACAAGTGACCTCTGGTGGGAAGTAAGCATTCTGAACTCCATTTCATAGGAAACTGGGAAGAACTGGTGAAATATCTTCAGATGGCACGCAAGAAGGCCCGGGAGTCATATGTGGAAACGGAATTAATCTTTGCTCTTGCTAAAACAAACCGTCTAGCAGAGCTAGAGGAGTTTATCAATGGACCCAACAATGCGCATATCCAGCAAGTGAGTGATTTTTTTTTTTTTTTTTTTTTTGTGCTGCACCAGTAGCAGGCTCCTTAGGCTTTGCTGATAAAGTGGTGTTGGGACTTCTCTCTCTTTGGATATGCAAGTCTTGGACCTTAAAGGCACTTCCATTTTGATAATGGCTTAAATGCTACATTTTATTTGTCGAAGTGAAAAGCTGCAAGAATAACCAGGTTATGTTCTCCTGTAGGTTGGCGATCGCTGTTACGATGAAAAGATGTATGAAGCAGCTAAACTGTTATATAACAATGTGTCCAACTTTGGCCGTTTAGCCTCAACTTTAGTTCACCTAGGTGAATACCAGGCGGCTGTGGATGGTGCTCGGAAAGCAAACAGTACTCGCACATGGAAAGAGGTAAACTTACTGCTTGAATAAGTTAAAGAACTTCAAAGCTCTGGCCTCTTCAGAAGCTTTTTATAAGCTGTAATGCAATTGTCAATTCCAGGTCTGTTTTGCTTGTGTTGATGGAAAAGAATTCCGTCTGGCCCAGATGTGTGGACTTCATATTGTAGTGCATGCGGATGAGTTGGAAGAGCTAATCAATTATTACCAGGTAATAATTACTGCTATTTTACAGTCAAGGACAGAGTTGCCAGTAGAGAATTTAGTCTAAAATGGGAAATCTAGAGTCAAGTTGGTTCCTAATGTGAAATGTCTCTAACTGTATCTCTTAGGATCGCGGCTACTTTGAAGAACTGATAACTATGTTGGAAGCAGCACTTGGACTTGAGCGAGCACACATGGGAATGTTTACAGAGCTAGCAATTCTTTACTCCAAGTTCAAACCACAGAAGATGAGGGAGCACTTGGAACTGTTCTGGTCCAGAGTCAACATCCCCAAGGTGAAAGGCCAGAGACCTGTTAAAGCTGAAACTTAAAACACATCTGTCAGGATTGCGTACTTTAGTTTTTGCAGTAGCAGCTCGTTGGGGTTATGAATAGTGCTGATGGGCACTGATAGCTATATAAAATATATAAAAATTAATATATATTAATTGGAATTTCTAATCTGCCTTTTGCTTAGGTTCTGAGAGCTGCAGAACAAGCCCATCTCTGGGCTGAACTGGTGTTCTTGTATGATAAGTATGAAGAATATGATAATGCCATAATCACAATGATGAATCACCCAACAGATGCTTGGAAAGAAGGACAATTCAAAGATATCATAACTAAGGTATAACTTTCCTAGTGAAAGGAGGTAAACTTCTTGATTTGTGCACTTCCATTCTTTTCCTTCATTAGTAGCTGTTTTCTGTTGAAAATTCAGAGTTCTTGATATTGCCACAATTTCAAAACAAGTCAATTACCGTAATTAAAAGGACTTCTAGAGATAAAGTGTTGGGGGGAGGGGACGACTTGGTTGTGCTAGAATGTCTAAGGTTATGTGTATCTTTCATTTGGATTCCTTTGTAATCAAGTTTCTGCTCTGAATGTATGTCCTTGCTTATTTCTAGGTGGCCAATGTGGAGCTGTATTACAAGGCAGTTCAATTCTATTTGGAATTTAAACCTCTGTTGCTCAATGATCTGCTGATGGTATTGTCCCCTCGGCTTGACCATACTCGTGCTGTTACTTTTTTCACAAAGGTAATTTTCGTACTATCCAGATCAAAGAAAAAGTTGCAATTGGAAAAGCATTTAGCTGTAGTAGCATTTTAAAATGCTCAGCTACTTCACTGCCTCACAGGGAGGATGTAGAGACCTTTACAAAAAACTTCCTTAAGTTTATCTGTCTGCTTCCTTGAAGGTTAAACAGTTACCACTGGTTAAGCCTTACTTGCGCTCTGTTCAAAATCACAACAACAAATCGGTGAATGAGTCCCTGAACAACCTCTTCATTATTGAAGAAGACTACCAGGTACGTCTTGCCTTGAAACAGCAGTATCTGGAACAGATATGGACTCATGTTGTATGTGCTTCATAATAGAAAGATCTACTCCTGAATGTCAGACAAGTTCTGTTCAAGCTGGCTTCTGTGTCACTATTAACTTAATACTCTAGGTCTGTCTTTAATGTCTAGAAACACGGGTTTCTCTTATTTTCGATAGATTCTGCCTGCTTACTGTTAATTTACATTCCTTAAAGTGTATGTTCTTTGCTGCTTCAAACTGAACTAGCAGTGACTAGGGAAGGATTAAGTGAAGAACTGTTGGTGGCTTTCTGGGAACTTTTTGGGTTATTCCTACTGGGGATAGACTAGCTACTTTGAGTGTGACAGATCCAACTTTTATTTAAAGCAAACAGTGTGTGCTAAGGAAAGAACTCGCAGAAAGGGTAAACGTCTAGCTATTCTACTGTTTGCGTAGCCTGTACAGTAGGTATTCAGTCTCTTAACCTCAGCAATTGCTACTGAAAAATATAAACTGGAATACTCCGAACTCCATGTGCGTCAAACGCCAGCTTCTCCAAAAAAGTAAATCTTGCTGCAGGTCTGGCTAGAATACTTTATCTTACTAGAAATAGGAATACAGATCTAAGATGTATGGAAAATGTTGGAGTCTTTGAGGATGCAAGTGTACGTGTGAGATGTCAGTAACTTTGTTGTTCTTGACTCAGGCGCTTAGGACTTCTATAGATGCTTATGACAACTTTGACAATATTTCTCTTGCTCAACGTTTGGAGAAACATGAGCTCATAGAGTTCCGAAGAATTGCTGCATATCTCTTCAAAGGAAACAATCGCTGGAAGCAGAGTGTAGAACTCTGCAAGAAAGACAGACTGTATAAGGTAAGACCTGTGCACAGGTCTGGTTTAGCATACTTATTTGTAGTCTTTTAAACAAATTCCCAAACTCTCAGATTTGGAATCCCTTGATTTCCCAGTCAAGGTGAATCTTTTTGGATGCCACTAGGTGATGCCTGTTGCTAATCTGGCAAATCTTGCTGTAGAGTAGCAGTAGATGGAAAGATTTCTTGGAAGCAAGTTGTAGAATACCTCCTTTCTGCTAATGTCAGTAATAAATTGCAGCTTAGTTACATACCGCATCCATGTCAGTGAATGTACTATGGCACATAAAGCTAACCAGACTCTCCTGTTGTAGGATGCAATGCAATATGCTTCAGAATCCAAAGATACTGAGTTGGCGGAAGAATTGTTGCAGTGGTTCTTGCAGGAGAACAAGAAAGAATGCTTTGGTGCTTGTCTGTTCACCTGCTATGATCTTTTAAGGCCAGATGTTGTCTTGGAAACAGCATGGAGGCACAACATCATGGACTTTGCCATGCCATACTTTATTCAGGTCATGAAGGAATACTTGACCAAGGTAAGAGCAGGTGCTTCTCCAACACTGAAAGCTTGTTAGTCACTGTGGTGTGTATGCCTTGAGACTGTCTGCTTGCTACTAACATTGATATGGGCTTCGTCAAATGTCTGTCTGTCCATGTCCACACTTGTTTTTCAGTCCATCTGGGGAGAGACTTCGCCCTCTAAGAGACTGAAACACTTGCAGACTCCACTTTTATCTACCAGTTGCAGAACCTGCATCAGTAGTATTTGTCTGACCATGGGCAGTGTCTTAAGTAGTTCCAGGATTCAGGCTTCTTATATGCCATGTCAGTCAGGAATCCCAGCTGGGAACAAGCTCTAACTAAATTCTAGACTGTATACTAAAAAAGCTTTATAGCTAGAACATGAGTTAACTTTGTCTGCTGTGCATTTAACTTTAAAACGTGGCTTTGATGCTTAATGACACTAACTATTTGTTTGACTCAACTCTTGTTGGAGGTCACTTTAGGATGGGGAAAATACTTGGTAATGCTCTGACAGACTTGAACCAGATTTGTCACAGCTAAATAGCAGCTGTCATTAGCAAGAATTGCCCTGCTGAAGCTGTTAGAGTATCTTCAAATTAAATGTTGTAAATTCCTTAATGATTAAAACTCCTGGTACAAGAAGTAAAAATTTAATTCAGTGCCTGAGTCAATGAAGACCATAGTGTCTGTTTGTCTAGGAGACTTGCCTGGCTGTTACTCCTAAAGGAAAGACTACTTTGCAATCCTATTGTGATCAGCTCTCCTTAAATGCTATACTTTGGGGGAGGTGGGGACCTATCAAAGCAGTAGCATTGCTTGTCAGATATGCCTGATGTACCAAGCTAATAGTAGGCCTGTCCTGGGACTAATAGTCCTGGGGTAGGATTCTTAAAGATTAGAACAACATGATCTGCTGAAGGGTTAGGATATCACTCTAGTGTAGCTAATGAAATCAATGGAGTACAACCTAACAACGAGCAGAGCTGCCTTTCTAAAGCAGATACTTCTGGTGTATCTTTGTTTTCACTCTCCTGTATCTTAATTATTTTTCCCTGACACTTTTGTTTCTACCTCTTATATGCTAAATATGGAATTTGATTTTTTCTAAGCTGCACCTTCTGAATTCCTTTGCAGGTTGATGCAATAAAGGAAAAGGTGAAAGTTGATTCTTGTTTTCCATCTTTAAGTCTGGAGGACTAAGTCTAAGGATTCTGCATGAGTTTTTTTCTTTCCTACGTTTATTACACTGCTGCTACTGCTTTTTCCCCCAAACAAAATAGCACTAAAGCATATGCAAATTGTTTAATTCTACAAGTAGCTAGTGCAGTAGGACAAAAGTAGATTCATTTGCTACTAATAAGCTAATAGATCCTCAGGAAGGGCATACAGGCGATCAGTTGGATCACAGTCAACCTGGTGTCAAAGCGATAAAGAAGTGCTACTGTTTGACTGCCAAACTGACTGGAAGAATGACCTAGAATAAGGAATAATTAAGTCTTGGACTGCTGTCTGTGAACCATAAATCAATATGGCGTTTGCTAGTACAAGGACTGTGATCCAGTTTCTGATCTCTTGACCATTACTAATGTGTGCTGACAGTAGGCAGAATAGATACTAGCTGCTTCAGAAGAGACTCTTCCTCATTCAGGTGTCCAGTTCTTATGGTGCTAGTCTAATCCACATGGTGTTCTAGTTCACATAGTAACTTAAAACCTCAGCTATTAGACCAAGTCTGTGGTTCCCTTCCCTGTAGTAAATTTCTTGTAGCTGTGCAAAAAAAAAAAAAAAAAGACTGCCTTCCAAGCTCTTCAGCTTCATTAAATTTCTCTTGCTACCTCTTTAGAAAGAAAAACAAAAATTGCTCTTCTGAGGCTACTCTGGGTCTTGCCTTTTTGCTATGCGGTGTTGCCCTTCCTAAGGGCAATCTCTGAGGCTTCTGTCCATCTGTTTCTGTACAAATACCATTCCAATTCTCCTTAGAAAAGAAATCAGCCCTAGTGTGAGTTTTCCATTAATGTGGTTGAGCAAAGGTCAAACTGACAAATGGCTTCAAGATGGACTAAATGCAAACTGCTTCTTGGTGACAAGATGTCTGTAAATACACCACTGGAACTCAAGGCTAACCTGACTAAAATGCATAGTGTAAGGTCCTTCAGCAGCTAGTAAGTGAGGCAGTAAGAAAGCGTGTGTGTGAAAAAAGGTAACTGAACTGCAGTGTTTGCATAAACTACGCATGTGTAGCAGTCATTGCAATTACATCCCACTATTCCTTAAGCTACAAGGCATTGCTGTGGGCTGCGTGTGGTTTTTTGGGGGGAGCCTGTATGGCAGTCATCTTCAGACCTCACTCCTGCTTCAGTACTTTTGCCTCTTTTTCATGCACACATAACACAATAACATTGAATGCATGTTACTTTTCCTCTGCAGCTTATTGCAGTCCCTGTGGAAAAGCCTTTAAAACAATCTTGTAACAAGTGTGTTAGGCTACCGAACCTGACGATGCTTAAGCAAGTGGTGTGAGAACCATCCTGCAGGCTGGTTACAGACTTGCTCTTGTTATTGTAAATATTTGTTAACTCTGAGGAGAGGCATCAAAACTGGGTCAAAAATGCATTAAATGTCCTGGGCTGGAGGCTTTCCAAGTGTGTGTGTAAAACAAATGCCTCTGCTGAGTAGCAAACTCTGCACATTCTTCTTGGATCTGCATCTCTAAACTTGTGCTTTTGTGTTCAGTGTGTTGCTATTTGAGTTTAAAAACAGTGCAGTTCTCAGTACGGTGTCTGGAAATGAGTCTTAAAGCACTGGCATACGCTCCTGTGCACTTTGACAACAGCGAGCCAGATACCGGTGTGAGACAACAAGAAGGCTTGCCATGGGAACCCAATCAATGAACGAACTCATAAAGCTCAGGACTTATGCCACTTCCTGGATTAATGCCTCTAATTGAGGTTACAAATTAAGAGGTTTATGGAACACGTTGTAACTTGCAACTAAGAAAGAAGAAAGCTGTTAGTGCTGCTTGCAGGTAACTGCCAATGTAGCACAGTTAAGCTGAAAACTCTTCAACTCATGGATGTTGATGTAGCTGAATAAGTAATGCTGACCCTGTGTAAGTACAGGAAACCTTTCTTCAAGCTCTTTCATTAAGGTCACGTGAAATGAAAGACTAATCTGGTTTGTGAGTTGTCTTACTGTTTTACAAAGTAATTGGCATGATTGTCTCTGACTTTATTCTAAATCTTATCTCCCAGGTAAAATATCAATACCTAATTTTTGTGGTTTTAGTTTCAGGGCCTGCCTTAGACTGTAGTAATGCTGAGTTTCCTTGGATCCGTTTTAGTAGCAAGTGATGCTTCACTACAGAACAAGTTTCTTCTCTTGCCTTTTGTAGGGGTGGGCTAACAGCACACTTCCACTTGCTGTGCAGCAGAGTGAAGCTGGCTAGTCTTGTCCTGTTAACTGTGTATTAAGCTTGAACAAGTTGAGTATTTGTGGGTTTAGGCTGACTGCCACACAGTTCTAGAGTGGGAAAAAAGCAAGTCTTATACACATGCATTCTCTGCATTTGAACTTAAATTGCATGAGTGAATGGGTTTGGAAAGTGAAATCTTGAGGCTCAAGTGACATGTCGGATGCTATTGCAGTCTGCTATATACAAGCACCAACTTCAGATTACTTTGCCGCAGTGTTATATTCAGGGAAACTTCTCCAGGTCTGGACATTATCTTAGCAGTTGCTCCAACACTGAAGGTCTCCAACTGACACTGTGCTAAAATCTGAGTTTGTGACCTAAGGCTGTAGAGTTGGAGCAGCAGTCAATGATGAGCTTACTGATGTCAAAGTAGCTCAAGTCCAATATGGGACCTTTCATACAAAGCTTCAGCCTGGAGCGAGCTTTCAATGAAGTTCCACAAATCCCTCAATTAAGGGTTTTTTTCAGGAAACGGACAATCTTGACTGCACCAGTACCAACATTGCTACTTGAATTGATCTTAACTTGTAAATGGTCTCCTTTTCTTGATGGGTGTTAACATACCACTAAGGCTTTTCCACTTCTCTGCCATGAATACGTACCTCTTCTGGAGGAGTTGTTTTAATTGTTGGTCTCAATTCCAGGTGGATAAACTGGATGCATCGGAGTCTTTGAGAAAGGAAGAGGAGCAAGCTACGGAAACACAACCTATTGTTTATGGTAATATTTCAGTTCATGTGTTGTCAGTAACACATTATCTTCTAAATCAACGCTTCTCTAGACATGTGTTTTAGCGGTCTGCCCCCCTTCTCCTCCAAGGAATGTTTTTCACGTGTGAAATCAAGTCTTAAGGGAATGTGTTCTAAAATACTAGATAAAGTACAATTTCAGTGCTACTACTAAGATTGTATATGGACTGCAGGATTTAAGATTATGCTAGCCTATTAAGGAAACATTTTCTAGTGAAAAACAGTGCAAGAGCTGTACTAGAAGTGCATTATTTGGATCTTGCTCAGTATGCTTTATTTTTTATCATTGGATATTTCCTTCATATCCAGGTTATTTCATTGATTTTAGTTAGTTAGCAATATGAATTCCATCCAGTGATAAAGGAGTCTCCAGTGTACAGCTGGCATCTCTAGTCACCACATCCTGAAGCAGTGCAATAATTGGGGAATATCATCCGTAAAGCCACTGGGCACAATGGTTTCAAGACCTAGCTCTGAGTACTAGTCTGACAAATAATCAGATCTACACTGTCTAGAAAGCAAAAAATCTTGTTGTCTTGATGTATACTTAGCAATTCAAGCATATTAACACTATTATTGCAAGGCTGAAAGAACTAGTCTGGAGATAATGTCTTGGCCTAACATGCTATTATAACGGCAAACTGTTGGGCTGTCTTATCGAAGTGTTATCTTAAGTAGCTGAAATTTAGACATTTAATATTTATTTCTCCAGAATGAACTATTCTACTGTAGCAGATAATGACTTAGAAGGTGCTTCTCTGCTTTAGAATTGGGGTCAAGCCTCTGCATCAGGCTCAATGTAGTATAGAACTCTGGCCTTAAAGGAAGCTGAGTTGCTAGCAAAATTGGAGCAGGAAATGCTGTTCAAAAGTCAAACTGATGCTGGGGCTGCGTGAGCAAAATGCCTAAAGAATAGAAAGCTGTTCCCTTTCCTTGCTGGATTTCTAAGAAATTAACTTGCCTCTGACTTCAAGAATCTGTTGGTGTTCACATAGAGAGTATTATTTTCACATAGAGAGTAGTATTTTTTTTTTTTTTTTTAAGTGATAAACTTCCTCCTTCTGAGGTCTTGTGTGGAAATAGCCATTCTGGCTGCTGAAAACCCTAAGCCAGGTCAATAGGGAGTTATTAAACACAAATGTCAATAGGGAAGTTGCAGGAATTCTGACTGAGCTCTGAGTACCTAGGAATAAAGATGGAACCGTTCTGTCTTACAGGTCAGCCACAACTAATGTTGACTGCAGGACCCAGTGTTGCAGTTCCTCCACAAGCACCTTTTGGCTATGGCTACACTGCACCTCCGTATGGGCAACCGCAGCCTGGCTTTGGGTACAGCATGTAAGGTGCAGCACAAGTCAGTTTGGAGCTAGCATATTTTCTTACTGAAACTCCACCGTCCCTCCCCGCTTTAACTCATACCAGGGAAAAAGCAAGAGTTCTGCCTCGTGTTCTTGTAACCTTTATTTCATGAAGGACTGTTTTTTCTAGCGCAAACTTTGAATCACTTATGTTAAATCTTTTTCACATTCCATGTCATTTAGACTTTACTTTAAAAGGGGAATAGTTTAAACAACTTTGTTCAAGTGGGCTTTTGCAAGACTGCTTATTACCATTAAGTCTATTGTGAAGATTCTGATTTGCACTCTATAGTGTTAAACTCTAATATTGAATCTTAAGTTCATTGTATGTGAGCAGCTTACAGTATGTACTGTCTATTCTAAATGCATTTAAGTCTCACTGTATATTCGGAGAAAGCTAAAGTGAAGATACTTGTATTTGACCTTGCAAGACCGCTGACAAGAGACAACACTAATCAGCATATCCTACCCTGGTTGGATTGCATAGCTCTAAAAGAATTTAAAATGCGTACAGACAACCTTGCCTGACTTAAAATGAGTAAAAGTTTTTCCTTAACCTATGCAGGTTTTTCCAGTTATGCATATAGAAAATGCTAGTGTCTTTTTGCTCACTCCATATGTAACAGATGACCTTATGTTGTGCTGTATCCTGTGCTTTTGTGGGACATTCCATTCAGGAACAGAGCACCATGATTCCAATCTGTGTATTTACTAACCCTGCCCTGAGGTTTGTGTATGTTGGATATTGTGGTGTTTTAGATCACTGTTTTGAGTGTACAGAAGAGAGAATTCAAGCATATTGCTGTTCAGTTTTGTTTGTGCAATTTGAAATTACTCAATTTAAAAATAAATTACTGGACTGTGGACATGCTGCATAGTGGTAGCTTCACTTTACTGTCTTCAAAAGGACCTTCAACCTTGAACCAAGTATTACAGTGCTAGTAGTATGGGGCATATACAGGTGCATACACCTCAAGGGTAGAAGGGGCCATTAGAACAGCAGCGATGGAGACCATTAGTGGTGTCTTGCACTGAGGGGACAATACAAGAAAATATGTAATGCTTTTTCTATAGAAAGATTATGCCAGATGGAAGAAAATAGCACTTTTCAATAGTTGGCTGCATTGTGGTCAACTACAGCATCTTTGACCAGATGATACATTAGGATTGTAGTAGGGTGTGTCAGTTAAATTGAGATTATGTTCTAGGTATGTAAGTTGCCTTAAATATATTTAGCTTCAAATAAAATTGACTTAAATGTTTCTCTATGAATACTGTCATATTTGAGTGTAATGAATATTATAGCACTGGCCATATTTGTGATAGCTGTAGAAGCTTCTGTCTCTTAACCAGGAGCTGTCTTCAATCTCAGGTTCCAGCTCTGAGGCTGAATCCCCTTCCTCCTTGCTCATGTGAACTCTGGCTGTATTGAGTGATGCTGTCAGTTCAGCGCTGCACCAGTTCAATGTGTGATAGTGGTGGGTATAAAGCTGGGGGGGCCTCACCAGTTGCAGGCTATAGCTGGGGCTGTTTATTCCCTGATGAACTGTACTGCTGAGGACTGGAATAGGAAGCGCAGAGCCCTCTCCAAGGCTTTGCCTCTCGCCTGCCTCGGTGGACTCGGACCTGGCCTGTGCTGACAAGAAACTGGCCTAGGTGAGATCTCACTCAGACCCTGAGCAAGACCTTTGCAGATAACTCCTGATCTGTGGCAGGAGCACCAAGAGCTGTTTTTCTTTACAGTTTAATCACAAGGCTAAAGCACTGTATTTCCTTCTAGCTTGGATAAGCTGATTGCAGGATCCCTGTTGTAGTCACCCCATCTCTGTGGAGACTCCAGTCACTAATTCAATTACAATGACAAAACACTTAACTTGCAGTCTCTGTTATTCAAGAGTGGAGCAAAAGTCTGCAGTGAGTAGTCAGTCTCTGTAGAAGTATTACGCCCAGATAAGAGGTGCAGTGAAAAAATGTCTCCATTCTTTGTGTTTATAACATTTCTTTACACTTTATCAACCCTTCTGCTATTACCTCTGGGTCTGTAAACTTGCCTGATGGAATGAAATCCGCTTGCATCCTTATGAAATAGGTTATAAAAGAAAAAATGGAAGATATGGCTGAGAGGCTGTAAAAGAAATGTGCTCAATAGCAGGATTCTCAAAAAACAGCTTTGTTATAAAACTAATAGAAAGCCCACCTCATTAGAAGCACAGCTAACTTGCCTTTTACAGTGTTAGAGTTAAAAGGGAGCTGCAGGAGTAGAATCTACGTGATTTGAGTAGAATGTGAGCCATGATCGGTGTGATCTGAACTCTGGCCAGTAACTTCTGTAATTGAGTGCTTTCTTAAACCCATGAGGACCTGTTATTCCCTAGTAAAACAGGCTTTAAGTTAGTTCCTGTATGACAAGCTGTTTATATGCATGGATAACTCCCTATATGTTAGCTAAATGGGGAATATTGATGTGCTTACTGATTCTTGTAAAGGCAGTAGCTACACAGCCCCATCCAGAAGGGAGCATGGCTTACATCCTCCCTTTAGAAGCTTTTACTCTTAAGCACTGAGGTGTAAACCCTGTTTAACTTGTTCTGTCTCATACCAGTCACAAGGTATTGCATCAGTTACCATATCAGAAACTGTGCAGCTATCCCTATCTGCATGGGGCAATCTTTAACTGCTTTAGCAGCTAGTCTTTTCTGAACTACAGGATGTATCTAAAAAAAAAAAAATCCTCATGCAAGGCAAAGGCAGGTGGAACCTGTTATTTTTAGCACAAGGTCACTTAAGCTTCCCTAATGCTTGTATTCAGTCAATAAAGCAGATAAAGTGCTAAATCCTCAATCAACTGCACAAATATTAAAAATACTGGATTCTTCCTTATCTGGGGTAGTAAAATTCAGTTCTACTTCCCCTAACTAACTCCACTGAGCCTAGCACTTTCTTTCCCACTTTAGAATGCGATACAGAAGCTAGAGAAACTTATAAACAGCATTACACTTTGCAAAATTAAATCTTTTACAAAAACCGGTTACTTTATTTTTACTGAGAGAACATATGGAAAAATCCCAAATCTTTGATTTTATCCCTTCAGTATTGGTATATAGCAATGCACTGAAATTAATTTGGACCCCAGCTTAGAAGAGTTTTAGATGACCAGAAACTTTATCCACTATATCAGCTGGTCCTGGTCCAATACCGAGGACCGTCTGGGAGCCTGGAGCTATCTGAGTACGGCCAGCATCTTGTATTAAGCTCACAGTCAGTCCGAGCTGTTTAGCATCAGCCAGGAGTTGGATCAGAGTCTCTTCATCGGGAGCTTTTAGGACCACCTTAGGTTGTCCGCAGTACTCCCACTGTTTCAGCAGTTCAGGATTTCTTCTTTGAACTTGCTTGTAGGCAGAAACAGCAGCATGGGAACACTGTGCCGCTACTTTACCCTTTCCCATCTTCAAATCATTACGGACAATTAGCACCATCTTGAACTCCCCGGACTCCCCCATGACGTTAGCTTCGCTCCCCACGTTGTTGGCAGGCGCAGTCATTCCGGCTCTGGGCTGCCTCAGAAGCCTCCCGCGAATGCCCCATCCCAGGCACACGCCGCACGCAACCCCAGCGATGACGCTGAGGAACCCGGGTTTGGAGAGGTAATCCATGACGGATGTCGGAGACTGGCTGTGAAGGGGGGGAAAAGACAGAGCTTACGCGAGCGCTGTGCAGCTGCCGCGAGTGCACCTGGCTGTGAAGAGACGGCATTTGCTAACGAAGGAGCACAATCGCTAACGAAGAACAATCGCTAACGAAGGAGCAGTTCCCTCCCCAGGCACTGAGGAAGCCCCCCCGGCACGCGGCCTGTCCCCGCTCCCGCAGCCCCAGCGCCGTAAGCACCCGAGGCCACCGGCGGCGCTGCACGACCTGCCCGCGAGGGGCCCGGCCGCAGGAAGCGGAGCCCGCTCATCGCGCGAGAGCTGGCGGCAGAAACGCCGCAACCGGCACCGCCCCGGGGCCCCCCGAGGGCGCGGCGCGGAGCCGCCCCAACCGGGTGAAGTGGCGGCCGACGAAGGGAGGAGGCA